>JAMXBD010000161.1:1200000-1607294 GCA_024138025.1 Combretum micranthum
TTCCGGGCCTTCCCGAGCCCAATTACGGAAAAGCGTGTCCCGGACCACGGATTCAGAAAAGTGTTCCGGAATATTCATTAGAACCGTAATTTTATAAGGATTCCAAAAATATCAATTTTATAATTTTCGAGCTATAAAGACTACAGTTATAGCTTTTCCCGTGTTTTCGGAACAACTGGTAAAGTAGATGTCTTGTCTACTATTCACAAGTACAACCTACACTACACACTACCCATACCCTATTCTTACATCCTTACAACTACTCATTTCAATTTTCTTTTCCAAGAAAATTTGTCTCTTAAATAATTATTACATTTATTACAATTTCATTTACTAAATTACAAATATCAAATTTTTAAACACACACACACACACACAATGTGGCCGCGCCCCCCCCCCCCCCCCCCCCCTCTAGTTTCCCTCTCATTTATTTATTTTACTCCAATTTAATTATCTAAACCCTAATACACTTCATATATATACATATTATTTTCTCTCTCTCCTCATTTTCTTCTTGTTTCAAAATTGGAAAAAGAGCAAAACCTCTCTTCTCTCCCTCTCCCATTGCCGTGAGCCTCCCTCCCCCATTCCCTCACTTTCCAACTTTGTTCCTTCTTCATTTCTATCTCAAGACTCCTTTGGTATGTTGATTAGTCTTGTTCTTCCTAGATCTTGTAATGGCAAGATCATATCTTGAGTGTTTTCCATTAACCCCATGATGCTCATGCTAGGGACATGGAAACACATGAACAAGAATGTCAAGCCATCACAAGACATGGATCTAATGTTTAGATGTGTTTTTGTTAAGATCTCATCTTGTTCATGCATGTAAAGTAGTGATCTTGCACATATATTGTTGTTCATGCCATGAGATCCATGCTTTATATATCATATGTAGTAGATCTAAGGTTTAGACATTCACAACTTCATGTACATGCATGATCATAGGTTCATTTTGTTTTACATATTTGATGATCATAAGAATGAAGTCTTGTTCATGTATGAGATGTTAGATAGTAGATCTTCACATATAGAAGGCAAGAACATTGAAAAAGGAAGGACTTTGTCAAATATGAAAGTTGAAAATTCGGATGAATGGAAACCCTACTTGAAAACCACCAAAATCATTTCTAAACTCATATTTCATAAGAAAAATGAAGGGTATGTGTAATAGGCATGTTGAAGGAATTATTTTCATGAGTTTAGATGAGTTTAGGCATAATAAAAATAAGAAAACAAGAGTGAAGTTAGAAGGAAAAATATTGACTTTGGATGTGTAGTCAAAATTCGTAATTTTGGGTAATGCCATATAAACACTTAGTATTTAAGTCTAAATGGATGTTTTATAAGCTAAATGAAGTCCTTAGATAATACATTGGAACTTCAATTTTTAATGCATTAGACAAGATTTTCCTTAAGAAAAATGTAAGAAAAGGAAATTTGGAAAATTCGGATTTTCACAAATAGCTTATTTAAAACATGTTTACCAAATGAAAAATGTGAATTTTTATGCATGAATGGAGGCCATGGCTATTATAGACTTTGGGAACTTATTTTTAGATAGAAAACAAGTGGACTACAAGACTAAAAGCCAAAGAAACCCTAAGGAGTATAATGTGGAAAAATAGTCTACTAGAAATAACCTTTGAAAGATTTTCTAACACTTAGGAGTTCATAAGGGTTTATTACCACAAATTATCATGACCATGCACATATTGAGTTCATTACATGGCATGCACATTAGTAGATCATTCCTATATCATTCATGCATGAACCATCGACTAGGAACATTTCTTATCAAGCAAAACACATTTTCAAAAGTGGATCAATTGGAACAGAACTGATCCCACTGTTCCGTGACCTTACTATTTTCAAAACTTGAAAATAATACTTGAAATAGATAGATCTTTCGAAGTAGATAGAGATCGATATAAAATTTGCGAAATTCCGAGTTAAAATGACCAAGTTATGGCCGTTTTAAGTCGGAACTTCCGAAAATAGCGAGAAATCCGAATTCAACTAGCTAGATGTATAGTTTGATTTAATTACATGATAGAATCTCATTAGGATTATTCTTGCTTGGTAGGTGATCCCGAGCAGGACGACACTCTACCTCCCGACTATTATTATTAAGAAGTTTGGCGTCCAATGGCCGAGTGAGTTTACTTCCACTCTCAATTAATGATTGTGATTGTAATGTAGTGGCACTAGTGGTGTAGGCAAAGATAAAAGAAATTGTATATGCATGATGGGGTATATGGGAATTGTTTATGTTGTTATTGTTGATATGTGCAATGGAGTTAAGGAATATCGAAACCGGGTGTTAAGATATTGACTGTTCTAGTATCTTATGATGAATGTCTGCGAACTCTTGTTGGTCACTTAAAAGAATTGAATTAATGAATATTCGACTCCAACTGTAAATTGAATTCATTCATGTCACGATGGGGTTGGAGCATTCGCATTTGTTGGTTAATCGTGATCCATAAAACGAAATTGTTGGTTAATCGTGATCCATAAAACGAAGTTTGTTAGTTGACCGTGAGCTTAAACGGCGTCGTACCGCAGGATTCGTTAATCTGCTAACCCGGGATGGAGGGCGTAAGTCCATCCACATATGATTTCCGGTTGGTCATATGTTTGCTGAATTCATTTGTTTGATGCATACACTTGCCTGAATAATTACTTGTTTGACTGAATTATGTTTAATTGCGTTGTGGAAGTTTGCTCACTAAGCTAGTTAGCTTACGCCCCCATAGTTTCTATCTTTTGCAGCATGATTTTATATGGCTTAGGCCAGACAAGCCACAGCGCAGGTACCGGAGATAGGAGTTTCCCATAGAAGTTTAATCCATTCCTTTTTGTATAGACTTCCATTGGAAACTAAAGACTCTGGATGACTGTAATAGACTGTTATTCTTTTGCGGGGGAATGCCCCTTAGATCTTGTAAACTTTAAATTATGCGTTTTGATTTATTATCTATGGCTAATGAATGCCTCGTTAAACTGTTTAACTCCATTTGTTGAAGTATTCTATTGTCGTAAAGGAACGCTTTACATCTACTTAAGACTTCCGAAGGCCCGGGTAGGGAACTCGAGAGTCTTACTTAGTATGTGGCGGGCTGTTACGTTTAGAATACCCTACGGGGCGTGACAGTTTAAGTTGGTATCAGAGCACTAGGTTATAAAACAAGACAATAGAATTAAAAGAAACCGGACCTAGAAATCTAACTAATAGGTTAAATGGAGTTAAAAACGTTTTCTTGCTAAGTCTGATTAGTAGTATTGTTTGATGTAGGTCTCCCTGGGTGAGACTAGGGAGAGGGCCAGGAATTTTACGAAGAGAAATGATGAAACGATGGTAGAATATAGGTTGAGGCTAAGAGAACTGTGTGAAGATTTTGCCTTAGCCAGACATCCCCGGACCATAGGGGAAATGTACAAGTTATGGAAGGATGGGCTGAGATATACCAGATGGGCTTCAGTAGTGGATCAATTGAGGTATGATCCTATGGGAAGAAGGAGCTGGACAAAGTTAGAGACAATCTATACTCTAGAGAGGATCATGGTTGATTACGGGCGTGAGCCCATGACGAGAGAAGCCACATTTATCTTGAAAGGTGGAGGAACCCGAACCCCTCCAGATTTTAGGGTATGGATCCCCATAGGACCCTTATATGTGTATGCTCATGATAACTTATATGATCATCCTGACTGGAATTTAGCTGATGCATGGAATCACATCACCTGGCATGCAATCTATTTAGATATCCTTCCCCCTCGAGTGATAGCTCCACCTCCAGCTATTGATATAGGCATGCAGCTGAATGGAGCGCCTGTGATTGGAGAGGATGAAGAGGAGGAAGAGGAGGATCCAAACTGGGAGAGAATGAGGTACCTAGGACCCCTACCCCCTGTTGAACCAGAAATGCAGGTAAACCCAGAACCCGATCAAATTATATGGGATTTTAACCGGATGTTGGAGATACCGGAGAGTGGGAGGGTAGAACCCGAGGTAGATTCCAGGGTATGGAGAGATGTGTATATGGAGGGTGAGAACCCACCTGTGCTTGACCTAGCAGTAGTGGAACCGGAGGCCCAGTGCCTATGGAGACTGAAAATGTGGCAGAAGAGCCTGTGAGAGAGCCTGAAGTAGAGGTGAACCGCCTAGGTGAGCCCGAGGTAGGAGGTGAGGAGGAAGAAGTAAGCCCGCAGGAGGGGCAAGGGACTGAAGAAGAAGAAGAAGAAGAAGAAGAAAGTGAGGATCCAGAGCCTCTAGTCCGACCCGCTAGGAAGCGGAGGATGACCACGAGGGAGTATCTTAGCTTGTTCGTCCGACAGGACGATGGTGGTTCTACCAGCAGGAGACGACCTCCTAGCCCGACCCCCGATGACTCTAGTGATGAGTAGAGACCGGGATGTTAGCTAACCCATGAAGTCCAAGAGGAGTCCTGACTTTCTTATTTTGTAGTAGGCAATGCGGGATGCCAATTGCCTTAGATTTCAGGATAGTTAGTATTTTATTTGTTCTTTTTCCCTGTATTTTGTCATGTTTTCGGGAATAGGGAAATTGATTAGAATAGGAAGGGAGCTTAGCTAGCCAAATTTTGGGAACTAAAAGTTTGTAATATTTGTATGGCTCGCTAAAGAAATGAAAAGGATCACTTTTGTTTTAAAGAAATGGAGTTGTGAAAAGTACGCATTCTAGTCATGATACATAAGAGAACATTAACTGCATATAGATTGCATAAGCATTCACTCATTCGCATTATTGTTGTGAAATATCAATTGGTTACTATGTGTGGATTCTTCTATTTCCTTGTGATTCTTTTAATTATTCTTATTTTCTTTTATGGATTGATATTATGACTCATCTTATGACTTTATGGAATTATGCATTCCTTTTTCCTTCTAAGTTTAAATTCCAGATTTCGCAACTTCTGAACTTGTTATTAATCTTATTCCTTGAAACCTAAAACCCTAAAGATACTAAAAATCCATTAAACATTGTGTAAACAGACGAAACCGACGAACTCGGAACCAGGACAAGGGTCTAATCTAATGAAGCCGATCAACCGGCTATACAACAACCTAACCCCCAAGGAGTAGCACCCCAAAACCAACAGGGTGATGTGCTAAATGCGATTGGGCAATTGGCCAATCTTCTGAACACTTTCATCCAGAATCAAAATCCAGTACAGAACCCACACCCAGGTCAAAGTGCCCGGGATTCAGCCCCATCCGCCGCCCGCAGATCATCGGGAAATGACTGCAGAGGCACCTGCTCCACAAGAGGAGCATTCCTATAATGTGCAGTTGCCGCCACCCCCGCCATACAGGAGACCCCACCGAAGCTCTTTACCGGACTTCATTAAGAGCAACCGGTATTTTGATGGGGCATTCGGCAAGCCGGATGCTGAGGATTGGTTGGCTCAAGTGGAACGTTCTTTTGCTGCATACGAGATCCCACCTTATTTGCAGCTGGAATATGGGACGTATATGTTAAGATACAATGCGCGAGTCTGGTGGGACTCCAAGAGAAGGAATTTGACTTCCCCGGCCACCTGGGAAACCTTTCGCCGGGAATTCTTGAATAATTATTTTCCCTCTAGCTTGAGGGTGAAGTATAGTGCGGATTTCCTTCATGTAAAGCAGAAAGGGAGAACAGTAGAGCAATATGAAACTGAGTTTGTTCACTTGCTGCAGTATGCCCCTGAATCTTTCAGGGATAGTGAGGAATTAAAGAAGCAGGTATTTCTGGGAGGCTTAGACGAGGAACTGCGATCAAGCTGGAAGAGTTCGGAGTAAGAACCTATCCCTGAGATGGTAGAAAAGGCTCGGGTCATTGAAGGGGCTAGAAAAGGAAGTATCAGGAGCCCGAAAAGAGAGTATTCGGGAAGAGGCCGTTTGATGCCTCGAGCTCAGGGTTCAAAGGTAAACGGTACAGGCCGTACCAAGGGTTTAAAGAAGTCTAGCAGCAAGCCGACCCAGTTCAAGACCAATGTCACATGTTGGAAATGTAAGGGGACACATGCACCTAGGCAATGCCCGCAGTTGAGGAACAAGTGTACTTTTGTGGCGATGCTGGCCACATGGTTTTTACGTGCCCGAAGAAACTGGCAGTAACTTGCTTCATTTGCAAGGAAAAAGGGCACTTAGCTTCCGAATGTTCACAACGAAAGAGCGTGGCCACCCGACCCTTCGGAGCCTCGAGTAATACCAACCCCTTGAGGTCTGGTAACAAGAGCGGGTCGAGCAGCTTCCGCGATGCATGGGATGAGGCTGTACAATTTGGAAGGCCAATGGATGGTGGAAGAAGACGAAGATGAGGAAGTGGAATTGGCAGCTTTGGATCAAAGCGAGAATACTGATGGCGGCCTGGTGACAGGTTAGTAACGGAAACCCCTCCTAAGTTGAAATTAAGTTGTTTAATTTGATTATTGTTTAAATGAAATTGTAATATTATGGAAAGCTGGAAGTAGAGACCCTATGTGGATAGCCTTAAGAATATTTTAAGGTTCATATGTGATGGGTGTTTGTTGACCTCAGGACACATACAAGTAAATAGCGTGGAAGCCTATGCTTTGTTTGACACGGGAGCGACCCACTCGTTCATCACCTATAGTTTGGCCAACCGACTCGGATTGCCCATAGCCACAACCACGGTTAGCTTGAGGATTAAGACCCCCACGGGGAGTGTTGTGTCGACCCGAGATCTGATAAAAGACTGTCCATTGGGAATCCATGGTCGCCACTCCAAAAGTGATTTAATTGTGTTGGAAATGAATAAATACGAAGTCATCCTCGGGATGAATTGGCTAAGTAGAGTAAAGGCAATAGTGGATTGCCAAAGGAGGACTGTATGTTTTTATGATCAATCGGGAGAAAAAGTAGAATTTATGGGAGAACCTTAGTCCCAAGAAGGTTTGATCTAAGCTCGTTTGAGTTGATGATGGAGGATGAGGAGATGATACCGATTGAGGGTGTCTTGGATGAAGGGGAAACCCGTGAGGAAAAGAATATTCCAGTGGTGAATGAATACTTGGATGTGTTCCCAGAAATTTTGCCGGGATTACCGCCAAGAAGAGATCGACTTTGAGATTGTGTTGGCTCCAAATACCGAACCGATATCTAAAGCGCCATACCGGATGGCACCGGCTGAGTTGAAGGAGCTAAAGACGCAGTTACAAGAACTTCTGGACCAGAAATTTATAAGACCAAGTGTATCGCCATGGGGCGCACCCGTCTTGTTTGTGAAGAAGAAGGACGGATCGATGAGATTGTGTATCGACTACCGGGAATTGAATAAGGTGACTGTCAAAAATCGATATCCCTTGCCAAGAATCGATGATTTGTTTGACCAGCTGCAAGGAGCTTGTGTGTTCTCACGTATTGACTTACGTTCGGGGTATCATCAGTTGAGGATTAAGCCTGAGGATGTGCCTAAGACGCTTTTCGTACTCGTTATGGGCACTACGAGTTTCTGGTAATGTCATTTGGACTGACTAATGCACCGCTGCATTTATGGACTAATGAATAGAGTCTATAAGCCGCTTTTGGATAAGTGTGTGATAGTCTTTATAGACGACATCCTCATATATTCAAAGACCAAAGAGCAACATGAGGAGCATCTCGTTTGGCATTGCAAACCTTACGAGATAACAATGTACGCCAAGCTGTCCAAGTGTGACTTTTGGTTGACAGGATATCCTTCTCGGACATGTGGTAACGGGTGATGGGATATCAGTTGATCCCGAAAAGATCAAGGCGATAGTGGATTGGAAGCCACCACAAACAGTTACTGAAGTAAGGAGTTTCTTGGGATTGCTGGCTACTATCGCAAATTTGTGAAGGATTTTTCCAAGATAGCTAAGCCGCTGACTCAATTGACTCAAAAGAATGAAAAATTCATTTGGACAGACAAGAGAGAACAAAGTTTTCAGGAACTAAAGCGACGACTGGTCTCGGCACCGATTTTGGTTTTACCAGATCCGGAAAAGTCTTACACGGTACATAGTGATGCTTCAAGAAATGGTCTTGGATGCGTCTTGATGCAAGAGGAAGGTCATTGCGTATGCTTCTCGGCAATTGAGACCGCATGAGCAGAATTACCCTACGCATGATTTGGAACTAGCTGCAGTTGTCTTTGCCTTGAAGTTATGGCGACATTATCTGTATGGACAACGGTGTGAGATATACACAGATCATAAAAGCCTTAAATACCTGTTCACACAGAAGGAGTTGAACATGAGGCAAAGGAGGTGGCTGGAATTAATAAAAGATTATGACCTGGGGATAAATTACTGTCCAGGGAGAGTAAATGCAGTCGCGGATGCCCTAAGTCGGAAGAATCACGGGGAGTAGCCGCTTTGATTACAAGCCAGAAGGAGTTGATTAAGGAATTTGAGAAATTAAGGATCGAGTTCATAGATCGAAGTGCTGAGCTTGAGATATCTAACTTGGTGCTGGAACCAACCCTCGTAGAAAGAATCAAAGAAGCACAGGTATGACGAAGTGATACAAAAGATAAAAAGGGAAACCCAAGCGGGAAAGTACCTTGACTTTGCCGTGGATGAGGAAGACGTGATCCGAATGAACGGAAGGCTGTGCGTACCAGAATGAGGAGTTGAAGAAGGAAATAATGAGTGAGGCACATAACTCCGGGTATACCATGCATCCGGGAGGCACCAAAATGTACCAAGATTTGAAAAGTTGCTATTGGTGGAATGGAATGAAGCGAGATGTGGCAGATTATGTAATGAAGTGCGCAGTATGCCAACAGGTGAAGGTAGAGCACCAGAGACCGGGCGGATTGCTAAAGCCCTTACCCATTCCTGAATGGAAGTGGGATCAAATATCCATGGATTTTGTTTGTGGCTTTCCCAAGACTCCATCGGGTTGTGATGCAATATGGGTAATAGTGGATCGGTTAACTAAGTCGGCGCATTTCCTACCCATAAATATGACCTATTCAATGGAAAGGTTAGCCAAGATTATATCAGAGAGATCGTAAGATTACATGGCATACCTGCAGGGATCATCTCAGATAGAGACCCGAGATTTGTGTCCAAGTTTTGGACGAGCTTGCAGAAGAGCTTGGGTACTAAATTGCATTTCAGTACGGCTTACATCCTCAGACCGACGGACAGTCTGAGCGGACGATCCAAACCCTAGAAGACATGTTAAGGGCGTGTGCCCTGGAATTCAAAGGGAATTGGGATAGTCATGTACACCTATCGAGTTTGCCTACAATAACAGCTATCACTCCACTCCAGATGCCTCCGTATGAAGCTTTGTATGGACGGCGTTGTAGGTCCCCTTTGTTTTGGGATGAAGTGGAAAAGGTAGCAATTGGGCCGGAATTGGTACAGGAAGCCGCGGATAAAGTGAGGTTGATTCAGCGGAAAATGAAGGAAAGGATCGACAAAAGAGCTGGGCAGACTTGAAAAGACGAGCTTGAATTTAAAGTGGGTGATCATGTGTACCTGAAGATAAACCCGATTAAAAGTATCAAGAGGATGCGTACACAAGGGAAGTTAAGCCCGAGATACATTGGACCTTTTGAGATCTTGAAAGAGTCGGAGACCTGGCGTATCGGCTAGCCCTACCACCTAATTTGTCCGGGATTCACAATGTCCATGTGTCAGTTTTGAGGAGATATGTTGCCGACCCAGAAATTCTGGAATTGGAACCAATCCAGTTGAAGGAAAACCTGACATATGAAGAACACCCAGTAAAGATATTGGATAAGAAAACTCAAAGGCTACGAAACAAAGACATTCACTACGTGAAAGTGTTATGGAGGAATCATGCCTTTGAAGAAGCAACCTGGGAAGCGGAAGATGAAATCCGGAGAAAGTACCCCGAGATATTTGAAGGACAAGGTACGTCAGTTCCGTTTTGAGGACAAAACTTTATTTAAGGTGGGGAGGTTGTAAACCCCGGTAATTCTCAGTAGCTAGAAACCCCGGAGTTGGAAGCGAAACCCTAATCCGATCAGGTTGAGTTTAGTGAATGAAGCCTAGGAACCCTAAATCCGGCTTTCCTTCGGTTTCATAGTAAAATAAATATTAAAGTAAATGAATTTGAATTTGTTCCAAAGTACATTTCAAACCTTTGAAAGTTTTAAATTCGGGAATTTTTCAATTCCGGGCCTTCCCGAGCCCAATTACGGAAAAGCGTGCCCCGGGCCACGGATTCAGAAAAATGTTCCGGAATATTCATTAGAACCGTAATTTTATAAGGATTCCAAAAATATCAATTTCATAATTTTCCGAGCTATAAAAATTACAGTTATAGCTTTTCCCGTGTTTTCGGAACAACCGGTAAAGTAGATGTCTTGTCTACTATTCACAAGTACAACCTACACTACACACTACCCATACCCTATTCTTACATCCTTACAACTACTCATTTCAATTTTCTTTTCCAAGAAAATTTGTCTCTTAAATAATTATTACATTTATTACAATTTCATTTACTAAATTACAAATCAAATTTTTAAACACACACACACACATGTGTGGCCGGCGCCCCCCCCCCCCCCCCCCCCCTAGTTTCCCTCTCATTTATTATTTACTCCAATTTAATTATCTAAACCCTAATACACTTCATATATATACATAATATTTTCTCTCTCTCCTCATTTTCTTCTTGTTTCAAAATTGGAAAAAGAGCAAAACCTCTCTTCTCTCCCCCCATTGCCGTGAGCCTCCCTCCCCCTTCCCTCACTTTCCAACTTTGTTCCTTCTTCATTTCTATCTCAAGACTCCTTTGGTATGTTGATTTAGTCTTGTTCTTCCTAGTCTTGTAATGGCAAGACATATCTTGAGTGTTTTCTCATTTAACCCCATGAGCTCATGCTAGGGACATGGAAACACATGAACAAGAATGTCAAGCCATCACAAGACATGGATCTAATGTTTAGATGTGTTTTTGTTAAGATCTCATCTTGTTCATGCATGTAAAGTAGTGATCTTGCACAATATTTTGTTCATGCCATGAGATCCATGCTTTATATATCATATGTATATCTAAGGTTTAGACATTCACAACTTCATGTACATGCATGATCATAGGTTCATTTTGTTTTACATGCTTTGATGATCATAAGAATGAAGTCTTGTTCATGTATGAGATGTTAGATAGTAGATCTTCACATATAGAAGGCAAGAACATTGAAAAAGGAAGGACTTTGTCAAATATGAAAAGTTGAAAATTCGGATGAATGGAAACCCTACTTGAAAACCACCAAAATCATTTCTAAACTCATATTTCATAAGAAAAATGAAGGGTAGTGTAATAGGCATGTTGAAGGAATTATTTTCATGAGTTTAGATGAGTTTAGGCATAATAAAAATAAGAAAACAAGAGTGAAGTTAGAAGGAAAAATGACTTGGATGTGTAGTCAAAATTCGTAATTTTGGGTAATGCCTATAAACACTTAGTATTTAAGTCTAAATTGGATGTTTTATAAGCTAAATGAAGTCCTTAGATAATATACACATTGGAACTTCAATTTTTAATGCATTAGACAAGATTTTCCTTAAGAAAAATGTAAGAAAAGGAAATTTGGAAAATTCGGATTTTCACAAATAGCTTAATTAAGAACATGTTTACCAAATGAAAAATGTGAATTTTTATGCATGAATGGAGGCCATGGCTATCATAGACTTTGGGAACTTATTTTTAGATAGAAAACAAGTGGACTACAAGACTAAAAGCCAAAGAAACCCTAAGGAGTATAATGTGGAAAAATAGTCTACTAGAAATAACCTTTGAAAGATTTTCTAACACTTAGGAGTTCATAAGGGTTTATTACCACAGAGATTATCATGACCATGCACATATTGAGTTCATTACATGGCATGCACATTAGTAGATCATTCCTATATCATTCATGCATGAACCATCGACTAGGAACATTTCTCATCAAGAGCAAAACACATTTTCAAAGTGGATCAATTGGAACAGAACTGATCCCACTGTTCCGGACCTTACTATTTTCAAAATTGAAAATAATACTTGAAATAGATAGATCTTTCGAAGTAGATAGAGATTGATATAAAATTTGCGAAATTCCGAGTTAAAATAACCAAGTTATGGCCGTTTTAAGTCGGAACTTCCGAAATAGCGAGAAATCCGATTCAACTAGCTAGATGTATAGTTTGATTTAATTACGTGATGAATCTCATTAGGATTATTCTTGCTTGGTAGGTGATCCCGAGCAGGACGACACTCTACCTCCCGACTATTATTATTAAGAAGTTTGGCGTCCAATGGCCGAGTGAGTTTACTTCTCACTCTCAATTAATGATTGTGTTTGTAATGTAGTGGCACTAGTGTGTAGGCAAAGATAAAAGAAATTGTATATGCATGATGGGGTATATGGGAATTGTTTATGTTGTTATTGTTGATATGTCAATGGAGTTAAGGAATATCGAAACCGGGTGTTAAGATATTGACTGTTCATTAGTATCTTATGATGAATGTCTGCGAACTTGTTGGTCACTTAAAAGAATTGAATTAATGAATATTCGACTCCAACTGTAAATTGAATTCATTCATGTCACGATGGGGTTGGAGCATTCGCATTTGTTGGTAATCGTGATCCATAAATCGAAATTGTTGGTTAATCGTGATCCATAAAACGAAGTCTTGTTAGTTGACCGTGAGCTTAAACGGCGTCGTACCGCAGGATTCGTTAATCTACTAACCCGGGATGGAGGGCGTAAGTCCATCCACATATGATTTCCGGTTGGTCATATGTTTGCTGAATTCATTTGTTTGATGCATACACTTGCCTGAATAATTACTTGCTTGACTGAATTATGTTTAATTGCATTGTGGAAGTTTTGCTCACTAAGCTAGTTAGCTTACGCCCCCATAGTTTCTATCTTTTGCAGCATGATTTTATATGGCTTAGGCCAAGACAAGCCACAGCGCAGGTACCGGAGATAGGAGTTTCCCATAGAAGTTTAATCCATTCCTTTTTGTATAGACTTCCATTGGAAACTAAAGACTCTGGATGACTGTAATAGACTGTTATTCTTTTGCGGGGGAATGCCCCTTAGATCTTGTAAACTTTAAATTATGTGTTTTGATTTATTATCTATGGCTAATGAATGCCTCGTTAAACTGTTTGACTCCATTTGTTGAAGTATTCTATTGTCGTAAAGGAACACCTTACATCTACTTAAGACTTCCGAAGGCCTCGGGTAGGGAACTCGAGAGTCTTACTTAGTATGTGGCGGGCTGTTACGTTTAGAATACCCTACGGGGCGTGACAGTTTAAGTTGGTATCAGAGCACTAGGTTATAAAACAAGACAATAGAATTAAAAGAAACCGGACCTAGAAATCTAACTAATAGGTTAAATGGAGATAAAAACGTTTTCTTGCTAAGTCTGATTAGTAGTATTGTTTTGATGTAGGTCTCCCTGGGTGAGACTAGGGAGAGGGCCAGGAATTTTACGAAGAGAAATGATGAAATAATGGTAGAATATAGGTTGAGGCTAAGAGAACTGTGTGAAGATTTTGCCTTAGCCAGACATCCCCGGACCACAGGGGAAATGTATAAGTTATGGAAGGATGGGCTGAGATATACCATATGGGCTTCAGTAGTGGATCAATTGAGGTATGTTCCTATGGGAAGAAGGAGCTGGACAAAGTTAGAGACAATCTATACTCTAGAGAGGATCATGGTTGATTACGGGCGGGAGCCCATGACGAGAGAAGCCACATTTATTTGAAAGGTGGAGGGACCCGAACCCCTCCAGATTTTAGGGTATGGATCCCCATAGGGCCCTTATATGTGTACGCTCATGATAACCTATATGATCATCCTGACTGGAATTTAGCTGATGCATGGAATCACATCACCTGGCATGCAATCTATTTAGATATCCTTCCCCCTCGAGTGATAGCTCCACCTCCAGCTATTGATATAGGCATGCAGCTGAATGGGGCGCCTGTGATTGGAGAGGATGAAGAGGAGGAAGAGGAGGATCCAAACTGGGAAGAGAATGAGGTACCTAGGACCCCTACCCCGCCTGTTGAACCCGAAATGCAGGTAAACCCAGAACGCGATCAAATTATATGGGATTTTAACCGGATGTTGGAGATACTGGAGAGTGGGAGGATAGAGCCCGAGGTAGATTCCAAGGTATGGAGAGATGTGTATATGGAGGGTGAGAACCCACCTGTGCTTGACCTAGCAGTAGTGGAACCGGAGGCCTCAGTGCCTATGGAGACTGAAAATGTGGCAGAAGAGCCTGTGAGAGAGCCTGAAGTAGAGGTGAACCGCCTAGGTGAGCCCGAGGTAGGAGGTGAGAGGAAGAAGTAAGCCCGCAGGAGGGCAAGGACTGAAGAAGAAGAAGAAGAAGAAGAAAGTGAGGATCTAGAGCCTCTAGTCCGACCCGCTAGGAAGCGGAGGATGACCACGAGGGAGTATCTTAGCTTGTTCGTCCGACAGGACGATGGTGGTTCTACCAACAGGAGACGACCTCCTAGCCCGACCCCCGACGACTCTAGTGATGAGTAGAGACCGGGATGTTAGCTAACCCATGAAGTCCAAGAGGAGTCCTGACTTTCTTATTTTTGTAGTAGGCAATGCGGGATGCCAATTTGCCTTAGGATTTCAGGATAGTTAGTATTTTATTTGTTCTTTTTCCCTGTATTTTGTCATGTTTTCGGGAATAGGGAAATTGATTAGAATAGGAAGGGAGCTTAGCTAGCCAAATTTTGAGAACTAAAAATTTGAAGTAATATTTGTATGGCTCGCTAAAGAAAGGAAAAGGGTCACTTTTGTTTTAAAGAAATGGAGTTGTGAAAAGTGCGCATTCTAGTCATGATACATAAGAAAACATTAACTGCATATAGATTGCATAAGCATTCACTCATTCGCATTATTGTTGTGAAATATCAATTGGTTGCACTATGTGTGAATTCTCCTATCTTCCTTGTGATTCTTTTAATTATCCATTATTTTCTTTTATGGATTGATATTATGACTCATCTTATGACCTTACGGAATTATGCACTCCTTTTCCTTTTAAGTTTAAATTCTAGATTTTCGCAACTTCTGAACTTGTTGTTAATCTTATCCCTTCGAAACCTAAAACCCCTAAAGATACTAAAAATCCATTAAACATTGTGTAAGCAGACGAAACCGGCGAACTCGGAACCAGGGACAAGGGTCTAATTCTAATGAAGCCGATCAACCGGCTATACAACAACCTAACCCCCAGGGAGTGGCACCCCAAAACCAATAGGGTGATGTGCTAAATGCGATTGGACAATTGGCCAATCTTCTGAACACTTTCATCCAGAATCAAAATCCAGTACAGAACCCACACCCAGGTCAAAGTGCCCGGGATTCATCCCCACATCCACCGCCCGCAGATCATCGGGATATGACTGCAGAGGCACCTGCTCCACAAGAGGAGCATTCCTATAATGTGCAGCTGCCGCCACCCCCGCCATACAGGAGACCCCACCGAAGCTCTTTACCGGACTTCATTAAGAGCAACCGGTATTTTGATGGGGCATTCGGCAAGCCGGATGAATCTAAGGATTGGTTGGCTCAAGTTGAACGTTCTTTTGTGGCATACGAGATCCCACCCTATTTGCAGTTGGAATATGGGACTTATATGTTAAGGTACAATGCGCGAGTCTGGTGGGACTCCAAGAGAAGGAATTTGACTTCCCCGGCCACTTGGGAAACCTTCCGCCGGGAATTCCTGAATAATTATTTTCCCTCTAGCTTGAGGGTGAAGTATAGTGCTGACTTCCTTCATTTAAAGCAGAAAGGGAGAACAGTAGAGCAATATGAAACTAAGTTTGTTCACTTGCTGCAGTATGCCCCTGAGTCTTTCAGGGATAGTGAAGAACTAAAGAAGCAGGTGTTTCTGGGAGGCTTAGATGAGGATCTACGGATTAAGTTGGAAGAGTTCGGAGTAAGAACCTACCCTGAGATGGTAGAAAAGGCCAGGGTAATTGAAGGGGCTAGAAAAAGGAAATATCAGGAGCCCGAAAGGAGAGTATTCGGGAAGAGGCCGTTTGATGCCTCAAGCTCAGGGTTCAAAGGAAAAAGGTACAGGCCGTACCAAGGGTTTAAAGAAAGTCTACCAGCAAGCCGACCCAGTTCAAGACCAATGTCACATGTTGAAAATGTAAGGGGACACATGCACCTAAGCAATGCCCGCAGTTGAGGAACAAGTGTTACTTTTGTGGCGATGCTGGCCACATGGTTTTTACGTGCCCGAAGAAACTGGCAGTGACTTGCTTCATCTGCAAGGAGAAAGGGCACTTAGCTTCCGAGTGTTCGCAACGAAAGAGCATGGCCACCCGACCCTTCGAAGCCTCGAGTAATACCAACCCCTTGAGGTCTGGTAACAAGAGCGGGAGTCGAGCAGCTTCCGCGATGCATGGGATGAGGCTGTACAATTTGGAGGGCCAATGGATGGTGGAAGAAGACAATGATGAGGAAGTGGAATTGGCAGCTTTGGATCAAAGCGAGAATACTGATGGTGGCCTGGTGACAGGTTAGTAACGGAAACCCCTCCTAAGTTGAAATTAAGTTGTTTAGTTTGATTTATTGTTTAAATGAAATTTAAAATATTATGGAAAGCTGGAATTAGAGGCCCTATGTGGATAGCCTTAAGAATATTTTAAGGTTCATATGTGATGGGTGTTTGTTGACCTCAGGACACATACAAGTAAATAGCGTGGAAGCCTATGCTTTGTTTGACACGGGAGCGACCCACTCGTTCATCACCTATAGTTTGGCCAACCGACTTGGATTGCCCACAGCCACAACCACGGTTAGCTTGAGGATTAAGACCCCCACGGGGAGTGTTGTGTCGACCCGAGATCTGATAAAAGATTGTCCACTGGGAATCCATGGTCGCCACTCCAAAAGTGATTTAATAGTGCTGGAAATGAATAAATACGAAGTCATCCTCGGGATGAATTGGCTAAGTAGAGTGAAGGCAATAGTGGATTGCCAAAGGAGGACGGTATGTTTTTATGATCAAACGGGAGAAAAAGTAGAATTTATGGGAGAAACCTTAGTCCCAAGAAGGTTTGATCTAAGCTCGTTTGAGTTGATGATGGAGGATGAGGAGATGACACCGATTGAGGGTGCCTTGGATGAAGGGGAAACCCGTGAGGAAAAGAATATTCCAGTGGTGAATGAATATTTGGATGTGTTCCCAGAAATTTTGCCGGGATTACCGCCAAGAAGAGAAATCGACTTTGAGATTGTGTTGGCTCCAAATACCGAACCGATATCTAAAGCGCTATATCTGATGGCACCGGCTGAGTTGAAGGAGCTAAAGATGCAGTTACAAGAACTTATGGACCAGAAATTTATAAGACCAAGTGTATCGCCATGGGGCGCACCCGTCTTGTTTGTGAAGAAGAAGGACGGATCGATGAGGTTGTGTATCGACTATCGGGAATTGAATAAGGTGACTGTCAAAAATCGATATCCCTTGCCAAGAATCGATGATTTGTTTGACCAGCTGCAAGGAGCTTGTGTGTTCTCACGTATTGACTTACGGTCGGGGTATCATCAGTTGAGGATTAAGCCTGAGGATGTGCCTAAGACGGCTTTTCGTACTCGTTATGGGCACTACGAGTTCCTGGTAATGCCATTTGGACTGACTAATGCTCCAGCTGCCTTTATGGATCTCATGAATAGAGTCTATAAACCACTTTTGGATAAGTGTGTGATAGTCTTTATAGACGACATCCTCATATATTCGAAGACCAAGGAGCAACACGAGGAGCATCTTTGCTTGGCATTGCAAACCTTACGTGTCACGCCCCGAGGGGTACCCTAAACGTGGCAGTCCGCCGTACACAATACTAAAGCCTAGGAATGACTACCTTAGTCACGCAAAGGCTTCCATATCATGCACAAGGCGTACATCACAACTAAGGGAACGCATCGGAGTAGCGCAATTTATATCGATAATAAATAAGTAACAAGGCAAAGAGAATATAGAACATGAACATATCACATTTCAATTCTTAAGGGCATATTCTTCTATTGTCTTTAAATAAATGTACCTCACTAATCATAAAGGTTAGCACATATAAAGAACCTTACAACTTTCTTCATCGTATGATTCCATATCCTTAATCGTCCGTCCATGACTTCCTTAATGTCATGATCCTCAATTTAATCCACGAATATACCTGTTTCAATCAAATCTATAGGGGTATAAGCTACAACTTAGCTTAGTGAGATATTCCTTTTCATTCGCACACACATTTTCAAACAAGTTCATTTATTTAATCACATATATGCAATGCATACAATGAACCAATCACATGATTACACGAATATATATAGTCGTCCGAAACCATATATAGAACGGATTTACCCCTCCGTATCAAAGGTTAGGGAATCGGGTTGAAGGTCCTCGACCTTCTACTGCTAGTCCCCAGGTCCTCACCCACAGCGTTCGGTTGGCTCGGCTCCGAACCTAGTCGCTTTCCCCGAGCGATTTGGATTCTCCAGAAGGAACATGGCCCGTGGCACCGCACGATCACAGCCAATCCAACTCTACGCGTAGGAGTAGCAGCCTTCTGAGATAGATGTGACTCGATGGATGCTATGTGTGAACGTTTTATTGTTCTTAGGTCAAACCTTATTAAGGTTTATTAGGGGCGATCAATCAATTTAGCATCAATAAACAATCGTACAAGTAAGTAAACAAAATTATTTAAACAAGCAGATCGAAGTTGTGATATTCTTAATTCTCCTTTCACGCATAAACATAGAATCATATGTATAATCCCGAAATCCCCAAATATATTCGTTTTTAATCTTTCTTAGTATACTAATGCTACTACATTACAAGCACAAGCAAGGTAACGAAATTAAAGGAATAACTCACTCGTCCATTTCGCTATCTTCTTAGTCGTAGAAATCCTCGGGTATGGTATTTCCGTATCCTTTGTCACCTAGACAAAGAAATACCCGATAAGTCTTTCATGAAATTCCTATCCTTGGAGATCTTAAACTTTACTTAAAATTGCGGTAAAATCGTGTAAGAAGAATTCCAACTTAAAATGGCCATAACTTGCTCATTTTAACTCGGAATTTCGCATATGATATACCGTTTTCTACCTATTCGAAAAGTTGTATCCATCTCTAAACTTATCTTGGTCATAAAAGTCATTTAGGTTCCGAAAACGTCAGGTACAGATTTGAAACGAATTTTCTAAACTTTTGCAAAAATCCATTTTCTAACTCAACTTCATTTTAAAGAAAATCCTTTTGTAACGATATAAATATATATTTGATAAACACTTTGAATATATAGGCAGCTCACTTTATATCAAAAATCCTAATGGAGTGTCTCAACAATTTATTTCATAAAATAATTCTTTTAAAACTTTAGCTTTGAAAACCTCCTTTCAAGTAATTTAAAGAAATTTTATATTCTTCTTAGATTGTTATAAATGAGTATAATCTTATTTATTTTCTTCATTCCTTTTTCCAAAACAAGTTAAATTTTTCCTTAACCCTAGTCTTTCATAAATTTCATTTCTAGTGATAAAAGGTTAATTTATCAAACTATATTAAGTTGTCAAAAACCTTTTCATAATTTGTTATTTAAGATGATCTTAGAAAATGAGTCTTGTTTTCTTATATCTAATTTCTAAAATATAAGCTTTTGCTTTCTAAAACTTGTTCTTTCATTTCTTTGAAAAGAATCATCTTTATTGTTAAAATCATTATTGCTAACCTTACTTTATTTATATTCTTTTGAAAACAATTCTTTCTTTAGAATTTAAAAATCATTACTTTTCCTAATGATTCTTCATGAGTTGATTTTATATTAACTTTGAAAACTAGTTTGTTCCTTAGTTTAGAAAAGAATTTAAGTTTTCAACATTAACGATTTATTTTTCTAAGAACTTAGATTACCATAAAATACAAAGTAAATATTAATATTTCTTCAATAAAACTATCTTTGTTATTTAGGAAAACTTGAGAAAACTCCATTTCTATGTTGTTGATAAAACTTCATGATTTAGCGATAATCATGATTGAAAACTTAGCTTTGAGTTTATTAGTAAAACAAAATTCTATTTTTTGATAGTTGAGACATTACATTACGCAAATGCAAGTATAATGAGCATATAAAATAGTAAGAACATAAGAAAATACTAGAAACAAATAATGATAAGAAAATAAAATATCAAGCATTGGGAACCTTAGCTTCATCAGGAATCCCGATCAAGAATTGGAGCCTTAGCTTTACAAGGCATCCCGGGACTAAGAATGGACTAGTCCCGAAAGATTTAAAGAAAATAAATAATCAAAAGGTTGTTTTGACTTGATATGGACAAGTCTAAGACTAGAAAGACTAGTCTTAATAAAATAAATAAATTGCATAACTTGAATGTAAATAAATAACCAAATGAGCTTATATGCTCTAAGTAAATATATACATAATATACATATATAAGTTAGATTAGAAGCAAATAATAACAATAATAATCAACAAAAAAAAATAGAAGCTTATGTACAAGAACAAAACATGAACATGTTGTTGCTTTTACTACTCATAAGATTTCAAAACAACACCATAGTCATTTAAGTTACATGACATAGTGAATAATAGATGGAAGAAATATTACCTAAAGTGTGTAAGAGATATAGAGATGGTAAATGAAATGGGTATTATGTGAGTATGATATGTGGAGATGGTTATGTATGAGACATGATTTTTGTGAGGAATTGACTTAGAGAGTTTTTGGTAGAGAGAATTCTTGATGAGAGAATTTGTGGAGATTTTGAGAGAGTTTTGGTAGTGTAAAGAATTGTGTGAAAGAATGGAAGAGGAAGGGGGTATTTATAGAATTTTTGGTATGATTTTGGATGTAATAAAATAAATTGGAAAAGAAATAAAATGGATATGGAGAGGAAGAGATGGCGCCGGTTTGGCTTTGTGAGAGGGGAATTTGTTTTATTTTTATTTGTTTGTGTAATAAAGAAGTAATGTGTAAAGTTTGATGGATTAAAGGTGTATTGGAAATGAAAAAAAGTAAGAAAATAGGTATGTAGTGTAAGAAATAGGTGTAAGAAAAAGTAGAGATAGGTGAATAGTAATGAATAGTAGAAAAAGTACTATGAATAGTAACTAGACAATTAAAGTACCGGTAGTAATAAAAATACGCGTAATAATGCGATATCTGTAATTTTAGCTACCGAAAAATTCGAAAACTGATATTTTTGGAATCTGTATTTTTACGAGTCTACTGGTATAAACAAATATTTTTAATATTCCGAGCTCCGGGACACCTTTCGAGAACTGATCTTGTTTGGGTCCGAAGGTCACTCGAAATTCGCGAATCTGATATTTTTATGTTACCTTATGTTTATTACGAACTATTCTAGGCTATTTACTTAATTTCGTTTTCTAGGGTTTGAAAACGCGGATTGCCGGATCTTAACTACTAGGGTTCGTTATAGGCTTGTTGACTTTTAGGGTTCCATTTTGAATTCCTTTTCATCGAGATATTCGTAAGATCGTATAATTTTTCGAGTCTTGAGCGTTTTAGAATTTTAGCTCGAAATTTATGTTTTTTTTATTTTATTTCATTTGTGATTATAATAGTTTTTTAGTTCTTGGATCGTTTAACCGAGTCTAGTTTATGAGTTGACTCAGTTTGACTTTTGTTGAAAATTTGGATTTTGTGATTCTAAAATTTTACTGAAGGATTTAGGATTTTATCATCTCGTTGTTAAGCGGTATTTGGATCTATCGTTTCGATTCGCGTTTTAAGGAATTGGGTAGATTATTTAATCGACGTACGGACGTTGATATATCGGTAATTGGACTTTATATTTTATTTCAGGGGTTCTCGTTTTCTCAAGATTGAGAGAAAGAATTTTTAACTGGGTTCAACTTTTAGGGTTTCGTTTCCGGTATTTAACTCGGTCTAGAATTGAGTTTTAATCTCAAGTTGATTTTTCGGGTCTTTGATATTTATATTTCTAAAATTATTTTTAAGGATTATGAAAATTTTTGGGGGTTTACCTTACGGGATAATAAGCTGTATGCCAAGCTGTCCAAATGTGACTTTTGGTTGGACAGAATATCATTCCTTGGACATGTGGTAACGGGTGATGGGATATCAGTTGATCCCGAAAAGATCAAGGCGGTAGTGGATTGGAAGCCACCACAAACAGTTACTGAAGTAAGGAGTTTCTTGGGATTAGCTGGCTACTATCGCAAGTTTGTGAAGGATTTCTCTAAGATAGCCAAGCCGCTGACTCAATTGACTCAAAAGAATGAAAAATTCATTTGGACGGACAAGAGGGAACAAAGTTTTCAGGAACTAAAGCGACGACTGGTATCGGCACCGATTTTGGTTTTACCAGACCCGGAAAAGTCCTACACGGTACATAGTGATGCTTCAAGAAATGGTCTTGGGTGCGTCTTGATGCAAGAGCGAAAGGTCATTGCGTATGCTTCTCGGCAATTGAGACCGCATGAGCAGAATTACCCTACACACGATTTGGAACTAGCTGCAGTTGTCTTTACCTTGAAGTTGTGGCGACATTATCTGTATGGACAACGGTGTGAGATATACATAGATCATAAAAGCCTTAAATACCTGTTCACACAGAAGGAGCTAAACATGAGACAAAGGAGGTGGCTGGAATTAATAAAGGATTATGACCTGGGGATAAATTACTGTCCAGGAAGAGTAAATGCAGTCGCGGATGACCTAAGTCGGAAGAATCACGGGGAAGTAGCCGCTTTGATTACAAGTCAGAAGGAGTTGATTAAGGAATTTGAGAAATTAAGGATCGAGTTCATAGATCGAAGTGCTGAGCTTGAGATATCTAACTTGGTGCTGGAACCAACCCTCGTAGAAAGAATCAAAGAAGCACAGAGGTATGACGAAGTGATGCAAAAGATTAAAAGGGAAACCCAAGCGGGAAAGTACCTTGACTTTGCCGTAGATGATGAAGAAGTGATCCGAATGAACGGGAGGTTGTGCGTACCAGAGGACGAGGAGTTGAAGAAGGAAATAATGAGCGAGGCACATAACTCCGGGTATACCATGCATCCGGGAGGTACCAAAATGTACCAAGATTTGAAAAGTTGCTATTGGTGGAATGGAATGAAGAGAGATGTGGCAGATTATGTAATGAAATGTTCAGTATGCCAACAGGTGAAGGTAGAGCACCAGAGACCGGGCGGATTGCTAAAACCTTTACCCATTCCTGAATGGAAGTGGGATCAGATATCCATGGATTTTGTGTGGTTTCCCTAGACTCCATCGGTTGTGATGCAATATGGGTAATAGTGGATCGGTTAACTAAGTCGGCGCATTTCCTACCCATAAATATGACCTATTCAATGGAAAGGTTAGCCAAGATCTATATCAGAGAGATCGTAAGACTACATGGCATACCTGCAGGGATCATCTCAGATAGGGACCCGAGATTTGTGTCCAAGTTTTGGACAAGCCTGCAGAAGAGCTTGGGTACGAAATTGCATTTCAGTACGGCCTATCATCCTCAGACCGACGGACAGTCCGAGCGGACAATCCAAACCCTAGAAGACATGTTGAGGGCGTGTGCCTTGGAATTCAAAGGGAATTGGGATAGTCATGTACACCTGATCGAGTTTGCCTACAATAACAGCTATCACTCCACCATCCAGATGCCTCCGTATGAAGCCTTGTATGGACGGCGTTGTAGGTCCCCTTTGTTCTGGGATGAAGTGGAAAGGGTAGCAATTGGGCCGGAATTGGTACAGGAAGCCGCGGACAAAGTAAGGTTGATTCAGCGGAAAATGAAAGAAGCTCAGGATCGACAAAAGAGCTGGGCAGACTTGAAAAGACGAGAGCTTGAATTTAAAGTGGGTGATCATGTGTACCTGAAGATAAACCCGATTAAAAGTATCAAGAGGATGCGTACACAAGGGAAGTTAAGCCCGAGATACATTGGACCTTTTGAGATCCTGGAAAGAGTCGGAGATCTGGCGTATCGGCTAGCCCTACCACCTAATTTGTCCGGGATTCACAATGTATTCCATGTGTCAGTTTTGAGGAGATATGTTGCCGACCCAGAAAGGATTCTGGAATTGGAACCAATCCAGTTGAAGGAAAACCTGACATATGAAGAACACCCAGTAAAGATATTGGATAAGAAAACTCAAAGGCTACGAAACAAAGACATTCACTACGTGAAAGTGTTATGGAGGAATCATGCCTTTGAAGAAGCAACCTGGGAAGCGGAAGATGAAATCCGGAGAAAGTACCCCGAGATATTCGAAGGACAAGGTACGTCAGTCCCGTTTTGAGGACAAAACTTTATTTAAGGTGGGGAGGTTGTAAACCCCGGAAATTCTCAGTAGCTAGGAAACCCCGGGAATTGGAAGCGAAACCCTAATCCGATCAGGTTGAGTTTAGTGAATGAAGCCTAGGAACCCTAAATCCGGCTTTCCTTCGGTTTCATAGTAAAATAAATATTACAAAGTAAATGAATTTAAATTATTGTTCCAAAGTACATTTCAAACCTTTGAAAGTTTTAAATTCGGGAATTTTTCAATTCCGGCCTTCCCGAGCCCAATTACGGAAAAGCGTGCCCGACCACGGATTCAGAAAAGTGTTCCGGAATATTCATTAGAACCGTAATTTTATAAGGATTCCAAAAATATCAATTTTAATTTTCCGAGCTATAAAGACTACAGTTATAGCTTTTCCCGTGTTTTCGGAACAACTGGTAAAGTAGATGTCTTGTCTACTATTCACAAGTACAACCTACACTACACACTACCCATACCCTATTCTTACATCCTTACAACTACTCATTTCAATTTTCTTTTCCAAGAAAATTTTCTTAAATAATTATTACATTTATTACAATTTCATTTACTAAATTACAAATATCAAATTTTTAAACACACACACAATGTGTGGCCGGCCCCCCCCCCCCCCCCCCCCCCCCCCCTAGTTTCCCTCTCATTTATTTATTTACTCCAATTTAATTACTAAACCCTAATACACTTCATATATATACATATTATTTTCTCTCTCTCTCCTCATTTTCTTCTTGTTTCAAAATTGGAAAAGAGCAAAACCTCTCTTCTCTCCCTCCCATTGCCGTGAGCCTCCCTCCCCCATTCCCACACTTTCCAACTTTGTTCTTCTTAATTTCTATCTCAAGACTCCTTTGGTATGTTGATTAGGTCTTGTTCTTCCTAGATCTTGTAATGGCAAGATCATATCTTGAGTGTTTTCTCATTTAACCCCATGATGCTCATTCAGGGACATGAAACACATGAACAAGAATGTCAAGCCATCACAAGACATGGATCTAATGTTTAGATGTGTTTTTGTTATGTCTCATCTTGTTCATGCATGTAAAGTAGTGATCTTGCACAATATTGTTGTTCATGCCATGAGATCCATGCTTTATATATCATATGTGGTAGATCTAAGGTTTAAGACATTCACAACTTCATGTACATGCATGATCATAGGTTCATTTTGTTTTACATGCTTTGATGATCATAAGAATGAAGTCATGATCAGTATGAGATGTATATATCTCACATATAGAAGGCCAAGAACATTGAAAAAGGAAGGACTTTTCAAATTATGAGAAGTTGAAAATTCGGATGGAATGGAAACCCTACTTTGAAAACCACCAAAACAATTTCTAACCATATTTCAAAAAAAAAGAAGGGTTGGTAATAGCATGTTGAAGGAATATTTCATGAGTTAGATGAGTTAAATCAAAAAAAAATAAGAAAACAAGAAGTGAAGTTAGAAGGAAAAATATGACTTTGGATGTGTAGTCAAAATTCGTTTTTGGTAAGCCCATATAAACACTTAGTATTTAATTCTAAATGGATGTTTTATAAGCTAAAATGAAGTCCTTATAATATACCACATTGGAACTTCAATTTTAATGCATTACAAATATTTTCCTTAGAAAAACTGTAAAAAGGAAATTTGGAAAATTCGGATTTCACAAATAGCTTAATTAAGAACATTTTACCCAAATGAAAAAATGAATTTTATGCATGAATGGGGCCATGGCTATCATAGACTTTGGGAACTTATTTTTAGATAGAAAACAAGTGGACTACAAGACTAAAAGCCAAAGAAACCCTAAGGAGTATAATGTGGAAAAATAGTCTACTAGAAATAACCTTTGAAAGATTTTCTAACACTTAGGAGTTCATAAGGGTTTATTACCACAGAGATTATCATGACCATACATATTGAGTTCATTACATGGCAACATTAGTAGATCATTCCTATATCATTCATGCATGAACCATCGACTAGGAACATTTCTCATCAAGAGCAAAACACATTTTCAAAAGTGGATCAATTGTGGAACAGAACTGATCCCACTGTTCCGGGACCTTACTATTTTCAAAATTTGAAAATAATACTTGAAATAGATAGATCTTTCGAAGTAGATAGAGATTGATATAAAATTTTCGAAATTCCGAGTTAAAATGACCAAGTTATGGCCGTTTTAAGTCGGAACTTCCGAAAATAGCGAGAAATCCGATTTCAACTAGCCTAGATGTATAGTTTGATTTAATTACGTGATAAGAATCTCATTAGGATTATTCTTGCTTGGTAGGTGATCCCGAGCAGGACGACACTCTACCTCCCGACTATTATTATTAAGAAGTTTGGCGTCCAATGGCCGAGTGAGTTTACTTCCACTCTCAATTAATGATTGTGTGTATGTATGGCACTAGTGGTGTAGGCAAAGATAAAAAGAATTGTATATGCATGATGGGGTATATGGGAATTGTTTATGTTGTTATTGTTGATATGTGCAATGGAGTTAAGGAATATCGAAACCGGGTGTTAAGATATTGACTGTTTCATTAGTATCTTATGATGAATGTCTGCGAACCTTGTTGGTCACTTAAAAGAATTGAATTAATGAATATTCGACCCAACTGTAAATTGAATTCATTCATGTCACGATGGGGTTGGAGCATTCGCATGTTGGTTAATCGTGAATCCATAAAACGAAGTCTTTTAGTTGACCGTGAGCTTAAACGGCGTCGTACCGCAGGATTCGTTAATCTACTAACCCGGGATGGAGGGCGTAAGTCCATCCACATATGATTTCCGGTTGGTCATATGTTTGCTGAATTCATTTGTTTGATGCATACACTTGCCTGAATAATTACTTGCTTGACTGAATTATGTTTAATTGCATTGTGGAAGTTTTGCTCACTAAGCTAGTTAGCTTACGCCCCCATAGTTTCTATCTTTTGCAGCATGATTTATATGGCTTAGGCCAAGACAAGCCACAGCGCAGGTACCGAGATAGGAGTTTCCCATAGAAGTTTAATCCATTCCTTTTTGTATAGACTTCCATTGGAAACTAAAGACCTGGATGACTGTAATAGACTGTTATTCTTTGCGGGGGAATGCCCCTTAGATCTTGTAAACTTTAAATTATGCGTTTTGATTTATTATCTATGGCTAATGAATGCCTCGTTAAACTGTTTGACTCCATTTGTTGAAGTATTCTTTGTCGTAAAGGAATGCATTACATCTACTTAAACGACCGAAGGCCCGGGTACGGAACTCGAGAGTCTTACTTAGTATTGGCGGGCTGTTACGTTTAGAATACCCTACGGGGCGTGACAGAGACCCTGAAGAAGACCCCGACGAAGACTCAATGATAAGATCATATTTTATGCAACTTGTTGATGTTCATAAGAGCTAGAATGGATATTTGTTTTAATTAAAATTCCTGTTTCAAGACTAATTTGGAGTAAAAAATCAAAACAAGAAATTTTGAAGTGGAAATTGAAAAAATTGAAGTATACGCCGGCATTTCAACATTCAAAGCCGCTGGCATTCAGACGGCTTACACTCAAGGCCACCGCTTACACTACCAGCTTTACCAGCCTTTAAATCAACCAACTTTACGCCGCCTCAAAGCTGTCGACGTAGAAGTTGAAGAGGCCAGCGTACATTGAAGGCCGGCAGCCCATAATTGAAACATCACTAGCTTTGAAGGAGTTACAATCTAAGCCGCCTTCTAAGCCACCGGCATTGAGGCTGTGTACATCACAAATCCGAAGCGACATCAAGACAAAACTTGCTTGAAGGAAATTAAAGAGACAAATATGTTGGAGTGTCTAAGCCGGTGTCAAAGCCGCCAGCTTTGGGGCAGCTTTCGTTATAAATTGGCCGAACCTTTCATTTCTCATCACATACGCTGGCTAGATCTACATCTAAGCCGCCGGCGTAGAAGCGGCCTACCTGTGTAACCAAAGTTGAAAGCTGCTAGTGCACTGCCTGCGCAAAGAAGAAATTGAAGATACGCCATCTGTAAGCCGCCGGCGTAGGATCCATAACTACCAGCGTACGAAGTGAAACAGCAAATTCCCATTTAATGCTTTGCATGAAATTTTCTTATAAATAGGGGTTCTCCCCCCTCCAACATTCATCCACAAGCAATAGTAAAGTAGTACACTTCATATAGAACTAGTCTAGCATTTTCATAGAGATTTGTGAGAGAAATTTGGGAGCTTTCAAGAATTGTAATTGAAGATTGTGATACTTGAATTGGTGATATCTAATCTCTTTCTTATGCAATTCATTTATCTGAATTATTTTTTCATAATGCTATCAATTACATATTCTTATTTGATTTTTGAATCTACATCCATGAGTAGCTAAACATCTCTTTGTGGGAAGTGATGAAGTCCAAATTTTGCTAAAATGATTACTGAATTTATGTTATAGGATTGTTAGAATTATGGAATATTTGTATTAAATCCTAATTATCTATTTTATTAACTAAAATTGAATTGATAAGAATTTTGATGATTTGGAAAAAGAATTGAGATTCATAGGAATTCATGAATTGAAATTAAACAACATTTGTGGAAACAATCAAGTTTGATTTTAATTTAGAAATTGTCCATGTACTTCATGCAATATTTTATTTTAATTTCTCACCAAGGAATTAGGAGAAGTTAATCTAGGATATTAGACAATTATAGAATTGGAAGATTTATAATTGTAATTTAGATTCCATTGATAATTTGTCTAGCAGAAGTTAATAAATTATTTTATGGTTCACTAAAACTTTGTTTTAGTCTTTACAATTTCTTACAAATATTCATAATCCTAATTATTCATATAATATAAATTTAGCATGATTAGTAAAGATTAGGATGGATTCGTTTCCTTCCCACATTCATCTTATATATCCTTCTCACATTCTCATTTGCATTCATATAGATAGAATTAGTTAGCAATTGATCAACTTTGATTACCTAAATATTAGTATAAGCTAATACCAATCTAGTAGTTAATTTAGTCTCTGTGGGAACGATACTCTACTCATTCTATATTACTTGATCAAGACTCAGTATACTTGCTGGTAGTATATGAAATTTTATATACACATCCCGTTCAGATCACCCAAAACCTGAGGAAACTCCGTCTGCATCTCTTTGGGAAGATAGTCCCCTGATTCCCAGTCCGGTACCTCCACGAAGGTTAAGCCAGGATGTTCCCATGGAGATAGTTGCAAGAAACAACCCTATAATGATCTCTGACTCAGAGGAAGAAGGAAGGAGAGATAACCCACAATGGAGGAATGCTTTTGAACCAAGTGGATTTTTGAGAAGCAGGTCTCAAACCCCTACCGTAGCGGTGGTACTCAAAGGAGGAAACCAAGAAGGACAGGAGGCAATAAATGACACCACTCAAGGAGATAGGATTTCTATGCACGAAGAAGTATGGCCATCTCAGGCAGAGATCACCTCAAGGTACAGAGGAAAGAGGATGACCGTAAGTCAGTATCTATGACAGTTTGTCAAGAGGCAAAAAGGTTCCACTAGCCGAAGCATGAACCCGGCAACATCACCATGAGGAAGGGAAGATTGAGGAAGGAAGAAGTGAAGGAGATGAGCACAACCTCAACGAGTCCAACAAGCCTTTTTCTTAGGATTGGGATAGGCATATCCTTGCTTGTAATGAATGTTTTTGCTTTTAATGATTATGTTTTAAGTATTTCCTATTTTGAACAACTATTTTTTATTGAGTATAGTTCTAACTTTCTCAGACTATGTAAGGGTTATCACCCTCTTCTGTTTTAATGAAAAGTACCTTGTGTTTGATTTAATGATCTTTTATTTGATTGCCTTAAATGTTTCCTATTCAAATTTCCGATATTTTTGATCTTTTTCCCCCTTGTAAAAATTTAAGAAGTCTAAAACTAAGAATAATTAACAGAGGAGGTAGGAGAGGTAGGAGACGTGAACATCGTGCCTCCAATAATGTTCTGATTGAGCCAGAAAATCCACCAGCAGGATAACCAGCAGCACCACCAAATCCCCCACCAAATCAACAAGGCGATGTGTGGGCTGCGATCAACCAACTAGCTGGTCTGGTCAGTAACTTTATGCAACATGCATAGAACATGCCACCACCAGCTGCCAATGCACCTGAGGCAATAGTTGAGGCCCTAGCACCACCAAAAGCTGAATCTTAGATTGTTCTTTTGCCAACACCACCACCTCCTTGACCTTACTAAAGTTCCTTGCCTGACTTCATCAAAAGTAGTCGATACTTTGATGGAAGTTTCGGAAAACCAGATGAAGCGGAGGACTAGCTAGCACAAATAGAAAGATCGTTTGCTGCATATGAAGTGCCCCATCACCTTCATTTAGATTATGGCACTTATATGTTGAGATTCAACTCTAAAGTATGGTGGGAATCGAAAAGTAGAGAGTTGCTACCACCGGTGACCTGGGCACCCTTCAGAAGGGAGTTTTTGGAGAATTATTTTCCTGGAAGTTTGAAAGCACAATACAGTGGAGACTTCCTTCACATATCTCAGAAAGGAAGGATAGTGAAACAATACAAGATTGAGTTTAGTCATCTACTCTAGTATGTGCCGGAATCCTTTAGGCACAGTGAAGAGCTTAACAGGCAAGTCTTCTTGAGTGGCCTGGACGAGAACTTGAGGATGCGTCTGAAGGAGTTGGATATAAGGACCCTCCGTGAATTGGTTGAAAGGGCTTGCATTATAGAAGGAGCCAAGAATAGGAAAAGTAAAGCACCTAAGAAGAGAACCTTTGTGTTCGGAAAGAGGACTCAAGATAGTTGCAGTCCCAGTTTTCAGACCAAGAAGTTTAAACCCTTCAACAAATACAGAGGAAGTGCTAGTGGCAACAAGGAGGCATCAAAGGTCAAAGTGACATGCTAGAAATGTAAAGAGGAACATTATACAAAGAGGTGCCCCTTGCTTCAACACAAATGCTATTTTTGTGGAGACCCTAGCCACAAGATTATTGACTGCCCAAAGAAGGCTTCCACCATACTTGCCCAATGAATGCCCACAGACAAAGAATGCCCCAGCTAGACCATTCGGTTCAATGAGAGGAGATGCATCAGCAAAGAATGGAAATGGAGGGAGCAACTCGAGCCGTTCTGGAGCTGCTGTCCATGGAATGAGAATTTACAACTTGGAAGGGCAGTGGGTGTGTGAAGAATCATATGATGAAGAAACTGAGTTAGCAGCTATGGATGGAGATTGTAGCCCCGATTTTGGACTAGTGACAGGTTAAAATCATAAACTCCTTTACCTTTGATGCAAGTTATTAAGTACCCTGTATTTAATTCTTAATACTAGAAGTATAAAGTTTTATACCAGCAAATAGCTTAAGTATACCAATTTCGTGATTAGTATAAAATTCGAGTGCAGGTTACATACGCATAGCTAATCAAACCGCTTATGCTTTATTCGATACCAGAGGTACACATTCCTTTATCACCATTAGTCTGGCTAAACAAACTAGTTTACCCATAGATACTATCGCTACCGGTTTTTGAGTTAAGACCCCCACCGAAAGCATAGTAACAACTAAGGAAATGCTAAAGGATTGTCCCATAGAGATACAAAGATGTTACACTAAGTGTGACTTGATAATTTTTGGAAATGAGCAAGTATGAAGTGATCTTAGGGATGAGTTGGTTGACATCTGTTAAGGCTCTAATAGATTGTAGACACAAAGAGGTGAAGTTTAAGGATCAGGATGGGTATGAAATAGTATTTAAGGGAGAATCCACGGTGAAGTTGAACTCATTTGAGTTAATGGATGATGAAGAAATCAACTTAAGTAACATGGATGAAGAAGAGAAAGAAGAGAAGAAACCTAAGTTGGAATCCATACCCATGGTTAAGGAATTTCCAGATGTATTTCCTGACGGATTACCTAGATTACCACCCAAGAGGGAAATCGATTTCGAAATAGACCTACTGGTGAACATGGAGCCAATATCAAAGGCACCCTACCGGATGGCATCAGTAGAGCTAAAGGAGCTAAAGACTCAGTTGCAAGACTTGCTCGACCAAGGTTTCATTCGACCAAGTGTATCACCCTGGGGAGCACTAGTGCTGTTCGTGAAAAAGAAGGATGGTTCTATGCATTTGTGCATCGATTATCGGGAGCTCAATAAAGTCACCATCAAGAATAAGTATCCACTCCCAAGGATAGATGATCTTTTTGACCAGCTTCAAGGAGCTAGTGTTTTTTCAAGAATTGATCTACTATCAGGATATCACCAATTGAGGATTAAACCTAAAGATGTACCTAAGATAGCTTTCAGAACTCGGTACGGACATTATGAGTTTCTGGTAATGCCTTTCGGTTTAACCAACGCACCAATAGATTTTATGGATCTCATGAACTGAGTATACAAACCTCTACTGGATAAGTGTGTGATAATCTTTATAGACGATATTTTGATCTACTCCAAGACACGAGAGCAACATGAGGAACACTTAAGAATGGCATTACAGACCTTGCGTAAGCATAAGTTATACGCCAAGCTGTCTAAGTGTGATTTCTGGTTGGATAGGATATCCTTCCTAGGACATGTCATATCTGGAGAGGGTATATCAGTAGACCCTGAGAAGATCAAGGCAGCGATGGATTGGAAACAACCTAAGACTGTTACTGAAGTGAGAAGTTTTCTTAGATTGGCTGGATATTATAGGAAGTTTGTGAAGAATTTTTCTACCATAGCCAAACCCCTAACACAGTTGACTCAGAAGGATGAGAAGTTCATCTGGATAGATAAGAGAGAACAAGATTTCCAGGAATTAAAGAAAAGGCTTGTTTCCGCCCCAATTTTGGTTCTACCAAACCCCGAGAAACCTTACACGGTGCACAGTGATGCCTCTAGAAATGGCCTTAGATGTGTGTTGATGCAAGATGGAAAGGCTAGTGACAACTTAGGCCTCATAAGCAAAATTACCCCACCATGATCTTGGAGTTAGCCGCCGTTGTGTTTGCACTAAAGTTATGGAGACATTACCTATATGGGCAAAGGTGTGAGATCTACACTGACCATAAGAGCCTGAAGTATCTATTCACGCAAAAAGAGCTGAATATGCGGCAACAGAGATGGTTAGAACTCATTAAATATTATGACCTTAGGATAAATTACTATCCAGGGAGAGTAAACACGGTCGCAGATGCCCTGAGTAGGAAGAATTATGGAGAACTAACTACTTTGCTCACGGATAAGAGGGAGTTAATAAAGGAATTTGAAAAGATGAGCATCATATTCATAGGGAAAATTGTGGAAGTAGAAATCGCCAACCTAGTCATGGAACCCACCTTAGTGGAAAGAATCAAGGAAGCCCAACGATATGATAAGGCGATTCAGAAGATTAAGGGAGAGGTACAAAAAGGAAAATACTCCGATTTTATGATAGATGAAGATGAGGTGGTGAGAATGAAAGGAAGATTATGTGTTCCAGATGATGAGGATATGAGGAAGGAAATCATGAATGAAACACATCATTCAGGATATACCATGCATCCAAGAGGAACTAACATGTATCAGGACTTGAAGAGCCACTACTGGTGGAACGGCATAAAAAGAGACGTGGTTGATTTCGTGATGAAGTGTCTCACATGCCAACAAGTGAAGGTGGAACACCAAAGACCTGGAGGACTTTTGAAACCCCTGTCGATACCCGAATGGAAATGGGATCAAATCTTGATGGATTTTGTGTGTGGATTACCAAGAACATCTACAGGATATGATGCTATTTAGGTCATAGTGGACCTATTGACAAAGACAACACACTTCCTTCCAATCAACATGATGTACTCCATGGATAAGTTGGCAAGAATATACATGAGGGAGATAGTGCGTTTGCATGGAGTACCTACTAGAATAGTCTTCGACCGAGACCCAAGGTTCGTGTCTAAATTTTGGACAAGCTTACAAAGATGCATGGGAACAAAGCTACACTTCAGTACTGCTTATCACCCTCAAACAGATGGTCAGTCGGAGAGGACGATACAAACCTTGGAAGATATGCTATGAGCTTATGTAATAGAGTTTAAGGGTAGTTGAAACGCATACCTATCATTGGTAGAGTTTGCCTACAACAACAGCTACCACTCCACAATCCAGATGCTACCTTATGAAGCATTGTATGGAAGACAGTGTCGATCACCTTTATTCTGAGACAATATAGAGAAATTGAGTATTGGACCCGACTTGGTACAGGATGTGGCTGATAAGGTACAGGTCATTCAACACAAGATGAAGGAAGCACAAGATCGACAGAAAAGTTGGGCGGATATGAAAAGACGAATACTTGAGTTTGAGGTTGGAGACCATGTGTATTTGAAGATAAACCCCATCAAGAGTATTCACAGAGTTCGAGCACAAGAAAAGTTGAGTTCACGATATATCGGACCTTTTGAAGTGCTTGAAAGAATAGGAGATCTTGCTTATCGTCTAGCCCTACCTCTTAACCTATCTGGAATTCATAATGTGTTTCACGTATCGGTTTTACGGAAGCATGTACGAGATCCTAGCAGACTCACAGAGCTAGAACTAGTCCAGTTAAGAGAAAATCTCACATACAAGAAGCATCCGATTCAGATCCTAGATCATATGGTGCAAAAGCTTCAGAATAAAGAGATCAAGAATGTAAAGATTCTATGGAGAAATCACTCACATGAAGAAGCAACCTGGGAGGCTGAAAGCGACATACGCATCTAAAGTTATTCAAGGAATCAGGTATGAACTTCAAGTTTTGAGGACAAAACTTTCTTTAAAGGGGGTAGGTTGTAAACCCCCAAAGTTTTGTGATCAATTTAAGCTTAAACCCTAATTAGAAAGTCAACCGAAATCCCAAAGACAACAAAACCCTAGTCTTTTGCAACCGTTCAAGCCGGGCTTTCCTATTTAAGCAACCCTAGGAAAGTTAGTAAAAGATTAGTATGTGGAATAGTTCGTAATAACCTGAGAAAGCTTAAAAACATCAGATTAGTTAAACCGCGATTCACTTTGTGCACACCCGAACACAGTTTTTGAAAAGCGTGTCCCGGGGCTCGGATTAGTAAAAATATTTCGAATATACCGTTAGACTAGTAAAAATATAAAATTTTCAAAAATATCAATTTTATAATTTTTCGGTAACTAAAAATATCAGATATAGTAATTATATGCATATTTTCTTACTACCGAAACTTAAATTGTCATGTCTACTTTACATTACACTATTTTCTACTATTCTATGCTATTTATCTATCTCTATTTTTTCTTATGATCTACTCTTACAATCTATATCTCTATTTCTTACAATTTTCATTTCCAATACAACTTCACATTTTTCATATCTTACTTTTCATTAACAAAAATACAATTCACTCCCTCTCTACTCTCCAATTTGCGCCGGCCATGCCCTCTCTCACTCTCCAATATGTTTCATTTTCATTTATCTAATTAACATAAAATTCCTCCGACATTTTCCTATAAATACCTCATCTTCCTTCCACTTCTTTCACAACTTCTATACACTAAAATTACTCTCAAAAAATCTCTCCATAAACTCTCTCAAGTTTCTCTAGTTTCTACTTCTTCTCTAGGTAATAGTTTTAGCTTTCTAAAGTGTTCATTTACTTAGCATGAGCTTAGTGTGTGTTTTCTAAATCATGAAGGTTAAAGAAAGCAACAATAAGTTCATACTTTGCTTTTGTTCATGAATCTAATTTCTTTATGTTGCTTTTATATATATGTTACTAAATATATTTATGTAGCTATATATATATATATATATATCTTTTAGAGCATATAAGCTCATTTGTTTTGCAATTTATTTACTTTCCTTGCAATTTATTTACTTTCATGTTGTTTTTAAGACTAGTCTTTCTAGTCTTAGACTTGTCCTCATCAAGTCAAAAATTTTCTTTTTCTTTATGGGACTAGTCTATTCTTAGTCCCGGAATACCTTGACAAAGCTAAGGTTCCAATACTTAATTTATTTCTTTACTAGTTTATTTCTTTAAGTTATTATGTTTCCTTATGTTTCATAGCTTATGGTTCATATTCATGCATGAACATAATGATTTTGTCTCGATAAAATAAATAAGGAAAAGTTTTCTTAAAATAGAAATTTTTCTCTAAAACTAAAAGTATGAAATATTCATAAAAGCCAAGGATTTTACCATAACCAACTTTTCTAAAGAATTTTTGAGGAATCCATAGGAAAATTTTACAATAGATACATAACATGGGAAGAAATTCTAAAGTAAAACAAAAGCTTTATTAAACTCCACTTTTTCAATACTAGTTTGACAAACAAGAAATTCCTTTCATGAAAATATTAATCTTAAGAAACAAGGAAATTATTTCTATAAAGATGGAATTGTTGTTATTTTCAAGAAGAATTAGAAACAAAGAAAATAAAATCATTCTTTGAAAATTTAAAGGACTAAGGGAAGGAAATTTACTCATAACTTGAAATATTTTCAAAAGATCCACTTTTCTTTAAAAGACTTTACTTTTACAAAAATTTATGGTTTGAGACAACTTCATTAACTTCATACATTTTGATATGAGTCAATAAATATATGTATATACATTTCAAAGGTTTTACAAACTATTATAATATCTATCTCTTTAAAATAAGCTTTTGTTAAAAGAAGGAATTCAAGTTTTAAGAAAAATCGTGGTGAATCTGGTCACCACTATTTCGGAACCCAAACTACCTAGTTTGATGAACATTATTTTAGAAATAGATAGATCTTTTTGAGTAGGTAAAAAACGGTATATAATATACGAAATTCCTAGTTAAAATGAGCAAGTTATGGCCATTTTAAGTTGGAATTTCCTCCAATCCGATTTTACCATGATTTTAAGATAGATTTAGAGTTTTCAAGAATAGAAATTCTATGAAAGACGCATTATGGGTATTTCATCTTGTTTAGGTGAAGAAGGAACCAAGATCACTTTTCTGGAAGACTACTTCGATTAGAAGCTACCGACATAGAGTGAGTTAATCCTTTACTAAGTTACATTTCCTTGTTTGTGCTTGTAAGTAGTAGCACTAGACAATAAGGAAAAGATAAATGAACAAATATTGTGTGATTTGGATTTATGATTGGTTGAATATAAGTTAAGAATATTGTCACGTTCCAAAGTGTGCCCTACACGTGACAGTCCGCCACATTCAACATTTAAACTTAAGTAAGACAACCTTAGTCTCCCCATGAGTTTGAACATCAAGTGTAAGGCTCACTCTCAACATACATAGACCATACTTTGCTTCGTAGTAGCTTAAGGAGACTTACATAGCAGCAATAATGTAAATAATGACCTTCTTACAAAGAATTATTCTATTACATAAACTAGGAGGTATACCCCCGATAACAATGCTAAGAATTCTCGAGCTCACATAATTCCTTGTATTATCCCTCAGACACTGGTTCCGAGAAACATGATTAGAAGTCCATTTCTACTTTTAGGTCCCGGCCTTAACAAAAGCTCCTCAACCTCTAAGAGCCGTACCTTATGTCCACGGGTCCTCGGAGATAACCAAAGGTATTCATACTGCAACAGGAAACTATTGGGGTATAAGCTACACTAGCTTAGTGAGTGAAAACTTCCGAATCACAATTAATACAAAACATTCAAGTAAGTAATTAATCATCCAAGTGGAATGCATCAAGCGAGTGAGTTCAACAATCATATGACCAGCCGGAAATCGTATATGGATGGACTTACACCCTCCATCCCGGGTTAGCAGATTAACGATGTAAACCCCTGTTTTCTAAGCCCTAAACCTTAAGCCGAAAAGTCTATCAGAGACTTTAAGTCAACGGATCTTGAGTAAAACCCTACAGTTTAGATCCGGCAAACCCGAGTTCATAAATCGAGGAGTCGAAAAATAATTAAAGTGTTTAGAATAGTTCGTAATAATATTTGATTTATTAAAAATATCAGATTGGTTTATTTTCGACTTATTTCGAACTCGTTTGGATACTGCTTTGGAAAGCGTATCCTAGGGCTCGAAAAATTAAAAATATATCTTTAATATTTTTAGACTCGTATTTTTATAAGGATTTCAAAAATATTAATTTTATAATTTTTCGTATTTTAAAAATATCAGTTATAGCTCATATAAGCTTATTTTACTCTTACCGGTGACTTATTTGTTAAATTTCTAAAAATAATTTATTTGATTATTTTATTTAAATCATAAAAATTATGCCACTTAAATAAAAATATTTTTCTTAATTTATTTTATATATTTTCTTAGTCAAAAAGGCACTTTATCAACCCATACCTTAAGTACACATCCATTATCATTACTACACATTATTATGTTTTCTTTTGCTTTTTCTTACACTCCAATTCCCCAAGATGGCAGCTGACCATCCCCCTAAATTTAGCCACTTTTCCTTATTTTTAATCATTTATTTGATATTTTAAAAGTCTCTTTTAGTTAGAAATGGAAGCAACTAGTTACACTTTCAAAAATACAAGTTAAAATCAAGCTACACACACCTCCCCCACCCAAGTGAATCACGCCAGCCCCTCCCCTCCTTGCAGCTGCTTGTTTTATTTTTTTTTTTTCAATAATTTATCACACTCACATCTCTATTTAAGTATCTCATTCCTTCCCTCTTTCACCTTTACAAACCCTACATTTTTCCTCTCTCTTTTTCCCTTTCTTTTCTCTTCTTCTTGGCTTTGTCTTCTTAAGAAACAAGCTGCCACCATTTCCATCCCATACTCCCACATACTTTTCTTGCAAATATCTAAGGTAATCATTCTCTTTTAGCTCTCATAAGATGTTATAGGATGATATTATGGATGTTTCATGCATCAAAGGACATTCTGCAAGCTTAAAAAGCTATGGATGATGATGCCAAAAATTGAAACACTCCTCTAGATGATGATCTCTTTTATTCTTAGTATTTTTGTTATATTGAACGCTTGTTTATCTTCTTGTTTTTGTGATAACTTGTAGATCTAGAGTTTTACAAAGCTTTAGTTATGTTTATGTGTAGATCTAGAAGTTTAAGGCCTACTATCAAGTTTTTCTTATGTTTTCATGGATGTATTTTGAGTGGATCTTAGATTTGAGTTGGAATGAAAAAGTAAAATTCGTAACTTGTCAAGGCACCATGTTAAAAACCCTCTTCCAAGTCTTAAAATGGAAGTTTTTGTTAAGAAAATGAAGGTTTGATGGATGTATATCATCAAGACTTCATCTTACAAGAATCAAAGTTGATTTTCAAAGTTTATTTTCAAAAACAAAAATTGTATTTTCGGATCAAGACAAAGATCTAAAATAAAAACATGTTTTCCAACTCAAAAATTAGGACTTTATTCAAGAAATGAAGGGTTCTTAAGATATAATATGTAATGGATTGTTTTTCATGAGTTTTGATGAATTTTCTCAAGAGATATGTTCAAAATGAATTTATGAAAATTCGGATCTAGACTAAGACCCATTTTTGGAATCCATCATTCAACTTTAAGATGAAGATTTAGACAAAAATATAAGGGGCTCTTGGTATAGATATCTTAAGGAATGAATTCTCATAAGTTTAAATGAGTTTTCCTAAAAGGTATTACTTAAATCAAGTGCTTTGTAAAAGACAAAATTTAGGTCTTGTTTTCATTGTAAACTTCAAAGAGGAAATTCGTAATTAAGGGGAGACCAATTTTGAAAACCTTCTTTTAGATCTCAAAACAAGTATTTTATATTGAAAATGGAATGCTTTGATGATAAATAATATAGGAAAATTATTTTCATTGAACTAAGTAAGTTTTAGTAAAGGAATTACTCAAAACAAGACAATGAGTTTCAACTTGTAAATTTCGGTTTTATAAAAGTGGATTTTTTTGAAGTTTCATTTGAACTTTATGTTTGGGATTAGATAAGTGTGTAATCTCTTAATTTTGTTTTGGAGAATCTCCTTGCAAGTTTAGGACTAAAATAAATTGGTCTAAGTAGTTAAATAGAGTAGATATGGCAATTTTTCACAAAGGCTCAAATCTTGGATTTTCGCAACCCTACTGTACAGTATGTTTCCGAACCTTAAATGACCTTAAATGTTTGAATTAACTTTGGAAATAGATATCTCTTTCAAAGTAGATAGAAATTGGTATATTATAAGCTTAATTCCGAGTTAAAATGAGTTAGATATGACCTTTTTAAGTTAAGAATTCAACCTAGGCGAAAATTGACGAACTTAGTAAATAAAATTGTTAAGTTTAATAGAACTTCATAAGAGATACTCATTGAGTGTATTCTTTGTACTTAGGTGACTTGGAGGACGGGTTACCTCTTCCCGAGGACCATTACGACTAGTGGATTTCACTACATGAACAAGTGAGTTCATTTCTCAATTAATTATGCTCTTGGGTGTGCTTGTAGTAGTAGTGGCATTAGACTTAGGAAAAGATAAAATTGTGATTGAATGGTGGTCTAAACTTGCATGAATGAATGATAAGTGTATCGAGGCAAGCTTTGTTGCAATAACCTTGTATGAGCTAGTATAGATTTAGAGTGTCTGAAATCTGTATGGTCACTTTTAAATTATCTAATTAATATGCCATGATTATATGAATAAATTGTACATGCATATCACTTAGTGAGCCACATATCATTGTCGAGTATGCCTTTGGTGGGATAAAGGTGTATTTGGGAGGCAGCGGGTCTTTAATGAAGGGGACTAGGGTTGCATGACTTATGGACCACCCCATTCAAATAATGAAACTATGATTGCATGACTTATGAACCAACATTAAGATTGTGGTTGCATGTCTTATGGACCACCCCACTTAAAATCGGGACTATGGTTGCATGTCTTATGGACCAATATAAACCCCAGGAATCTCAGTAGTTAAGAAACCCCTGGGAATTGGAAGCGAAACCCTAGTCCGATCCAGTTTGAGTCTAGTAAGAGAAGCTTAGAAACCCTAAATCCGGCTTTTCTTCGGTTTCATAATAAAAGAAGTTTTATAAAGTAAATGAATATGAATTATCCTTCTAAAGTATATTTTAGACCTTTGAAAGTTTTAAATTCGGGAATTTTTCAATTCCGGGCCTTCCCGAGCTCGATTACGGAAAAGCGTGCCCCGGACCACGGATTTAGAAAAATGTTCCGGAATATTCATTAGAACCGTAATTTTATAAGGATTCCAAAAATATCAATTTTTATAATTTTCCGGGTTGTAAAATTTACAGTTATAGCTTTTCCTGTGTTTTCGCTATAACCGGTAAAGTAGATGTCTTGTCTACTATTCACAAGTACAACCTACACTACACACTATCCATACCCTATTCTTACATCCTTACAACTACTCATTTCAATTTTTTTTTCCAATGAATTTTGTCTCTTCATTAATTATTATATTTATTTCATTTTAATTATCTAAATTACAAAATATGAAAATTTCAAAACACACACACACACACACACAAAAGCTATGGCCGCCGCACCCCCCCCCCCCCCCCCCCCCTCCTCCTTTGTTTCCCCCTCAATTTAATTTATTTTTACTCATTTTATTAACTAAAACCCTAATTCATTTAATATATAAAGCTAATGTTCATTCTCTCTCTTCATTTTACTTGTTTCAAATTTTTACAAAAGAGAAAAACTCTCTCTTTTTCCCCTTAGATGCCGTGAGCCTCCCCTCCCCGTTCCTCTCACATTTTCAACTCAAGACTCCTTCATTTCCTCCTTTGATCTCCATTGGTATGTTGGTTTAAGCTTTGATTCTTCCTAAATCTTGTAATGGCAAAGCTATATCTTGTGTGTTTTCTCATTTAATCCCAATGAGCTCATGCTAGGGACATGAAAACACATGAACAAGAATATCAAGCCATCACAAGACATGGATCTAGTGTTTAGATGAGTTTATGTTAAGATACCTTCTTGTTCATGCATGTAAAGTAGAGATCTTGCATATATATTGATGTTCATACCATGAAGTTTATGATTCATGCATCATATTTAGTAGATCTAATGTTTAGACATCCACATCTTCATTTACATGTATGATCATAGAGTTATTTTGATTTCCATGCATTGATGATCATAAAAATGTAGTCTTGTATATGTATAGATATGTTAGATAGTAGATCTTTATATATAGGAGGCAAGAACATTGAAAAATGAAAGGTTTTGTCAAATATGAATGGTTGGAAATTCGGATGAAATTAGAACCCTACTTTAAAAACCACCAAAATCATTTTTATACTCATATTTCACATGAAAAATGAAGGGTATGTGTAATAGGTATCTTGAAGAAATGATTTTCATAAGTTTAGATGAGTTTAGGCATGATAAAAATGTGAAACAAGTAGTAAAGCTAGAATGAAGAAATATCGATATATGGATGTATAGTCAAATTCGTATTTTTGGGTGATGCCCACATAAACACTTAGTATCTGAGCTTAGATGGCATTTTTTATGAGATAAATGAAGTCTTTAGATAATAGATATATTGGAGCCCAATTTTCGATACATTAAACAAGTTTTCTCATAAGGAAAATGCAAGAAAATGAAATTTCAAAAATTCGGATTTTTACAAGAAGCTTGTTTAAAAACATGTTTACCAAATGGAAAATGTGGATTTCTATACATAAATGAAGGTCATGACTAATATGGATGTTGGGAACTTATTTTTAATTAGGTGATAAGTAAATTCTAAGGATAAAATCATAAAAACATTAGGGGATGTAAGGTTAGTAATAATAACTTTTTATGAGGGATCATTAAGGAATTTCTTAATAATTCGGAGTTCATGTGAGTCCATCATCAAAGATCATCAAAACCATGTATTTATGGAGTTCGTTACATGATATTCATGTTAGGGATTCATTCATATACCATTCGTGCATTAATCATCAACTAGGAACATTTTTCATCAAAAGCGAAACAAATTTTCGGAATTGGAGGATTCACGGAACAGATCTGACCCTACCTTAATGTTTTGAAAACTTGAAATTAATATTAGAAATAGATAGATCTTTTGAAGTAGATAGAAATCGATATAAAATTTGCGAAATTCCGAGTTAAAATGACCAAGTTATAACCGTTTTAAGTCGGAGCTTCCGCAAATAGCGAGAATTCCGAATTCATCTAGTTTAGATGCATAGCTTGGATTAGTTACATGATGAGAATCTCATTAGGATTATTCTTACTTGGTAGGTGATCTCGAGTAAGAGGAAACCCTACCTCCCGACTATTAATACTAAAAAGACCGGCGTCCAATGGCGAATGAGTTCTACTTCCACTCTGAATTAATGATTGTGATTGTAATGTAGTGGCACTAGTGGTGTAGGCAAAGATAAAAAAAAAAAATGGATGTGCATGATGGGGTATATGGGAATTATATATTTTTCTGTTGTTAATGTGCGGAATGGAACTTTAAGAAATATCGAAACCGGGTGTTAAACTATTGACTGATTAGCTAGTATCTTATATTGAATGTCTGTGAATACTTGTTGGTCACCTAAAAGAATTGAACTAATGAATATTCGACTTCAATTGTAATTGGATTCATTCATATCACGATGGGGATGGAGCATTAGCATTGGTTGGTTTTTCGTGATCCATAAAATGAATATGTTGGTTAATCGTGATCCATAAAACGAAATTGTTGGTTAATCATGATCCATAAAACGAATTATTTTTTAGTTAACCGTGAGCTTAAACGGCGTCGTACCGCAAGATTCGTTAATCTGCTAACCCGGGATGGAGGGCGCAAGTCCATCCACATATGATTTCCGGTTGGTCATATGTTTGCTGAACTCATTTGTCTGATGCATACACTTGCTTGAATAATCACTTGTTTGAATGAATTGTACTTAATTGTAATATGGAAGTTCTTACTCACTAAGCTAGTTAGCTTACGCCCCCATAGTTTTTACTTATTACAGCACGAGTTTATTTGGCTTAGACCGAGGCAAGCCATAGCACAAATACCGGAGATAGGAGTTTCCTATAGAAGTTTACTCCATTCTTTTTGTATAGACTTCCGTTGGAAACTAAAGGACTCTGGATGACTGTAATGGACTTGATATTATTTTGCGGGGGAATGCCCCTTAGATTTTGTAAAGTATAATTATGCGTTTTGGCTTGTTATCTATGGCTAATGAAAGCCATATTAAACTACTTAACTCCATTGGTTGAGTATTCTATTGTCATAAGGGAACGCTTTACATCTATATAAGACTCCCGAAGGGCTCGGATAGGGAATTTGAGAGTCTTATTTAGTATGTGGCGGGCTGTTACGTTTAGGATACCCTATGGGGCGTGACAACCAACATTGGAACTGTAGTTGCATGACTTATGAACTACCCCAAACCCCGAATGGAGGGCGTAAATCCATTCACATATGACTACCGGAAAGTTATATGCTTGCTTGCTCATTTGCTTGTGCATTCATATGGTTGCTTAATTATAACTTGCTTGTATAGATATTTTAGCTTGGCCGAGTATGTTACTTGGAAAATGAATCTCACTAAGCAATTAGCTTATACCCCAATAGTTTTTGTTGCAGCGTCCCTATTTTTGGTTGTTCCAAGAGGACACTTTGTGCAGGTTATCACATGGGATTAAAGAGCTTTTGAGGAAGTCGGGACCTAGTATAGGCGTGGAATTCTAGGAGAATCTCTTTAATGTAGACTCATATATATGTAATTGGAGCTAAACGATGTAAACTCCTATTATTTTGGCGGGGGTATGCCCTCTTGGCTTTTGTAAAGTTTAACTATTTATCTTGTTATGATTTATATTCTTAATGCTATGTATGCTTTCTTAAGACTACTCGAATCAAAGTGTGATCCTAAAATTTGTGTGAGTACACCTCACACTCGATATGTAAACTTATGGGATGACTAAGGCTGTCATACTTAAGTTTAAGTATCGGGTGTGGTGGACTGTCACGTTTAGGGTACCCTTTGGGGCATGACAAACGAATCATGCGGTACGACGCCGTTTAAGTTCACGGTCAACTGAACAATAATTCGTTTTATGGATCACGATTAACCAACATATTCATTTTATGGATCACGATTAACCAACATATTCGTTTTATGGATCATGATTAACCAACATATTCGTTTTATGGATCACGAAAAACCAACCAATGTTAATGCTCCATCCCCGTCGTGATATGAATGACTCCAATTATAATTGAAGTCAAATATATATTAATTCAATTCTTTTAGGTGACCAACAATTATTCGCAGACAATCAATATAAAATGCTAGCTAATCAATCAATAGCTTAACACCCGGTTTCGATATTTCTTAAGTTCCATTTCACACCTCAACAGCAGACAAATATATAATTCCCATATACCTCATCATACATATCCATTTTTATCTTTGCCTACACCACTAGTGCCACTAACAATACAATCACAAACATTAATTGAGAGTGGAAGTAGTACTTACTCGGCCATGGTTCGCCGGTCTTTTAGTAATAGTAATCGGGTGGTAAGGGATCATCTTGCTCGGGATCACCTACCAAATAAGAATAATCCTAATAAGAATCTCATCATTTAACTATTCCAAGCCATGCATCTAAGCTAGATGAATTCGGAATTCGCGCCATTTGCGGAAGTTCCAACTTAAAACGGCCATAACTTGGTCATTTTAACTCGAAATTTTACAAATTTTATATCGATCTCTATCTACTTCAAAAGATCTATCTATTTCTAATATTATTTTCAAGTTTTGAAAACATTAAGGTCATGGAACAGTAGGATCAGATCTGTTCAGTAAATTCTCCGATTCCGAAAAATTGTTTTGCATTTGATAAAAATGTTCCTAGTTGATGATTCATGTATAGATGGTATATGAATGAGTTCCTAATATGACTATCATGTAATGAGCTCATTATATGCATGGTCTTGATGATCTTTGATGATGAACTCCCATGGACTCCTAATTATTATGAATTTCATAATGATCACTTATGAAAAGCTAAATTTTTCCAACTTTACATTCCCTAGGGTTCTTATGATTTTATTCTTGGAATTTACTTACCATCTAAATGAAAATGAGTTCTCAACATCTATATTAATCATGACCTTTATTTATGCATAAAAATCCACCTTTTTCATTGGGTAAATATGTTTTTAAACAAGCTACTTACAAAAATCCGAATTTTGTAAATTTCCTTTTCTTGCATTTTCTTTATGAGAAAACTTGTTTAATGCATCAAAATTGAAGCTTCATTATATCTATTATCTAAGGACTTCATTTAACTCATAAAAACATCCAATTTAAACTTAAATACAAGGTGTTCATGTAGGTATGATTCTAAATTACGAATTTGACTATAAATCCACATATCAATATTTTTCATTCTAACTCCACTACTTGTTTTACATTTTCCTCATGCCTAAACTCATCTAAACTTATGAAAATCATTCCTTAAGGGAGTCTATTACATATACCTTCCAATTTTTATGAAAAATATGAGTTTTAAAGTGGTTTTGGTGGTCTTTAAGGTAGGGTTCTAAATTCATCCGAATTTCCAACAAATCATTTCTAACAAAACCTTTTCTTTTTCAATTTTCTTGCCTTCTATACATGAAGATCTACTATCTAACATATCTATACATAAGCAAGGCTACATTTTTATGATCATCAATGCATGAAAATCCAAAATAACCATATGAACATGAATGTAGATGAAGATATAAATATCTAAACACTAGATCTACTAAATATAATGCATGAATCATAAGTTTCATGGCATGAACATCAATATATATGCAAGATCTCTACTTTACATGCATGAACAAGATAATATCTCAACAAAAACTCATTTAAACACTAGATCCATGTCTTGTGATGGCTTGATATTCTTGTTCAAGTGTTTTCATGTCCCTAGCATATGCTCATTGGGATTAAATGGGAAAACACACAAGAAATAGCTTTCCCATTGCAAGATTTGGTAAGAAAGAAGCTTGAAATCAACATACCACTAAAGATTAAAGGTAGAAATGAAGAGGAAAAGAATTGAATGTGTGAGAGTGAGAGGGGGGGGCTCACAGCACAAATGGGAGAGAAAGAGAGGGTTTCTTCTTTTAGAAAAAAAACGAACAAGTGAAAATGAGGAGAGAGAGAGTAAATGAAGCTTATATATGAATAGTTAGGGTTTTTGATGGAATAAAATAGCAAAAATTAAATCAAATGAGAGGGGAAAAGGGGAATGGGGCGCCGGCCATAGGGGGAAGGGGGAGTGTGTGTGTGTTGAAATTTGAAAATTTGTAATTTAAGTAATTAAAATGTAATAAATGTAATAATTATTTAGGAAACAAAAATTCTTGGAAAAGAAAATTGTAATGAGTAGTTGTAAGGATGTAAGAATAGGGTATGGGTAGTGTGTAGTGTAGGTTGTACATATGAATAGTAGACAAGACATCTACTTTACCGGTTGTAACGAAAACACGAGAAAAGACTATAACTGTAATTTCTACAGCCCGGAAAATTATAAAATTAATATTTTTGAAATCATCATAAAATTAAAGTTCTACTGAATATTCCAGAATATTTTTCTGAGTTTGTGGTCCTGGCGCACGTTTTTCCGTAATTGAGTTCAGGAAGGCCCAAAATTGAAAATTTCCCGAATTTAAAACTTTTTAAGGGTTAAAATATACTCTAAAACAATAATTCATATTCATTTACTTTATAAAACTTCTTTTATTATGAAACCGAAGGAAAGCCGGATCTAGGGTTTCTAAGCTCCTCTCACTAAGCTTGAATTAGACCGATATAGAGTTTCGTTCTTCGACTTTCTTAGTTTATTCAATTACTAGGAGAAATAGGGTATATATTATAAGAATAATAATATAAATTAGGTAATGGATTTAATAAATCATACTGGAAGACTCACTAATTACCAGTAGTGATGAAATACAAGTAAATTTGCAAAATCAGGTAATTCTAGCTATTTGAAAATTTGTAAAACTAATAATTTAGAGATCCTTATAGAAATATGAGTCTAACGGCATTAATAACATATCTTTAACGTTTTGAATCCCAGGGCGTGCTTTCCGAAGTTGGCACCTGGTCGGATTTGGAATAGGTCGAGAACTCATTGACCTCATCCCTTAGAGCATCCTAGGCTTAATACGAACCAATTACACCTTTCTCCTCTTAGTTCGACTCCTTGGTTCGGGAACACGGGATTGCCAGATCTAGAATACGGAGTTTCTTGGGAGTTTCAGGAACTTAGGTCTCCCGATTGACTTTTCGATCTTCACCTTTGCCAATTTGGAAACTGATAGTTTTATACCTATATGACATATCTGATTGGTGAGATTTATTTTAAGGTCGATTTTCATAAGTATTTAATATCTCACAACGTTCTCAGAATTCTTTGGATGGAGTTTTATTCCCGAAGGTTAATTACTATTTACTTCTTAACAATTTGTTTTAGGGCTCTATTTACCCGAATTTTATAAGTCGGAGTTAAATATAAATTTTGTCGTACGTAGAAGTTTTAGAATGGAAGTATATTGAGTTGCTATTTTATTTTTGAGGTTCCTCATTTTTCTCATAATTCAAAAGTTTCCGGATTCGTTCAGAATTCGGGTCTTATCGAAGTTCAGTTTTAATTCGGAGTGACTTTCAGGGTTTTATTTTCAAAGTTCATCCTTAGAATTATTTGCTGAAATTTTCAAGGGCTTACAAATATCGAAAGAGAAATTGATAAATAAATTGTGATTCTTGCATTGATATGATGAATATTGTTTTGATCGCCTTTAACTTGAGCTCAAACATTAATTGGTTAAATTTATATTGAAAATGATTCATGCATATCATATTTGTGAGTCACATTTATTTCACTACTATTCTTCATGTGGGGAAACGAGGAAGTTGTAGTGGTAGCTAGTAGGAGCCGGAAAGTCTTCATGGGCTAGTAGAAACCAGAAAGTCTACAGGGCAAGCAGGAGCCAGCAAATCTGCAAATATTGATGGTCGTATGGGCCTGTAACCTCCCAACCCCCGACATGAAGAGCGTAAAATCCATGCTACACTTGATTTCCGGTTAGTTTTGTGTATTTTGTTTGCTCATGTGTTTGGTGTATTTTCATATGATTGTTTTAAATACTTGTTTGATTTATGGAAATGTCTTGTAGATGGGAATTATCTCACTAAGCTAGATTTGATTATACCCCTATAGCTTTTTATTACAGTATGATTATCTTTGATTGGCACCGAAGAGCCCCGTATGTCAGGTATGATCCAATGCTACTAGGAGTTTTTGGGAGAAGTTATATGTATTTAGTTTTGAACATAGACTTCTAAGAAAATCTCCATAGTAGGCTTATGTTATAGTTATGTTTCCCTTGTTGATGGTATAGTTAAATCAAGACTATTAGAGACGGGGGAATGCCCCCAAGAAGTTGTAAGAGATTATTATCCAATGAATATTTCATGTTTATTTATATAAGTTCTTGCATGCTTTTATTATCTACTTAAATGTAATACCCCTGTGAGTTTCCTACTATCTTGGAATAATGCCTTGCATGTGATATCGAAGCTCCTGCATGACTAAGGTTGTCATTCATTCATTAACTTTAATATTATATGCGGCGGACTGCCACGTTTAGGGTACCCTCTAGGGCATGACAGCGACATACTTTCAATTATATGCCACATAAGATTTAATCAACTTATTTTCAAATCCTACATGCAGAAACAACAAGCAAGGTAAGGTCATACCTAGATTCGCTTTCAATTCCAATCTCACCAACAAAACTTCTAATAGAAAAGAAACTCAAATCTCACAAATTTTCCTAATCATCAACATATCTCAAATCAATTTCATTTACAAATTCTTAATTAAACCCAAACCCTAATTTCCATAATCCTATTCAAAAGATCTATAACCTTAATCATAGATCCACAATAAGAATTTAACACACCTATTTATCTTGCTCACAATCAAATGAAATCTCTAAACATAGTTCCTTCAAAGATTCCTAATTTCTTCCATAATTCCTTCAATATACATATAATCCTCCATCAATAAACTAACCACTAGAAAAAGATCACATCTTTAAAATCACAAAGATGGGATGGATCCACACTTACCTAGATCTTGTAGATCTTGCTTGAAATAGGATCCCAATTCAATCAATCTCCTGACACAATCAATTAACTATTCTTAATTGTTATAATCATATTCCTATAATCTATAAATATTAGAAATCACAAAACTATAATAAAGATCTTACCTTTATCTTAAATCGAAACCACAAATCTCCAAATCCACTTTAGGTTTTCTTCACTAGATCTTGAATCTCCTTCAAACATATAAAATGAATCTTATAAGAAAGATAACCCTAAATGATTAATTGAAATAGACTAGAGAGAGACCCACTTACCTAGGGTTTTGAATGAGGAATGGTATGACAAATTCGTAGGTTAAGGGTCTATTTATACAGGTATATTGCTTAAGAAAAACGTTAGGTTTGCATCCAATTTAAGTAGCCTATTCTGGCGGCATTGAAGCCAGTGTACACTCTGCCAAAATCCATTTTCAATCAAGTCTTTACCATGTGAACATAATACAATTATATTTAAACTTTGACCATAAAACCTTCTTATTTAATATCCTTTAACACTCTGACCCTTCTTAATAAATCATTTATTTGTCTATTACAAAGGCCTTGAAGAATCAACCCGGCCCCACAACCTTCTTGCTTGAAGGATCCATCCACATGAAGGGTTGATTTCGGTTTCCTTTCTCCAAATGACTCATTTGGGGGACCTATGTACTTTGCCACAAAGTTGGTTAACACCTAGGCTTCAATAGCTTCCTGGACCTTGAATTGTACCTCATATGCACTGAGTTCTAGTGCATATTTCATCATTTTGCTCAATGTGTTGAGCTTGTGAAGAATGGTATGTAGTAGCTGGTCATTGAGGACAATTACCTAGCATACTCAAAATATGGTTTTACCTTTCTAGTTAAGATGACAAATGCTAAGGAAAATTTTTCCATTTTAGAGTATCTTTCTTCAGGCTCTTGCAGTATGTGGTTGATGTAGTAAACCAACCTGTACTCTTGACCTTCTACCAAAACAAAGATTGAGGAGATGGCTCAACAACTAACTACTAGTTATAAGAAAAACTCTTCTCCAGGTATGGGCTTGGCTAGAACTGGTATGTTGTTAGTTCTTCTAAGTCAGTGAAGACTTTTCCACATTCTACAATCCATTCAAAGTTTGTTAGGTTCTTCAATACTTTCAAGAATCTGGCACATCAATTGGCACTTCAAGATATGAAGTAGCTTAGGACTATTATGTGGCTAGTGAGCCTTTTTACGTCTTTAACTAACCTGGGGGGAGTCATCTCTAACAACCCAAATTTTTTTTTTCTTCGATCCCCTACTATATGACCATATATCTAAGAAACTTTCTAGATGAAGACCTAAAGATGCATATCTAGGGGTTAAGTTTCATCCAATATCTCTTTAGTCTATCAAAGGTCTTCTAGAGATCTTTAAGGTGATTTTTTAGGCTTATACTTTTTATAATCATATCATTTAAATAAACTTCCATATTTTGACCAATTTGCTCTTTAAAAACCGCTATAACCAATCTTTAACAGGTGACTCCAATGTTTTCTAAACCAAATAGCATGATCTTATAGCATTTATGCTAAAATCAATGATAAACAATGTGTGCGCTTGGTCTTTTTGTTCCATCAATATATGGTTGTACCCAAAGAAAGTATCCATGAAGCTTAACAAGGCATGTCCAAATGTGGTGTCAACCAACTGGTCTATCCTTAGGAGGGGGAAGCAATATTTCGAGCATTCCTGAGTTTAATGTTGTAAGCCCCAGAAAATTCTAGTAAATAATTTCAAAATGAACTTCGAAAATAAACCCTAAAAATGACTCCAAATTAAAACCGAACTTTGACTAGTCCTAAATCACGAACAAATCCAGAAATTTCTTAATCTTGAGAAAATGAGATTCCTTAAAAATAAAATAAGAACTCAACAGTCTTCAAATTCAAAACCTGTACATACGACAAATCATATACTTAACTCTGAATTGTAAAATCAGGTAATATAGAACCTAAAAACAAATTATTAAAAAGTAAATAACGATAAACCTTCGGAAATAAAACTCAATTCAAGAATTCCGAAAACATCGAGAGATATTAAATATTTACAAAAATAAAATTTAAAATAATTATCTCAAACTAAATATGTTATATAAACATAAAACGCCAGTTTCCAAATTGGCAAAGACCTAAACCGTAAAATCACCCGGAAACCCTAAGTAGAATATAGTAGTTTAAGTCCGGCAATCTCGCGCTCTTAACCCTAGAGGCCGAAGAGTAGTTTAAGTGTGTAGAATAGCTCGTATTAATATAAGGTCGCTTAAAAATATCAGATTGGTAAATTTTTGACCTATTTCGAACCCGTTCAGATACAGACTTCAAAAAGTGTGTCCCGAGGCTCGAGATATCAAAAATATACCATTAATACCGTTAGATTCGTATTTTTATAAGGATTTCAGAAATATCAGTTTTATAATTTTTTGATAACTAAAAACATCTGATTTTTCGATTATATTTGTATTTCACTGCTATCGGTAATTAATTAGTCTTTTATACTATTCACTACTATTCATTACACAATTTTATTATTCTTATAAATCCTTATATTTTTAGATAAATATTTCATATATCATAGGAAATTCTGTTTTTCTAAAATTTAGTTAGTTTCGGGTTTTACGGCATCAGTTTCTATTTTAAGACCGTATAAAAATAATAAATTAATTTAATAATGGAAAATAATTGAAAAATTTTTCATAATAATTTTTTATAATTTTTGAGTTATAAAAATATCATTTAATATCTCATATTCGCGTATTTTGATAATACCGGTAACATATTTGTTGAAATACTAAAATAATTCAAATAATTATTTAATTTTATTTATGAAAATTCTGCCATTCATTTAAAGATATTTTTCTTAATTTTATTTTATATATTTTCTTAATAAAAAGTACTTTTTCAACCCGTACTTTAAGTACACTTCAATTGTCACTTCTACATATTAATCAAGTTTTCTTTCACTCATTCTATACTCCATTTCCCACAAATGGCAGCTGACCATACTCCTAATAATAGGCTCTTTTCTTTTATTTTAATGATTTATTTAATGAATTAAAGTCTCTTTTACTTAGCACATTAAATAACATAAGTTACACTCCATTTAATGCCTCCCATTTATACTCTTTTCTTCTTTGAAACCCTATACCATTTACTCTCTTTTTTTCCTCTCTTTATCACTTTCTTAGCCTTATTCTTGCAAGGAATACAAGCTTCCCCTATCTCTAAATCTTGCTTCCACACTCCATTCTTGAAGATCCTTTGAGTAAACCTTCTTCTTAAGCTTCCATAGATGATATGGGTAAAGTTAGTGAGAGTTTCATGCATCAAATGACCTTCCATAAGCTTAAAAGCTAAGGATGATGATGCCAAAATGAAACACTCATCTTATCCATGATTATTTTCTTGTATCATTATTATTTTCTTGCTAAAAATAGTTATATTTTGTATATCTAACTTGTTTTTGTAGCTTTGATTTTGTTTATGTTTTAGATCTTGTCATATGAGTTATTATTTGTTATTGCTAATGATTTATGCATATATTCACCATTCACATAACTATCTTAGTGTTTATGCATTTATAACTAGTATAGTAAACTAGATCTAGTTGTTTTAGGTTCTAAATGCATTATACTTTTGATTTTTTTTCTTAAATAACTTGTAATAGCTTGATGATAGTAGAAAAGTTTTAGAAAGCTCAAGATCTATTTTAGTTTCAACAAAAATCATTTTTGAAAATTTGAATAGAAAGGGAACCATATTTAGAAAAGCTATTTTTCAACTTCCAAATGTGTATTTTTCATTTAAAATAAAGGGCTTGAGTAATAGATATCATAAATGAATGATTGTGAGGAGTAAAGTTTAGATCTATGAGTTTATAGTTTACTACCATGCATTTCTTTTATATTCATGTTCATATTATGTGTAGATCTTAGATTTGAACTTGAATAAAAATAGTGAAATTCGTATCTTGACAAAACCTATATTTAAAAACCCTCTTCCAAGTCTCAAAATGGGAGTTTTAGTTGAAAAAATGAAGGTTTAGTGGATGTATATCATCAAGACTTCTTTTTACAAGAAACAAAGGTGATTTTCAAAATAAAAATCTCATTTTCGGATTTAGGCCAAGGCATAGTTTAAAAACATGTTTTCCAACTCAAAAATAAAGTTTTTATTCAAGAAATAGAAGGCTCTTAAGATAGGATATATAAAGGATGGTTTTTCCTAAGTTTAGATGGATTTTGTCAAAAGATATGTCCAAAAATAAATTTGGTAAATTCGAATCTCAACCAAGACCAATTTTAAAAACCCATTTTTCAACACCGAAATGAAAGTTTTGTTTAGAAAATGGAAGGCTTATGGAATAGGTATCAATAAGAGATGTTTTTGATAAGTAAATGGTAGATCTACTAGTAGAGATTCTCAAAAATAGGAAGAATTACAAAATATGAAATTTGAGTTTTATCCAAATTTTGTAAATTCGGATGGTTTCAAAACCATGCCTTAAAAACCCATTTATCAACACCAAAGCTTGTGTTTTATAAGAAAAATGAAGAGTTTAGGTCATAGATATCATCAAGTAATGATTTTTATAAATCAAGATGAGATTTGCTAAGAAAAATCGGTAGAACAAAGAGTAGAAATAAAGTAGAAAAACTTGAGTTGTTTGTCATTTTAAGAAATTTGTAATAATGGAGTAATGGTATGAAAACTCCTAATTTTCAAACTCAAAATAGAAGTTTTATTAAAGGATTGAAGTTCTTAGTGGCTAGGTATAGTTGAGCCTTAATTTTCTAAGTACCAAATGATTTTTACTTAAATGAATCACCACAAAAACAAGTTTTACGAAATTCGGATTTTGGGATGAACCAATTTTAAAAACATGTTTATAAAGTGTAAAATGAGAATTTTTATTGAAAAAAAAAGGCCTTATGGAATATACATAATGAAGGCTTAATTTTAACAAGAATAAATAAATTTTATCAAGGAATTTTTCTAAAAACAAGTGGGGATTGTCAAAAATACAAGACTAGCCTTCTAAGTTAATTTTTCATAAAGTCTTACAAAGAAAAGATTTTTTAAAGATTTCTTTTATTAAATATCATCAAGAACATGTATATATACATCTCATGACATATCATTTTTTATAGTAGTTTGTTCATATTGCATGAATACTTACTTTGGATAGTAGAAACTTTATGAACTTTTACAAAATCCATTTTCTAAATCGATTTTCGCTAATGTTCTGATCTGATCTGATCTTTTCGAAGCTTCAAAGTTTTCAAAACTTAAATATGATATTAGAATTAGATATATCTTTCGAAGTAGATAAAGATCGATATATAATTTTCTAAATTTCGAGTTAAAATGCTAAGTTATAGCCGTTTTAATTTGGAATTCCCGCTTAGGACGAGAATTACGAATTCGATAGTTTGTATGAGATAGAATGGATTAGTTTTAAGTAGAAATACTCATTTGGATATTTCTTCCTTTTTAGGCGACCCCGAAATCGATGATTCTCTACCACCGGATTACTTTTACTAAGAGACTGGTGATTCAATGGCCGAGTAAGTTTTCTTCTTATTTTAATACCTTGTTTGTGCTTGTAGCTAGTTGCATTAGAATTATAGGAACAAGATAAAAGCCGATATGAATGGGGTTGGGATAATCGATGAGATTTTGATGTATGTATGCCAAAAAATACTAAAGCATATCAAAACCATGATTCGATTGGATAATTGCACTGTTCATATTATTTCTGTATATGTATATGATATTGGTTAGTCACTCTAAAGAATGTATGAATGATTTGACCTAAGCAAAAATTAAATTGGTCATGCATCGCATCGGACATGTTGCATTTGGTAGCGTGCTACTCCTACGCAGGTCGATCGGTATGGTCCAAGGACTCGTTTGGATAATGAGTCCCGATATCAAAGCTCATTCATAGGGAACTAAGGCGCATCGGGGATGCATTCCATGTGTAAGCTTAGCCAAGTCGAGTGCTATGAGCTGAGAGCTTGAGGACTAGCAGTGGTCGTGTAGACTTTCAATACCATCCCTAACCCAAGATATGGAGGGCGTAAATCCGTTCTGTGTATGGGTTCTGAATACCCATACATAATTGTCTGCTCATGTGTTTATCCATGCATAGCATATAGATGATTTATAACTTGCTTGTTATGGTACGGAATTAAGGGAATTCTCACTAAGCTAGTGTAGCTTATACCCCAATAGATGTTTGAATGAACAGGTTATCTCAAGAATGCTAAGTAGGGACCAAGATAGTTGGAGCGAAATATGACTTCGAGATTCCGGCAGGAAGTAAAAATGCTTGAAGATATTAGCTAGGTTTTGTCAATTGCTTTGCAATAGTTCTATGTAGTGAAATCTTTTGATGAATTGAAATTGAAGTATAGTGATTTGTATTTGAAGTATAGTGAATTGTATTTCCTTTACATTGTTATTCAAGTTGTATCAATATAAAATGTATCACTCCGATGTGTCTCCTCCATGTGTTAGACGCCTTGTACATAGTATGGAAGCCTTCACGTGACTAAAGCGATCATTCCTAGGCTTTAATATTGTGTACGGTGGACTGCCACGTTTAGGATACCCTTCGGTGCGTGAAAAATGTAGTTTATGAGCATTCTCAATTTGTTGCTGGCCTTTTTCACCATAACAACTTCGAAAAGCCACATGGGGTATTTTTCTTCCTAGATGACTCCAGCCTTGAGGAGTTTTTAAACCTCTTCTTCTATGGTAGCTTGCTGGGCAGTAGTAAAGAGGCATCGTATTTGCTACACTGGTTTACCTATAAATCGATATTGAGATTATAGGTAGTGACTCTCAAATCTATACCTATCGTTTCAATGGGAGTCCACGCAAATATGTCATGGTTGTGCTAGAGGAATTTAACCAATTCACCCTTGGCATTTGGGGGTAATAGGGAGTCCTAGCTGTTTTCTCTCTTTGTCTTAGTTTTCTTTCTTGTGATTGGGTTAGCCAAGGAAAGAGTCTAATTGGCATACTTCATCTCTTGCCAAAGCCTAGATGTAGAGTTTTTCGAGGACAAGTGTAGGTTTCCTCTGCATATGCCAACCCCACTCGAGGTAGGGATTTTCGCCTCAAGGTGGGTTAAGGAAGGCACCATTCAAAAGAGGAAAAGGGTTGGTCATCCTAATATCGTATTATAAGGTGACTGGCAATCTAATACCAAGAATTTAGCTTCGTTCTAAGCTTTATGCTCGTCGTCACCCAATCTCATTAGCAAGGTAATGAATCCCTTAACTTTGACTGGCTGGTTATTGAATATGAAAATCTCGTGCTTATATGGCTTTAGCTTCTTATAGATGTTGTTGTCACGAAGTCTTTCAAAGGTGTGTCCAAAGATGATGTTTACGTTGCTCCTAACTGTTGGTCTCGAAAAGATAACCAAGAGGGAGGGTGAATTGGTTATAAATTTTAGTTTTCAAAATATTGAATAAATTTCACACCACTTGGTTATTCAACCAAAATGGCTTTAAAACTTTCGTAAGACAATAATCTTAACAAATAAAAGCTTTAAGCAAAAATTCGGATCAAAAGTGATTCAAGACTTTCACACTTAGAAACCTTCTGCTTAACTCTCTGAGTAAGAAAATATGAATAATTTACTCTCTGATTAACCTTCTGAGCATATATCACACATATAAAACTTCAATAATAAATCACGAAATTAAAGAGAGATAAGGAGAATAAATTGCAAATCGATGTATAGAGGTTCCACCTTGTGCGTCAATCATCTCTTCCAGCTCCAAGCCAGGGTCCCGGTACTCCTCACTGGTTGTGTTCCACTATCCAATCAAATCAATGAAGTTACAAGAAGTATTTGCCAAACTTTTGGCTACAATTCACTTAGCTTGATTCTCACAAACAATCAATCAACTAAGCCTACTTCTAACTCTCGACTCACAAAAAATCAAATCAAATCACGAGGAATGTAAGAATTTAATCTCCTCAGCTATTTTCTCAATAAACAGTAAAATTAAAATATGACAGTTTTCGAATGCTTTGAACTTTCTGAGTTTTTTGTGTTCTGTTGTTCTATTGTTCTGTGTTCCTTCTGCCTCGTTCTCTTTCTTTTTATTTTAGATACTGCAATGCTTAGAAGAACAATTGGATCAACTCTGCCAGATTTCTCGGCATAGGACGAGTTCTTCAATTTTCAAGATATCAGCTTCAATTTATCTATCAATTGACTCAATTTGAATTTGAATACTTGAATTTATCTTAGCAATCCAGCATCAGATGATGATTCGAATATGTTACAACTGATATGATTATCTTTAAGCTGAAATTTCGGACTTGAACTTGACCGTTGTTGAATCACTGCTCGTTATTTACTGTTCATGCTCATCTTCCTTCTTTGCGTGAATAATTTAGACACAATCCCTAAAATTCTGACCTTGTAAATTCTTCACACTAACTTTCTCTTCAAAATAATTTTATTCTTGATAAAAATCATTTTGAGCTTTCCGAATTGAACTTGTATTTACTTCAACAGAATTTTCGTGTTCCTTTAACCAATTTTAAATTCTAAAAATAAATCCTGTGGATTTAATCCAACTTTATGGAACACATTGAGTATAACACCCAATTTATACTCAACATTTGGAGCTAGGTCTTCAAAATCTAAATCGCGTTTGAAAAACACTTGATTTTTATGCATTTCATGTACCTTCTGAGTTTCCCTCTGAGTACTAAAAGCAACACTGTAGATCTTATACATACCTTCTGAGTAACCTTCTGAAGGGTTACTTTCTTTATGTCTAAGTCTTTGAGTTACCTTCTGATGTATTATCATACTTAAATAAAGAACTTTCAATCTTCTGATAGACTTTAACATTCATTGCTGCACACTTAAACAAATTATATGATAAACATTTAACTCTTTTTGTTATCATCAAAATCATCTCTTGAGAGAAATCAACACTATAACTTTTATTATGTCAAAGCCTGCTACTCGCACCTTTATGATGAGAGCATCTTAGTGTGGTATCTTGATGTCTTTTAGGTCAGTCGATGAATTCAAGGGTCATAAAAGGAGTTTTTCGTTCTTTGCTAGGAGCATTACCTCCTTTCCTTTGTCATTCCCGAACAACCACGAGAGAGTTGTCGAATGCATTCCTCTAACTATGGTATTGACAACTCCATAAGTGGTGTCATCAATTTGCTATTCAATTCAATCATTTTGATATTGTTAGTGATCATTCCTCCTCCATTGATTCAGCCTTTTCGATGGCATTGCTTAGGTTAGCCATATATTGTCGTAAGAATCCTTTCTTTAGGGCTTCTTAAAGGGTGATCTTTAGTTAAAAGCAATCATCGGTTTCATGTTCCACATGTAGGTGATGATCATAGTATTTACTCGGGTCCTTTCTACACGAGTTGCTGCACATCTTAGATGACTCAAGTAAGATGATAATAAGTCTATTGTGCCATATTCCATTCACAGGAATTTAGGTTTAATATGATGTATTTTTAGGTAAATTCCTATGAATCTTATGCTTCTATTGCTCAAATGTTATTTTTTTAGCTCCTAGAATCAAAAGAAGAAGAAACAAAGTATGTTGGATCAGATTTAAAGTAAATCAACAACAACTGTGCAAAGCAAAACATAGTTGAGGCTTACGAAAGACTTATCAAGGGAAAAATAGTAAGGAAAAATGGCTAGTTGCACCCTATATCGAGCCTTCAAGATAACCTTCGAATTTTGTACTCAGGTGATCAAGCCATGGACTTTATTATATAGCTTCACTTGCACCATAATATCGAGCCTTAGATTCAACCCATGACCGAAGCTAGACAAAAATCATACCTTTGTTTAGGAAAAAAAAATGCATAGCTTAGGTTAAGGCCAACATTTAAGCCCTCGACGAACTTAACGAATCCCATGGTTGAATCTGGACAAGAATTAAAGCTTTTTAACAAAAGTATAATAGATTGAGCCCTAACATTTTGGTATCCTTCGAGCTCTTGATCTTACCCCGCAAAAAGTGACCCTATGAGTTATCATCCAATACATGCATGTGAATATGCAAACGAATTCTGTCATAAAAAATTTATTATGTTAGCGAATAAAATAATCATGATTTTGTACCTGATCTTATAAATAAACGTGCATAAATGCCCAATAAACATGTAGAATATCTAGAGTAGTATCAGTACCATATGTAAAATATTTCTAACATAGAATAGAGAGAGAATTCTTGGGCAAAAGAACTGCTTCTTCTTATTAAGAGATCTCAAAGTTTTCTGGGTCAATTTATTGCAAACCCGTTATTTGTTTTTGTAAGACTATGTGCTTAATTTGTAATTTTCATATTTAATTCCATATTATTTCTTCAAAATTTGTGCTTAATATAAGCCTCTAGATTTGATGCTATGGTTTATGCTTAAACCCTAAATCGGAAGTCAACCAGAAACCCTAAAGTCAACAAAACTATAACAAAACCTAGTAGATTTAAATCCAGCAATCCCGTGCTCTTAACCTCTAAACAACGGAATTGAAATAATTGTGAAAAACAGTTTGTAATAATATAAGGAAGCTCAAAAATATTAGATTCATTAATTTTTAGTGTGTTTCGAATTCGAACATTATCAGTTTTTTAAAACAGTACCTCGGTACACCCGACAGTAAATATTCCAATAATACCATTACATTCGTAAAAATATAAGAATTTCAAAAATATTAGTTTTATAATTTTTTTGGTATCTAAAAATATCAAATATAGCTTAATTACACGTATTTTCTTTACTATCGGTATTAATTTGTCTTATCTACTATTCATAGTACTATTCTACACTATTCATCTATCCCTGCTTTTTCTACACCTATTCTTACACTCTACCATACTTATTTGCTACTTTTTACTTTTCCCATACACCTTTAATCATATCATATCTTACAACTTATTACTTTTAATTAACAAATATACAAAACAACTCCCTCTCTCTCCCTTTACCAAAACCGGCGCCCCCTCTCCACACACACAAAATTTTTTTTTTTAATTTATTTTAATTACACAATTTTCGCTTCTCAGAACTCAATAAATACCACATCTCCCTCCATTTCTTTCTCACACTCATTTACCTTACTAAAACTCCCTCAAAACTCTGTCAGTTTTGTCACGCCCCGAAAGGTACCCTAAATGTGGCAGTCCGCCGTACACAATATTAAAGCCTAAGAATGACCACCTCAGTCACGCGAAAGCTTCCATACTATGTACAAGACGCCTAACACATAAATGAGACACATCGGAATGATACATTTTATGTTTATACAACTGAGTAACAATGTAAAAGAAATATAAATTTACTATACTTCAGATACAAATCACTACACTTCAAAATACAATCATTCAACTTTGATTACATTCATCCACAGACTTCCCTACATAAACTATTACAAGACAAATCATAAAACTAGTTGATAACTTCAAATATTCGTATTCTTTGCCGAAATCCTAGAGTCATTCCCGGCTCCAACCAATTCGATCCCCACTTTGCATTCTTGAAATAACCTGTTCATTTAAACAACTATTAGGTTATAAGCTACACTAGCTTAGTGAAAATTTCCTTAGTTCCATACCATAACAAGCAAGTTACAATCAATCATATGCTATGCATGAACAAACACATGAGCTAGCAATTATGTATGGGTATCTGGAACCCCACACAGAACGGATTTACGCCCTCCGTATCTTGGGTTAGGGATGGTATTGAAGTCTACACGACTGCTGCTAGTCCCCGAGCCCTCGGCTCATAGCACTCGCCTCGGCTAGGCTCACACACGGAATGCATCCCTTATGCACCTTAGTTTCCTATGAATGAGCTCTTATCCTGGGTCTCATTATCCAAACGAGTCCTCGGACCATACCGATCGACTTGCGTAGGAGTAGCACGCTACCAAATGCAATATGTCCGATGCGATGCATGATCAATTTACTTTTTGCTTAGGTCAAAATATTTATACATTCTTTAGAGTGACCAGCCAATATCATACACATAACAGGAATAATATGAATGGTGCAGTTATCTAATCAAATCGTGGTTTCGATATGCTTTAGTATTCTTTGGCATACATTCATCACAGTCTCATCATATATCCCATCCCCATTCGTATCGATTTTTATTTTGTTCCTATAATCTAATGCAACTAACTACAAGCACAATCAAGGTAACAAAACAAGGAGGAAACTCACTCGGCCATTGGATCACCGGTCTTCTAGTAATAATAACTCGGTGGTAGGGAATCGTCAATTTCGGGATCACCTATAAGGAAGAAATACTCTAATAAGTATTTCAACTCAAACTAATCCAAACGATTTTATACGAACTATCAAATTCGTAATTCTCGTCCTAAGCAGGAATTCCAACTTAAAACGATCATAACTTGGTCATTTTAACTCGAAATCTCGCAAATTATATATCGATTTCTATCTAATTCGAAAGATCTATCTAATTATAATATTATTTTCAAGTTTTGAAAACTTTGAAGCTTCGAAAAGTTCGGATCAAATTAGGGCAGCAACAATTTCCATTTCCGAAAAATAGCTTTGTAAATGTTGGTAATGTTCCTACTATATAAATTAGCTATACATGCAATATGAGTGATTTCCTAACATGAATGGCATGAAATGAGTTTCATGTATGCATGATCTTGATGATTTTTGGTAAAAGAAAATTTGGAACCCCTTATTTTGCAAGACTTCAACTATAACTACTTTTTGAAAATCTAGTTTTCTAACTTTGATCATTTTCATTTGTTTTGGATTTATTACTTAAGAAAATATAATTATTTTTGTTAAAATTGAGTCTTCATTATATATATTACTTATGACCTTCATTACTACATAAAAATTTCCATTTTACACTCTGTAAGCATGTTTTCAAGTGGGGTTGATTCCAAAATCCGAATTTGGTAAAAATTGGTTTTTGAGTGATTCCTTTGAGTAAAAATCATTTGATATTCAGAAAATTATGGCTCAATCATACATAACCACTAAGGACTTCATTCTTATACAAAAATTTTCATTTTACACTTTGCAAATATGTTTTCCAATATGATTTACTCAAAAATCCGAATTTTAGAAAATCCACTTTTTGAATGATTCATTTAGGAAAAACTTGTTTAATGCATTAAAATTTAAGGCTTTACTACATCAATTGTCTAAGGACTTCATTTAACACATAAAACTTGCAATTTTAGCTCAAATACTAAGCGATTACATATGCATCATCTTAAATTACGAATTTGACAATTTGATCACTAACTCAAATTTTTTCATTTTAATTCCATTACTTGTTTTACACATTACTCATGCCTAAACTCATTTTAACTTATAAAAATCATTATTTAATGATACCTAATACCTATATACTTCATTTTTCACATAAAACATGAGTTTTGGAGTTGATAAATGGGTTTTAAAAATTGGTCTTGGTGGGGATCCGAATTTAGAAAATTTATTTTTGGTCATATCTTTTGATAAAATCTATCTAAGCTTATGAAAATCCATTCCTTACATATTCTATCCTAAGAGCCCTTCATTTCTTGAATAAAAACTTTATTTTTGAGTTGGAAAACATGTTTTTAAACTAGGCCTTGGCCAAAATCCGAGAATAGAACTTTGTTTTGAAAATTAATCTTTGAAAATCATCTTTGCACCATATAAAATGAAGTCTTGATGCTATATATATTAAGCCTTCATTTTCTTAAGTAAAAATTATATTTTGACACTTGGAAAGTGGTTTTTAAATATGAGTCTTGCCAAAATACGAATTTCACTACTTTTGTTCAAGTTCAAATCTAAGATCTACACATATTATGAACATAGATCTAAACTTTACTTATCAAAATCATTCATTTATGTTGTCTATACCCTAAGCCCTTCATTTTAAATGAAAAATACACATTTTGGAGTTGAAAAACAACTTTTCTAAATATGGTTCCATTTTCATCCGAATTTTCAAAATTGATTTTTGTTGAAAATAAAATTGACCTTGAGTTTCCTACAACTTTCCTACCATCATCATGCTATCACAAGTTGTTCATGAACATAAACAAAAGTCTAATGCATTTATGAACTCAAAGCACTAGATCTAGTCTTTAAAACTAGTTTTAAATGCATGAATCACTAAGATGAATATGTGGATGATAGATCTATGCATAAATCATAAGAAATAACAAATATAACAACTTAAATAACGAGATCTATGGCATAAACAAAATCAAAGCTACAAAAATTTAGATCTACAAAATATATCAACTTTAAATAAGAAAATAATTGAAATACAAGATAATAAAAGTAGAGAAAAGGAGTGTTTCATTTTTGGCATCATCATCCTAAGCTTTTAAGCTTATGGAAGGTCATTTGATGCATGAAACCTTCATTACACTTTACCTATATCACCTATGGAGGCTTTGAGATGAAGATTTTCTTAGAAATCTTCAAGAAATATGGGTGGAAGCTAATGGAAGATGTGGGGGCAGCTTGGTTCTTGAAGAAACAAGAGCAAGAAGAAGAAGAAAAGAGAGGAAATAGAGAGAGAAAAGGTTAAAGAATGAAAGAGGGAAAGTGAGTAAATGAAGGGGTAAGAGAAAATGAGTGTTTTAATTGAATAAATGAGAGAAAAAAATAAAACAAAGGCAGCCAATTTGGACATGCTGCACGTGAATTAGGAAGAGGGAGGAGAGAGAAATTTGTTTGAATTTTGACTTGAAATTGATTTGTGTAATAAATGTATTATGTAGCTTTCTTAAGAAGGAGTAGAATATAATTAAATTGATCAAAATGGGGTAAATAAAGGACAATGGCAGCCACAAAAAAAAGGGGAAAAATCTGCCATGAAGTATGGAATATTGTGTAGAAAGATTGAAGTGAAAAGGAAGTGATATGTATAAGGTGTACTTGAAGGTATGGGTTGTAAAAATACTTTCTTAATAAAATAAAATAAAATAAAATAAAATTAGAAAAATTATCCCAAATATTTGTATCAGATTTTTCATAATTAAAATTAAATAATTATTTGAATTATTTTAGTATTTTAACAAAATGTTACCGGTATGATCAAAATACGCGAATATGGGCTATAAATAATATTTTTATAACCCGAAAAATTCTAAAAAATTATTTTATGAAAATAAAAAAAATTTTAAAATATTTTCTAATTATTAAATTAATTTATTTTATTTTTAGTATCGGGTCTTAAACAGAATCTGATCCTGTAAAGACCCGAAACGAACTAAATTTTAGAAAAAAGAAATATTTTTATAACACATAAAATATTTATCTAATAATATAGCGTTTTATAAGAATAATAAAATTTTGTAATGAAATAAAAATGAATAGTGCAAAAGACTAATCAATTACCGGTAATAATGAACGATAAAAAGGTTATAACTGTAAATTTTATAACCCAAAAAATTATATAACTGATATATTTAGAAATCTTATGATATTACGAGTCTAACGGTACTATTGGTATATTTTTGATATCTCGAGCCCCTCGACACGCTTTTCGAAGTCTGTATCCGAACGGGTTCGAAATAGGTCAAAAATTTACCAATCTGATATTTTTAAACAAACTCATATTACTATGAGCTATTCTACATATTTAAACTACATCTCGGCCTCTAGGGCTAGGGGCACTAGATTGCCGGACTTACACTATTGTATTCCGGTTAGGGTTTCCGAGTGATTTTCCGGTTTAGAACTTTGCCAATTTGGAAACTGATATTTATGTTTATACAACATATTTAATTTGAGAAATTTATTTTAAATTTTATTTTTGTAAGAATTTAATATCTTTTAACGTTTTCGGAATTTTTGAATTGGGTTTCATTTCCGAAAGTTAATCATTATTTACTTTCTAATAATTTGTTTTCGGGCTTTATATTACCCGATTTTATAAGTCGAAGTTTAATATGGAATTTTTCGTACGTCGTGGTTTTGAATTTGAAGACCACTGCGTTCTTATTTTATTTTTAAGGATTTTTATTTTCTCAAGATTAAGAAGTTTTTGAATCCGTTCATGTTTTTGGACTAGTTGAAATTCGGTTTTAGTTTGGAGTGATTTTTATGGTTTATTTTCGAAGTTCATCTTGAAATTATTTACTGAAATTTTCTGGGGCTTACAAGTTTTATGTTATTTTACTATTATGTTGTTTTATTTATGTACATGTTATTATTATTGTTCTAACCTAACTCCTATATTATAATATCTATATTTATGTATCTATATATATCTTAAAGCAGATAAGCTCACCAACACAACCATTATTTATTTATTTATGCTTGCAATTTTTATGTATTTATTACATGCTTTAATATTAAGACTAGTCTTTCTTGTCTCAGACTTATCTTTATCAAGTCAAAATGATTTTCTTATTTCTTTTGTTTTTCTTTCTGGACTTGCCCATGACTAAGTGCAGAAGCCTTGAAATCTAATTAAGACTTCCAATACTTGATATTCATTTCTTTCTCATCCTTACATTTTCCATTTCTCTTCTTCTTATTATTTTTGTCATGTTACTAGCTACATACTCATTGTTCATGCATGGTCATATTAATTGTTGTCTTTGATTGTTGTCTTAATAAGAATAAAAAGATTTCTCTTAAAATAAAAGAAAACAAACTCGACTTACCTTAAAAGTGCAGTTTTATCACTTAAGAAAAAGTTTCATTAAGACTTAAAATTTCATTTCAACTAAATACTTCCAAAGAATTTTTTATAAAAATCACCATAGATACTAGTGTTGTTAACATACAAAGCTTTTACAAAAATAACTAAGGAGTTCTTTATTTTCTTTTCAAACTACCATTAAAAGACCTTGAGATTGATAATACTTTTCTATAAGAAATTTTCTTAAAAACTTGATTATAAAACCTTTACTAGTATTTTTAGTAAAAGACCAACACAAGTTTTTCAAAATAAGTTAAGAAATCAACTCATCAAGTAAAATATACTTAGAAGATAAAATGTGAGAATAACTTAGAAAGGCTAAAGATTTTAAATCAAAAAATTATCTTTTAAGAATTTAGGAAAATAAATTATATCACATATTTAATAACTTAAAAATCCTTAGTTTTATTTTCAAACAACTTAACATGATTTTGCGAAACTTCACTTTTTCAACTGCCAAGATAAGATTGTTTTATGAAAAATCATTGATTAAGACAACATCATTAAAATCATGTATATATTATGAGTTGCATATATATTAAAAGGATTTTTCCACTATAAATATATTTATATGATTTCTATGGGATTTTTGGTTCATACAAAGTTAGAAAAATCATGTTTTAAAGGTTAGAATTTTCGTATTGATTTTGTACCGTGTCTTTTAGAGACTGAAATGACCTTTATGAAGAAAATAACCTTAGAAATAGATAGATCTTTTCGAGTTGGCAGAAAACAATATATAATATGTGAAATTTCGAGTTAAAATAAGCAAGTTATGGTCGTTTTAAGTTGGAATTTCACTATGTATGAATTTTGACGAACGTAGCGAAATACAATTTCAAGTTTAAGTAGAACTTTCAAGAAATACTCATTTTAGGTATTTCTCTTATATAGGTGACGTGGAGTCCGAGCTTCCCTACCTAGTGGACTATTTTGACTAGATGTTTCTACTACCATGGTTGAGTGAGTTTAAAGTCTTACATTTTTGTACTTATGTTTTTGCTTATAATTTAGCGGCACTAGACTTTAGGAAAAGATAAAAATATGATAGCACACGTGCTTTACTTATGTAGTATACGAAGTAAATATAAGTGATAAGTATTCACAAGTTACCAAGTCTTAAGAGGCCATTATATTGATGTTAGAAAATAAGTTAAGGTTGGTCAATTATGTATTGAAACAGATTGGCATCAATTGGATCAATTTCATTATTTTCTGCAATGAAGGCCGGCATTTCTGATGAAGAACGCCGCCGGCCTAGTTTTTTTTTTAAATTGCCCGCATACTCTGTAACAGACTGTACGCCACCTCCTGAAGAATTTAAGCTGCCGACTTAGAGACGGCGTAGGATGGGAACAGTAGCATTTTTCTTAACACTGAGAGGAAAGCTGCCGGCGTTCATTAAGGTTTCTTCTCAACAGCGGCATGAAAGCCGTCGGCGTATGAAGGGAGAATTTAAATTCTGGAAATCAAAGCCCCAACGAACGCTGGCAGCGTTCGTGAAAATTTGCCAATGTATGGTGTAAGCCGGCAAGATCTGCAGGTACGCCGCCGGCCTAAGGCCGACGTATGACCAAATTTCTATAAATACAAGATACGAAAAACATTTTCGATAGATTTCTTTTATATTATTTTCTCCTACTTGTAAAAGAGTTTTGGAGTGTTCTTGGAGATTTATGCTTGGAAAATCATCGGGAGAGTGTTTTTTATCCAAAGTAAGTAATCTTAACCTTCTCATTTGGATTTTATACAAATTTATACAAGATTCTTAGGGTTTGATTGAATTTTTATATGAAGATTTTTGGAGAAAAACCCTAGCACGTGTGAGATCAGTGAATTGGCGAATGCGAGACGGGTTTTAGTGATTCAAAATATTAAGTAAATCTCCTCTATTATGGATTCCAACAAAATACGATTTAAACAATCCTTATATGTTCTTTATGTTATGCGAATTAGGGATTTGGTGAAAATATTTGGTGATTGTGGAGATTTGTGCGGTTCCTTATTATTCTTGAGGATAATTGTGGAGTTTGATCGGAATAGACAGTGCAATAATGGAGATTTCTAAATTAGGTTAGTGTAGATAGGTTGCTTTATGTTAAGTTTAATTTATCTATGAATGTTGGTGATTCGTTATATGTTAATATGTTACAGGTTGAGTTTGGCGTTGTTGTTTGATATCGGGTTTGGGAGTTTAGGAGTTTGGTGGTAGTGGCTGGTTGAGTTATGGTTTGGTTTTGTAGTAGTTGTTGACGGTTGTCTTTAAATAGTTCAAGTTATCTCCTGAATATAAAAGGTATGACCAATCCATTATTTGATGTATGTGCTTGTAGATTAGAATTTTGTGAATGGATGTAGGAACAGAATTGCATAATGAACTTAATAAATATTCGGCTTAATAATTGTCTATCTGGTTGTGGTTGGCTTTGACCAGTAGAGACCTGGCAGACAGTGGTACTGGTGAGGCACCCTGATGATCTTAATGTGAGATCGTCCCGAGTGGACTCGTACTAAGATATGATTCTGGTAGAATTTAGATGTTCAGGAATTAGGATGTTTGGGGAGTACTCACTCATCCATATATGTATATATGTTTACTTATTTTCAAAATCAGTTGGTTGTTTTTATAGTAGAGTCTAGTTACTCTGAGTTCAAGATTTATGTATACAGGATTCTGAACGGTGTTGTTTTGCTGGACTAAAATAGATAATAAACGGTTGTATGCATTTAGTTCAGTTGCATTCATTTATACATGTTGTTTGTGCATAACCTTGTTTGAACTGGATTGGATATTATCGTACTGGGCTTCGCCGCTCATTCTGTTATATTTCAGGTGCAGGTGATGATAATGTGATATATGATCTATCGGGTTTTTATATCGTCTATGAGAATGGGGATGGCATTAGCGGCCCTAACTACCCTGCTGATGACTAGTTGTATCGTCATAGATGATATAGGATGGATCAGAGAAGACTTTTTATGACTGATTTATATTTTGTTATTTAAATTTTTAAGTTGTATTTGGAGTTTTCATGTGGTGATAGTTTTAGGGTATGGTTTGACTTGTTAAACTGCAGTTATGTTAACAATGTCTAGTTTGTTGATTATGGAGATTATACTCTTATCATATGATTTATTTATGAGGAACACATGTCTTCTTTTATACTTTATGAGTTATACAGGTGTTATTCATATTATTTGTGGAAATTGAAGCCTTAGCGTATCCTATTAAGAGAGGACACGTGGCGGGTTGTAATGCCAATAGGTTAAGGTGTTACAGCTTAATTGGTATCAGAGCAATAGGTTTTGAATCTGGTAGACCTAAGTTTTGACTCTTTAGGACGTTGAGATATGATGAGAGGGGTAGATAAATAGGGTTGTTGTCTAGTTAAGTTATTGATGTTTAGATTTAAGTTGTTGTATCAAGTTAGATACTTTTGTTCTAATCCATGGTGTTTTGTTTAGAATGCCGCCCAGGAGAAGAAATGCTGAGGAAAATGAGGATGAACATTAGGCTTACAATGAGAATCTACCACCTCTACCAGCAGGACAAGCACCAGTGGATATAGCACAGCTTATGCAGGCTGTGAATGCCCTAATAATAGTGGTGGGTCAGCAGCAGCAGGATATGAGGAGGGACATGCAGATAATCCAAAAAAATGCTGATGCTTAGAGGCAGGAGACACAAAGGCTGAATGGAAATGGGGGCAATGGAGCCCGACATCCAGATGTGCTGAGCCTTAACAAGTTTGTAGATTTAGTGCACAAGTTTGAGCCAGTACTAGGAAAACCATTGGAAGCTCAGGTGTGGATAGAGGAAGTGGAGAAAACATTTGCAGCATTGGACATTCCTGAGAACAAGAAGGTGGAGTATGCATCATATTTGTTATCTAGTGGGGCAAATAACTGGTGGGCGAGTACTAAAAGGCATATGCCAGGGATGATCACATGGCAGATGTTTCACTAGGCTTTCTTCAGAGAATACTTCCCCGACAGCATTAAGCAAAAGATGTTGCAAGACTATTATACACTGCAGTAGGGGAAGCTTTCAGTTGAGGAGTATGAGGCCGAGTTACACAGATTGATGAGGTTTTTACCTAATGCATTGAAAGAAAGTAAGGAAGCAAAAGTTAGTCGATTCATCACTGGATTAGAACCAGAGATACAGTACCAGGTGAATTTGATGGATTTGAGCAATTATTCAGCGGTTGTGAACAAGGCTAAGATGATTGAGCAGGGTTTGAGCAGAATCAGGAGCCGGGAACCACCAAGAAATCAGGTATATCTAGGGAAGAGACTAGCTGTCAGTGTTGTTACCCAGGATAAGGGAAAAAGACCATTTGTGCAGCAGTACAGATCTGCAGGGTAGAGTTCTGATAAGAGATGCCCTAGATGCCTTGGGCCACACGACTTGAGGGACTGCAAGTGGACAAAGAATGCGTGTTTTTCATGTGGAAAGTTGGGACATAAAAGTAATGTTTACACAGAAAAGACAGGGTTTTCTGTTTTAAATGTGGTCAGAGAGGACATAGAATGGTGGACTACAAAGAGGGACAGTTGGGCAGAGTTTCCTATAGACAAAGTCAGCGAGCACCAGCTAGGATTTATGCTCTTCAAAGGAATGAGATAGCTTCTATAGACACTATTGCTGGTATGTTATCTATACTACAGCATAGTGCCTATATTTTATTTGATACTGGTGCTAGCTTCTCATGCATATCTGAATCTTTTGTGAGTACATGTGGTTTATGTGTGAAGATCATGTCTGATGTATCTATTCGTATTCCTTTGGGTTCTGGATCTATTTTGGATAGAGTTTGTAGATCTGTAGATATTGTGATAGAAAATAGACATCTACCTGCTGATTTGATTATGATTGATATGGTGGATTTTGATATTATTCTAGGAGTAGACTGGTTAGCAAAATATCATGCTGTTATAGATTGCCATCATCTAGTCATAGGGTTTGATTTACCTGATGGAGATCGGTTTTAGGATAAGTTAGTGGTACAAAGACCCCCAGTACTACCAACTTATGAGTTGTAGGGTAAATCAATTTTGGCATCGATGATATAGGAAGATAAACAGATAGTGGAAGTGATAGATATACCAGTTGTGAGCAAGTACCCAGAAGTTTTTCCAAATGATTTACCTCGACTACCACCTATGAGGGAAGCGGAGTTTGGAATAGATTTGGTGTCAGGAACTATACCGATATCAAAAGCACCCTATAGGATAGCTCCTACCAAGTTGACAAAGCTTAAGGCGCAGTTGGATGATCTGCTAAAGAAAAAGTTTATACGACCGAGTGTATCACCATGGGGAGCTCCAATGCTATTCGTTAAGAAGAAAGATAGAAGCATGCGGTTATGTATAGACTACAGGGAGTTAAATCAGGCGACAATAAAGAATAAGTACCCGTTACCAAGGATTGACTACCTATTCGATCAGTTAACAGGAGCTTCAGTTTTCTCTAAGATTGATTTGAGATCTGGATATCATCAGTTGAGGGTAAAGGCAGAGGATATTCAGAAAACTGCTTTCAGGACGAGGTATGGACACTACGAATTCGTGGTCATGCCTTTTGGATTAATGAATGCTCCAGCAGTGTTTATGGATCTAATGAACCGAGTTTTCAAAGAATGCCTTGATATGTTCGTGGTAGTATTCATAGATGATGTTTTGGTATATTCGAGGAATAAAGGAGAACATGAGGAACATTTGAGATTGGTTTTTAATAGGTTGAAAGAGGAGCGGTTATATGCTAAGCTTTCAAAATGCGAGTTTTCGTTGGAACAGGTATCATTCTTGGGGCATATAGTAAGTGGAAGTGGAATATCGGTAGACCCCGAGAAAATCAAAGCAGTGGTTGAATGGCCAAGATCTAAAACTGTGTCAGAAATCAGAAGTTTTCTAGGAATGGCAGGTTATTATCGGCAATTTGGGGAAGATTTTTCCAAGATTGCCAGTCCTTTGACGAGGTTAACACAAAAAGGAATTAAGTACGAATGGTGCGAGAAGTGTGAAAACAGTTTCCAGTTGTTGAAAGACAGATTAGTAAAAGCACCAGTGTTAGCATTGCCAATAAGTGGTAAGGAATATGCAATCTATAGTGATGCCTCGCTTCAGGGTTTAAGATGTGTTTTGATGCAAGGGGGCAGGGTTATTGCATATGCCTCAAGACAATTGAAACCGTACGAGAAGAATTATCTTACACATGACTTGGAACTAGCGGCAGTTGTACACGCTTTGAAACTGTGGAGATATTATCTGTATGGCGAGAGATGTAAAGTGTACATAGATCACAAGAGTCTCAAGTATATATTCACACAAAGGGAATTGAACATGAGACAGCGAAGGTGGTTGGAATTAATTAAGGACTACGACATCGACATGCAGTATCACCCAGGGAAAGCAAATGTCGTGGCAAATGCGTTAAGCAGGAAGCGGGTAGAGAATTTAGCAGCTATGGTTACTACAGAATGGCATCTGATTGATGATATAAGGAAATTCGGATTAGAGATAGTTACAAGACAAGTAAGTGAACTTTTTGCTAACATGAGAATACAACCTACTCTTGTGGACAAAATTAAAATGGGTCAATCAGATGATCAGAGTATATTGGAGATCAAAAGAAGAATGGAAATGGGACGAGCACTAGAATTTTATGTTGACGATGAAGGTATTTTATGGTAGAAAGAAAGGTTATGTGTGCCGATTCAAGGAGATTTAAAGAAAGAACTGCTAAAGGAAGCACACTATTCTAGTTATTCCATACATCCAGGAGGGAACAAGATGTACCAAGATGTGAAAAAGTTGTATTGGTGGAATAACATTAAAAAGGAAATTGCAGAATATGTCTCTAAGAGTCACACGTGTCAAATGATAAATATCGAACACCGGAGACCCGGCAGGAGAGTTGAAACCGTTGCCAATACCACAGTGAAAGTGGGAACACATCACGATGGATTTTGTTTCCGCTTTACCCAACACGAAAGAGAAGTTTGATTCGATTTGGGTTATTATGGATCGTCTCACGAAAGTAGCTCATTTCATACCTATTAAGACTGGGTATAAGATGGAACGGTTAGCTCAGTTGTACATTAAAGAAATTGTGAGGTTGCATGGAGTGCCGATATCTATTACATCAGATCAAGACACTAGGTTTGTGGGAAGGTTTTGGAAGAGTCTACATCAGGCATTGGAAACAAAAGTGGTATTCAGTACAGCTTATCACCCACAGACAGATGGTCAGTCGGAAAAGACTATTCAAAACTTAGAAGACATGTTGAGGGCGTGCATGGTGGACTTTAAAGGATCTTGGATGAGTATCTGCCTTGTAGAGTTTTCATATAATAATAGCTATCAAGCTTCGATCAGTATGCCTCCATTTGAAGCGCTGTATGGTAGGAAGTGCAGATCACCTATTCACTGGGATGAAGTAGGTCAAAGACAAATGTTGGGACCCGAGTTGGTTCAGGATGCAGTCAATAAAATCAGTTTGATCAGACAAGGTTACAAGCTGCTCAGAGTCGACAAAAGAGCTATGCGGACAAAAGAAGAAGACCCTTGGAATTTGAAGTAGGTGAGCATGTATTGCTCAGATATCACCAACAAAAGGGTTGTCAGATTTGGACTAGACGGAAAATTAAACCCTCGATACGTGGGACCGTACGAGATATTAGAAAAGGATAGGCGACATAGCTTACAGATTGGCCTTACCGCCTGACCTAGAGGGGGTACACAATGTGTTCCATGTGTCAATGCTTAGAAAGTACGTCCGGGATCCGAGTGAAGTCATTGCTCTTGAACCATTAGATGTTCAACCAAATCTTACTACAGTGGAAAAGCCGATAAAAGTTATTGATTCTAAGGAGAAACTTTTGAGGAACAAAGTTATCAGATATGTTCGAGTACAGCGGACGAATCAAATAGAACGTGAAGCTACATGGGAGCTGGAAGAGGACATGAGATCTAGATATCCCGAGATATTTCAATAATTCAGGTAAATTTTCGAGGACGAAAATTCTTTTAGGAGGAGATAAATGTAATATACAAAGTAAATATAAGTGATAAGTATTCACAAGTTACCAAGTCTTAAGAGACCATTATATTGATGTTAGAAAATAAGTTAAGGTTGATCAATTATGTGTTGAAACAGATTGGCATCAATTGGATCAATTTCATTATTTTCTACAATGAAGGCCGGCATATCTGATGAAGAACGCCGCAAGCCTAGTTTTTTTTTAAATTGCCCGCGTACTCTGTAACAGACTATACGCCGCCTCCTGGAGAATCTAAGCCGCCGGCTTAGAGACAGCGTAGGATGGGAACAGTAGCATTTTTCTTAACACTGGGAGGAAAGCTACCGGCGTTCATTAGGGTTTCTTCTCAACACCGACATGAAAGCCGCCGGCGTAGGGCAAAGATTTGCCGGCGTATGAAGGGAGAATTTGAATTCTGGAAATCAAAGCCCCGACGAACGCTGCCGGCATTCATGAAAATTTGCCAGCATATGGTGTAAGCCGGCAAGATCTGCAGGTACGCCGTCGGCCTATTTCTATAAATACGAGACGAGAAAAACATTTTCGACATATTTCTTTTATATTATTTTCTCCTTCGTGTAAGAGAGTTTTGGAGTGTTCTTGAAGATTTATGCTTGGAAAATCATCGGGAGAGTGTTTTTTATCCAAAGTAAGTAATCTTAACCTTCTCATTTGGATTTTATACAAATTTATACAAGATTCTTAGGGTTTGATTGAATTTTTATATGAAGGTTTTTGGAGAAAAACCCTAGCACGTGTGAGATCAGTGAATTGGTGAATGCGAGATGGGTTTTAGTGATTCAAAATAGTAAGTAAATCTTTTCTATTATGGATTCCAACAAAATACAATTTAAACAATCCTTATATGCTCTTTATGTTATGCAAATTAGGGTTTTTGTGAAAATATTTGGTGATTGTGGAGATTTGTGCGGTTCCTTGTTATTCTTGAGGATAATTGTGGAGTTTGATCGGAATAGACAGTGCAATAATTGAGATTTCTAAATCAGGTTAGTGTAGATAGGTTGTTTTATGCTAAGTTTAATTTATCTATGAATGTTGGTGATTCGTTATATGTTGATATGTTACAGGTTGAGTTTAGCATTGTTGTTTGATATCGGGTTTGGGAGTTTAAGAGTTTGGTGGTAGTGGCTGGTTGTGTTATGGTTTGGTTTTGTAGTAGTTGTTAACGGCTGTCTTTAAATAGTTCAAGTTATCTCCTGAATATAAAAGGTACGACCAATCCATTATTTGATGTATGTGCTTGTAGATTAGAATTTTGTGAATGGATGTAGGAACAGAATTACATAATGAACTTAATAAATATTCGGCTTAATAATTGTTTGTCTGGTTGTGGTTGGCTATGATCAGTAGAAACCTGGCAGACAGTGATACTGGTGAGGCACCCTGATGATCTTAGTGTGAGGTCGTCCCGAGTGGACTCGTGCTAAGATATGATTCTGGTAGAATTTAGATGTTCAGGAATTGGGATGTTTGGGGAGCGCCCACTCATCCATATACGTATATATGATTACTTATTTTCAAAATCAGTTGGTTGTTTTTATAGTAGAGTCTGAGTTACTCTGAGTTCAGGATTTATGTATACTGGATTCTGAACTGTGTTGTTTTACTGGACTAAAATAGATAATAAATTGTTGTATGCATTTAGTTCAGTTGCATTCATTTATACATGCTGTTTGTGCATAACCTTGTTTGAACTGGATTGGATATTATCATACTGGGCTTCACCTCTCATTATATTATATTTCAGGTGCAGGTGATGATAATGTGATATATGATCTATCGGGTTTTGATATCATCTATGAGGATGGGGATGGCGTTAGCGGTCCTAACTACCCTACTAATGACTAGTTTTATAGTCATAGATGATATAGGATGGATCAGAGAAGACTTTTTATGTCTGATTTATATTTTTTTATTTAAATTTTTAAGTTGTATTTGGAGTTTTCATGTGGTGATAGTTTTAAGGTATGGTTTGACTTGTTGACCTGCAGTTATGTCAACAATGTCTAGTTTGCTGATTATGGAGATTATATTCTTATCATATGATTTATTTATGAGGAACACATGTCTTCTTTTATACTTTGTGAGTTATATAGGTTTTGTTCATATTATTTGTGGAAATTGAAGCCTTAGCGTGTCCTATTAAGAGAGGACATGTGGCGGGTTGTAATGCCAACAGGTTAGGGCATTACAACTTATATGCTAGAAATTATGTTAAGTATATCGAGGCGGGAATTGCTGATCAATCATTATATGATTTAATATAGGAATGATTTTCTACGAATTCCATGATCACTTTTAAAATATCTAACATTATGCCATGATTACTCAAATAAAATGATTCATGCATGACATGTAGTGAGTCACATTGCATTCATTACTATATCCTTGGTGGGACAAAGGCATAGTAATGAGGCCCGTAGAACCCGAAAATCTACTCTATAGCTTTGATCGCCCGTTATAAAATGGTGGATGGACACCTAAAATAACTACAATTTAGCGGCTACTAGTAGCTCGTATAAAAACTACAAAAACTTTATTTACAAACTATGGCCTTATTGCCCGAAACACCTAACCACCGAATAGAGGGATAAATCTATTCAAACATATAATTCGCAGAAAATTGTATGTATTATTTGCTCACATGTTTGATTGCATCTCATATGCTTTTTAAATAACTTATTTGAATATCGATTGTCTGAGTACTTTATTTGTGGAATTAATTCTCACTAAGCAAGAAGCTTAGCCCCTTATAGATATTTTTTTGTAGCATCCCTTATAGCACTAGTTACTTGGCACAATGGAGTCTAATCGCTATGTGATGGTTGGGAATCTTGTACTCTTAGTTCTAAGTCCTTGAGATGCCTTTCAACATTGGCATTGCATTTGATAATTTCAATGTTCTATTCCATGACCTAATAGAGGATGTCTTTTAGGTGGCTCAAATGGTTCTACTCCAGGGGAGCTACAAAAGTTGGGAGAATGTCGGGGCCTCCTAGGGAAGCTTTCAGTCTTATTAAGCTTAGTGATCCCAAAGTAGAGTTCAAGTCACCCTCAAGGCAGTCACCTTGAGATGGTTTTTTACTTTCGATACAAGGTGGTGTTGCTTAGTATTGAGCTATGTTAGGTAACTATAAAACATATTTTAAGGAACATGAAGTTGAAGAAGTTCTCGAAAAATTTATAAAACTAATAAGTTTCGTTCAACTTCAGAAGCAACTACCAACATTAGGCAAGTGCACCTACCGAAATAGCATAGAAAATATTAGGTCATATTCCAAGGGATTGTTGGTATCTACCTTACTCACATTTCGTTTATTATCTAGCCAAAGAAAAATCAAAAGAGCATAATGAAAATAGAAGTTATACTAGGGTTAATGAATATCCATAGGTTTTCAAGGCAATTGTAATATAAGTTTGTTAATATAAGAAAAGCCTTAGGGATTGTTTCACAAAGTCCCAATCATGTGATTTCTTTACAAACTCATAGAGTTTTTCACTGGTAAATTTGTACTATCGGATTCACGAATATAAGTTAAAGCCTCTCTCAAGGTTGGAAACTCTAGATCTAAACCAGATCACCAGAGTCTCTTCACAAGTTATCAGCGTCTAGATCTGCATAAAGTTTAAGAATCTTTTATTTTAAACCAACCTAATGAATTTTTAAAATAAGCGACAGAAAGTTTCAACATCCCTCTTTCAAGGTGATTATGAGAAACTCTACCAGTATCCCAAATCTATTCAAAAGAATGATCTCTCAATCTATTCAATCGAAATCATACATGAATCTAAAAGGTGTACCACTCATTTAAACTCACGAAATTAAGTTTTAGCTACTAATTATATATACCTAGTGATAATCATTAAAACACTTTGAAATCACATGAATTAGGTTTTTGACTCACAAACCTTTGGTTAATTAATTATTTCTCCATGGATGCAGATATCAAGCACAAATTCTTGAAGAAATAATATGGAATTAAAGATGAAATTACAATTTAAGCATAAATTCTTGTAAAAAACAAGCAACGGGCTTATAATGAATTTACCAAGAAAACTTTTAGATTTTAAAAGCAAGAAGAAATAGTTCTTTTGCGTAAAAATTATCTCTCTATACTACAATAAAAATTTGGCACATGTAATACAGAGACATATAGCATGTCTGTGCACGTTTATTTATGGGACAAAGGTCATCCCCAGGGTTTTTCCATAGGTAGATTACAAATAAATAATAGTAACAATTTAAAAAGAATCCAAAAACTAATTGAGTATTTTGAAATAATGAATATTTATGGAAATATTTCAATTAGTAATCTCTTGATAATTAAATGTGTTGTCTTTCTTACATCAAAAGTTGTCGTTTTCATTAATTAATTTCTATTTAATAGAGGTATTAAAGTCCGACTTGTCTTATATGCATTAAAGATTTTTAAAGTTCCATTTTCTATATTTTTATCTTTTTCAAAAGCACCAACATTTAATGCAAGGCGGCTATAATGAATATTAAAGCATGGACTTACTATACTTTTTTCTTAAATAGAACTTTTTTCATTAAATACTGAAATGATAGCTCCCATTAAATAATACTTATTTCCATTTTCATAAAAAAGAATGCAAACAGTGATTTGAAAGTTTATATCAACTGGGTGTTGTTGCTTTTAGAAAACAAACACGATATTTTTGAAATACCCACTATCTAAAAATACTCCCTTTTGCCACCCAAAAATCTTTTTTTCCCAAATGTTCACTTTGTAGCCTAAAAAACCTTAAGACCATGTTTACAAGTCCCATCACCTGTTTAGAAAAAATTAGTGGAGTGATCTTGAGAGATGCAACAATAACTTCGTTTTACTCTTTTTTCAAGAAGTTACAGGAAATATCTTTGTTTTACCTTGTTTTCAAAGTATGGGAAGCATTTTTCGTTGAAATAAACACATACATGTACACATTTCTTCATTTACAGGGGAGATGACATTTTTAGCAGATAACACATTTTAGAAAGATGAAAAAGCATCTAATCTACTAAGAAATTTCAAAACAGATAAGAACATGTTTTGTATGAAGTCGTCTAAGTTTAAACTAAACAATGTCTATCATATGTGTTTGAAAACAAGTCATCTAGACCTTTTTTATATAAGAAGTGTCAAAAACTGGCTTTCTGAGCTTGTCGAGGTCTGAAGTTTTGATAAATCTATATTATGTGTTGAACCAAATGTTTTCTTAGTTTTATCTAAAATAAAGAATGATAAAACATGTAATAAAACGAAAGTGGACCAACCTCCAAGTTTGTTGATGATCTAGATACAGGTTTTAGATGCTAAGTCCCCTGTTGGATCAATATGTAGTTAGAAGCTCTTGCCTTAGAATGTTTTGATGATAAAATCCAATCTAGAATAGTTGTGATAAGGCAAAGTTGCTTAGGAGTTAGTCAATCTGTGCTGTTGCTATCATGGCTTAGGCTTTACCCTAGATGTTGTGTCTTAGGTCATTCTTATGAGTTTTGATGCTTCGATCTGTTCCAAAGAGGTTGAGAAGTGTTTTGGAGTTGTTCCTTACGTTTTGTGTTGTCAAGGCCTATTTTTTCCCTCGAAGTGGATTGAAGGTGGACTTAGTAGAAGTGTCAAGGGATAAGTCTTTAAATGAGATGTGTCTATTAGGACCTACAATCGAGCCCTCGACAGACACTAAGCAAGCATCATGTCTAAAAATGTTTTTAAGTTCAGCATAAGTGTTGTCGTAGCCTATTATCGAGCCCTTAACATTCCTCACAACAATCATTAAGGGATATCAATGCTAAGTTTTAACTAAGTGTTTCGTGCATAATTCTAATCAAGGACTAAAGTCGAGTCCTTGACATGCCCTAAATAGTGATTGTGAATGTTTTTATAAGTACTCGATTCCCATTTTGTTGAGGTACGGCATGCCTTCTTGTATATATGTGCCCCACAACCCTTCCTAAGTGACCTTCGACCCTCAATTTGCTTAGGCTCGAGCTTAGCTTCAAGTAGCGATGTGACCCTTGACCTAACCTTAAGGTTAAGCGATAAAGAAGAACATAAGGTAAGAAGTTCTAGCAAGTTTATAGAATGCTTAAGCTTTTGTTGAGAGTCATATCTTCTTTGTTATGTGATAGTAGTTATGATTTTTGCTCCATAAGAGCTTCCAATCAAGACCCTGAGTTTCTGGAGAATTACTATGATCTCTAAACAAGATGCAAAGGTGAGTGACTTGAAATCTCATCACGTTGTTGTGCTTGTAATATAGTTGCACCCATCTTTATAATTACTTAATCAACCATGTATAGGGTTAGGGAAAATGTCTACTGCATAGTGTATGGATATGTGCCAAGCCTTAACCTTTGAAGTGATAACGATTTGCTTGTTATTGATGTGTAATAAGATCACGATGATTGTTTGAACATTGCTTGGCCACCAATAAATTAACTTAAGTTTATCTAGTCCTTAATTAATGATTGGACATGCATTACATGGTAGCATGTTGCATTTGCATCGTACCTATGTTACATGATGATATTCCAATTCTACGATGATTCCTTGACCAATGGGAGAGGCCAGGTGCGGTCATCCTAGGCTTGCTCAATTTTACGAGAATAATGCAGGCATCGAAGGGTGTCGCCCGTGTTAGAATCGACTTTTAGCATATTAACACTTGGGGGGGTTCTGATGGTTCTAAGGTGAAGTTGTGGTTATGTGGTAATGTATATACACATATATGTGACAAAAAAAATTTGAAAGAAATCCTCCCTCCTCAGCTCTATTTGAGGAGAAATTTGAGGTTATATTTATAAAAATATTTATGTATATGTAGAACAAGATGAGACGTTACCCCCTTTCCTTAGTTCTCAGTTTCTTCTAGACATGGGATACTTGGCTGGTCCCTTTAACCCCAGGGAGAGCATAAATCCCCATTGGTTTGGATTTTGGTAATCCAAACTGTGCATTCCATATGTTTTAGTGTGGCATTACATATGATTGTAATCATAACTTGGTTGACATTGTTTGAATTGAGGTTTGAATTCTGTTATCTCACTAAGCTTGGTATGCTCACACTCCTACAAATTTGATTTCAGGATCTCTAGAGTGGATCCAAGCGTAAGGATAGGAGACATAGTAGGCTTCAAGGCAAGAGTCCAGAGCCTACGTGTTTATGGAGATACCTTCCTTGTATAGAATCTTATGTTGATCTTTTGAGATGTATGTTGTGCTAAGTGATATATCTTGAGTTGTATGGACGTTTTACGCTAGTTTAATTGTAAAGAACTTTTATGTATGTAAAATTTCCTATCTTGACAATCTTGCAATCCTGTTATTAAAATGTTCATGCCATAGAGCGTCTTAATAGTTTAATGCCTACGGAAAATTTTCTTGAAGGCTTGCATCAATACTACTAGGATATCTTGTGGGGTGTAACAACAAAGACACATAAATCATGACGATTTTATTCGTTGATATGGCAGATTCTTTATAACATAAATCATTCTTTATATCATGCGCACATATTTGGATTGCCAACTCATAGGGTGACTTTTTGCAAGGTAGGGTCGAGGCTCAAGCATTTCTTAGATGTCAGGACTTGACCTAAGCTATGGCATTTTGCTAAAAAGGGTTAAGTTGTTATCTAGAATCAACTGAGGGATAAATTGAGATAGTCGAGGGCTCGAGTCTTGAGCTCAACCTAAGCTGTGATTTTCTCCTCAAAGATGTGCATTTTGTCGTACTACAGTCATGGGGTCAATCTAAGGCTTAATATTGTGGCACAACAGAAGCTCTCTCATAAAGTTTAAGGCCTAATCACCTCAAAAACAGATGCCGAGGGTCATGTCAAGGGTTCGATGTAGGGCACAATGGACCATCTTGCCTTTATATTGCCCTTGATGGATCTTTTTGCTGGGTTTGGCCAAGTTCTACTTTGCTCAGTTGTTGTTGTTGTTTTGCTCCAAATTTGATCAAAACACTTTGTTTCCACTACTTTTGGTTTTAGGAGATGAAAAAAAAAATTGAGCAATAAAAGCACAAGATTCATAAGAATTTATCAAAAATGCATCACTTAGAATGGCAGCTTCCTAGCTCTAATGTGTTGAGCCTTTGATGGATCTTTTTGCAGGGCTTAGCCAAGTTCTGCTTTACTCAGTTGTTATTGTTTTGCTCCAAATTTGATAAAAACACTTTGTTTCCACTTCTTTTGGTTTTGGAAGCTAAAATTTATCAAAAAAATGCATCACTTAGAGTGGCAGCTTCTTATCTATGATGAGGTAGTGCTATTTTTGCTATTTTTAAGGGGAAAAGGGTAGGAAAACTCCACTACAGGATAAGGTATCCCACAGACAATGTTGAATGTCGTTTACTCAAATCCATTAGAGGGTAGACTTGGAGAGAATGGACCTAGATAATAGTCTGTTAGAGTTTCTGCAAAATAGAAAACAAATTAGTGGCGCACCATGCATAGACCTATGCATGACCATTCCGATGCTTATGTCAGAGATTTCCATAGTTAGCCCATATTCTAAGTAAGAAAGAGGATAATTAAGTGTAACATTACCTGTCTTCGTAGTGGTAGGTAAGTATTTATAAGCAACTAACCTAACGGTTATGGCTATAGTGGATGAGTGGGCGAATAGGCGGTTGGGAGTTATAATAGGGATCGTAGGGGAGAGGTTACGTTCCCATTATCTGCAAGCTAAAACTAGTCAAGTTATCCATGATGGGCAACAAGTGGTGAAAAGGCATCTAAGCACCTTGCCAAGGCTGGTGCTAGGTCGTACGCCAAGTAATGTGTGTCAGTAGGGCTGAGTCTATTGGGTCGACCCAGTTTGTTAATTTCCAGGGTTCGACTTAAGCAAGCCAATGGTCAAGAGTAGACCATCAACAAGTCCATATTACCAGCTATGATAACAAATTTAGCTGAGTTAATGAAAGTATCAAAAGCGATCATGGAAAGTAAGTATATATATATATAATATATTAAATTGATTATATGAAAGTATTGGTAGCTAATTGCATAGTTTCTAAAAGTTCAGGTACCTTTTGAGACACTAACCTTTTTTTTTTTTCCACACAATTGTGAGAGACAATGAAAATGATTTTGACGCTTATAAATAAATACATTTTAAAAATGAGGTTTCACATGAATAAGAATTTTCAATGAATATAAAAAAATTGAATAAGTAGATGATGAATCCTTAAGAAAATCCTTGAAATAGAAAATTCTCTCTCTCTTTGAAATCTCCTAGTTATAGCAAGAGATGGAGGAGGTGATGGTGATAAACAAGATTTGGTTTGTCAATTTATATTCACTCAAGAGAATGTTGTTAAAGGCTTACATTTTTTTTTTTCTAAGGTTAATTTGAAAAAATAACATTACATGAGTAGTAGTTTTTTTGTTATTTTGTAAACTACCAATAAATAACAATTGCTAGAAGATGATATGCCTTAGTTGTGTTTATTACTCTAAAGCCCCATAGGGTACCCTCAATGTGGCAACTAATAATTAATATTTACTCTATTCAAATCATGAAGTTTTGGTGCTTATTTTACTTGAATGTTTGGTGAAATCCCCATAAATTGGACTATTATTGCTTAATTTGTTATTATCAGTTCCTGAGCTTAAAAGAAGAAATCAAAGTGATTTGATCAAGAAATGGAGCAAAAACAACAAGAACATGTGATCTAAACATTAAACACGCTTGTAGATGTAAGTTGTGGTTCACAATGAAGAACCTTAACCACGCCTATGGTTGAAACTAAAGGGGGACATGAAGAATAACAAACAAATTCAACCGCAGCATCAACCATGCCAGTAAATAGCCCGTATGATTAAAACTGAGTACAAGCATGAACAAAGTTGAATTTGCACTTATAGCCAACCACGACCTTAGCCATGACTATAATTCCACCCATGTATTAAACCCTGTCACACATACAATATTATCTGACAAGTTTATTACACCAAATTCGCCACGACAATAATAAAATCTTCACTATTTTCATGCCTAATATCACAAGAGAGAATTCTAGAGAGAAAAATTATGCTCTACTAGGATTCAAGCTTTTTTGCTTAATTCGAGAGCTAATTCCAAGTTTAGTTTGCAAGTACTCATGTGCTCATGGGTGTTTTGTATCTTTAGTTCTCATTATTTCTCTAATTTTGTGCTTATTTCAATTAATATCATGGAGAAATAATTGTTTTAGGCTTAGATTTTATGGAACCAAACCTGATTCATGTGATTTTTTTATATACATTTATTGAATTTTTTTAGTACTTATAATTAATAACTTGAACTGCATTTTCTTGGGTTCATGTGTGCGTATCATATGAACTCATATCAAATTTCAATTAAATAGATTGAGAAATTATTCTTTTAAATAAATTTAAGCTATTAATGAGGATTGTTCATAACATCTAGAGATAGAGTAGTGAAATCCTTTTTTCACTTGGTTAAATATTCATGAAACATGATTTTTAATCAAATGATTTATGTTCTTAATGCAGATCTAGGTTGCTAAAGGCTAAGAAAAGATTCCAATTGTTTGACTTATATTTAGATGATAATGACACTTGAGAGGGGTATTAATTTATTTTCTTCAATTCAACAGTACAAGCATATTCAACAAAGAACTCACTAAGCTCATTTTCTAAGAAATCATATGATAAGGATTTAATGAAGCAAGATCGAAGATATCATTTGCAATTTGAGCATATCTTTTGTGAGTTTACCCTTAAGCATGTATATAGTTAGCTTAGTTTTGTAAATACTTAGTTTGCTTGTGAATACTATGAATCTCTTAGTTTTTTTAGGCTAGATAATAGACGAAAGTGAGTAGAGTAGGTGCTAAAGATCCCTTAGAATACGACCTAATTGTTCTATGCCACTTCAGTAGGTGCGCTTTCTTATAATGATTGTGACCAAAGTTGATTGGAACCATTACCTTTTCTCCAATATAAATTTTTAAAACTTTGTTTCTTTTGGAGTTCAAACATTGACCAATCAATAGCGTACTATACATGTTATGAAAACCCAAGAATGACTCCTTTGTCACTCAAAGATTTTTAACATATTGTATAAGCCATACTCACTACCAAGGGATGCCACTGAGTTTAGCGGTAACATAAAATATAAAGATAGGCACTACATAATAAATAAGGGTTATAAACCCCAAGCAGCCCTATAACTATAATAAAGATGGTCTAAATACATATGATAACATATAAGAATGGAGTCTCTCTGAAAGGATCTGAAAAAGGAACAAAAGACCCTCATCGCTCATCTCATTCATTCCAGAGCTTCCATGTCCTATCCTGTGGTTGTTGTCAACCCTATATAACCCATAAACATTCCTACAAAAGTAAAGACACTATAGGATTATAAACTACATCCATCTTGGCAAGCAATTTCCTCATATTGCACTATTCAAGCAATATACAAGCAAGTTAATTAATTCAATCAATACACATTAGCAATTACCTTAGTGCAACAAATATACACAATCATATGAAAACTACATATAATATTGATCTCTATCTTCCATGACTAGGGTTGGGAAATAAATCCATTACCTATTGACTCCGCATACCACTTCCTTGATTTTAACAGGAAACAAGAAAAGATATATATATATATATATATATTAATAAATATACATACAAGACAAATCATCGTAAGAAAAGGGTTCAAATGCCATAGAGAACCAACTTGAACACAATGTAGAGCAAGTTCAAGTGCAAAGTTAAATTTAAAAAATATTTATTGTTTGTTTTTCAAAAGTAGTTTTTTTTTTTTTGTAATTATAAAAACATTATCTATATTTTGACCAATTTGCAAATACATGACCTATGTTAATTTTTTTTTTTTTTTAAATAGGTGACTCGAGTTTCACACAAAATTATCAATATTATATAATAATTTTAGAATGACACAGGTCGATATTTTATTGGTCATAAAAAATAATTTTAAATTTTTTTCAATTTTCTCATTTGAAAAACTAAATTTTATTTTATTTATTTGGGAATATTTTTTTAAATTAAATTTTTTTAGTCCAATAAGACTCTAATACATATCTATCTAATAGTAATTAATTATATTGATATTTTTGTATGAAACTCAAATCGCCTATTTGTTAAAAAAATTAACACAGGTCATATATTTGCAAATTGGTCAAAATACAAGTCATATTTTTGTAATTAACTTCTTTTTTTTTTCCTAAATCTTAAGGATGATAGTGAGTACATCTCATTTGCTAAGCAATGACAAATTAGTAAGACTCCAAGCAAAGGGCCACATTTCCCAGTATGAAATAGTTTCCTAAAGTTGGAGCAAGGATTGTGGTATACCACTCTGATCATAGTAGCACTTGATCTACCTCATGATGCTAACAACTTTTTAGATGTGTTGTTCGTAGAGTGCATAAATCATTTTATTTAATTGAGGCCAACTAGAATTTAAATTCATTTAAGACGATCAACAATCATTGAGACACTCACAATATTACTCTAAGGATCAAACAAGCAATCCCTTGTTGTATAATTAAGAAATTTTATTAATCACCAGACAGTATTAGCTGCATGCATAAAACTCGACCTGATTCCCCATGCATTCAAGTTGATTAATGAAAAAATTATGCAGTGCCACTAACAATAATAAGCACATCCAAGTATAATAGACTACTCACTCTACCATAGTAAAAGCTAATTGTAGTAGTCGTCTAGTAGGTTTATATGTGACTCGTAATAATCTAAATAAAATTATAGCAATTATAATAAATATAAGAATAAATTAGTCTAAAGACTAAATTGATTTTGATTTTTAATTCGATATAAATCTCGATTTAGCAAGTTTTTGTAATTTCATAATTTTTTTTTTTATTTAAGTCCATTTTTAGTGATCTTATAGTCGTTTTTATAGGTTTTAGGAGGTACGTTCATGTTGACACTATTATTTTTAGCATTTGCAGTTGTTATGTCCGTGAAACACCCTTCGTCTTTACATGTTTAGTTTACTTGTTTCCTTCTAGTCTTCCTTAAGATTAATATTTTAGATTTGATAAAGATATTTGCAGGGTTTATAAGCCTAGATAAACAAGATTTGCATAGAAAAGCCTTGGTTTCTATTAAGGTTGTCAAATTCACAATTTTACGTAGAATCGTTGAAGGGTTTGTCTAATCAGAATGTATAATTGAAACGTAGAAACGTAAATTTCTACTACCCATGCAATATAACTTTAAAAAAACATAGATGTACTTATAGAAGTTGTAAAAAACTTGAAATACATTATGAATATAAAAAAATAAACAAATTAAGCTCACTTTTTCATGATAACTCTTAATTCATAATAAATCTTATATTAAAAAAGCGAGTATAGTCAAAATTAAGTTCTTTTCTATTCCTTTGTTGAAAGAAGCTATGTATTAAGGGAGAATAAAATTTTTCAACTTATCTTAAATTCTTGATTATATAAACGAGATATATAAGTTTGATTATAAACTTTACAACTATGACTTGACTTAAATGAATTTTATAAATGTAGAATAAGGGGTGGAGGGGGAGAAGGGAAAAGATAGATAGAGAGTGTGTGAAAAAAAAAATTGAAATATAATAAGGAAAATGTATCATCATGATAGTTGATGAGCTTGTAAAAATGTGGCTGTATTGTTCATATTTTAACCTATTTGGCTCAAATAGGTTAAATTGGTAAACTGGAATAAAAATGTATGTTTTTACCGAGTTTACATGTAGACAATATTGAAATAGTAAGAGTCCACAAAAAAAAAAAAAAACAATTATGTGCATAAGTTAACTTGGAAGAGTCTTCTAAAATCATAAACTTGTAAAATCACAATTTTGACAACTAGTAATTTCTACTCTCTTTCATATAAAATACTCCCTAAAGGTTCTAAAACACTATTTAGTGGGTGAACTTAATCCTAATTGCATATCTTACCAAAATTTAGATATCATTTGTGGCATTAACCCTTGTATAAATGAACAAAGTTCAAGTTCCAAATGAGAGGATGATGATGATGATGTTGTTGTTGTTGTTGTTATAAGGTTTTAGTCATTAAGCATATTATAACATAGGAAGGAGTTAAGAACACAAATTCAAGAATTTACTTTTGCTATGTTGATCATAACATTAATCGAAGAGGTTAAGGTTTAAATAGGTTATCTCACTAATGCAATAGATGATAAAGTTGTGAAATGTGTGTATAGATTGGTTAAAAGGTAGAGAAGATGTGTGATTATTAGTTGAAGTTAAGTGAGAAGCTTTCGATTGAAACTTTGCAGAAATCTATAGATATTTATCTAAAGGACCGTACTCTTTATAAAGTGTCGAGAACCTCCCATGCCAAGAGGAGTCCCCTGTTTAGTTTTATCGAAAAGGCCAAATCATTTCTATAAAAGGTCTAACTAAAGCAAAGGGACTCTCCTACACTCAAGAGTTCTAAATCATTTTTAGAAGTTTAAATTTTTCGCTTCAAAATTAATAAAAAGCTTGACTCAAGTACATGGTTATTATATTTGCAACCTATATGTGTGTTGGGATAGATAATAATGAACAAAAAACTATTTGACAACCAAAAACATGTGTTGCTTTGGGATTGGAAGATCGGTAGTACATGTGCATCTAGCATGATGCCTATAATCAGTATGTGATAATGTCTAAAGTATGGTTACACATTAAGAGGATTCGTTATCTAGATTAGACAATGCTTTTGTTGTGAGTTATTGATTAGGACTAAGACAAAAATATAGCCAGACTGCCATGGGCATTATGGGATAGTATGGTGGTCAACTAGACGTGCATTACTAGATCTAATGGCCACAAAACATTAAATATAGGACAATGTATGTCATATTTATAAATTCAAAATGCTATGAAGTACCTAACAAATAGTATATCATATGTTTGTAATGAGGTCATGAGTTACTCCAGTTTTTGGGATGCTAAGTGTCACGCCCCAAAGGGTACCCTAAATGTGACAGTCCGCCATACTCGATGTTTAAACTCAAGTAAGGAAACCTTTCCCATGACTTTGAACATCAGGTGTAAGGCTCACTTTCAACATACAGGGACTACGCTTTGCTTCGTAGTAGTTTAAGGAGACATACATAGCAACAAGAATGTAAAGCATAACCGTTTCCTTTAGATCTATTCTATTACATGAACTAAGGGGCATACCCCCGTCAACAACGTTAAGAGTTCTTAGGCTCACAAAATCCCTTATGTTATCCTTCAAGCACTAATTTAGAAGACATGATTAGAAGTCCGTGTCTACTTCAAGATCCCAGACTCATCAAAAGCTCCTTAATGTCTAAGAGCTGTACCTAATGTTCGAAGCTCCTCGGAGATAGCCATAAGTATTCATACTGCAATAGGAAACTTGTCACGCCCCAGCGAGTACCCTAAACGTGACAGCCCGCCGTACGCAATATTAAAACTTAAGAATGACTACCTCAGTCACTCGAAAGCTTTCATATCGGTACAAGGCGTACATTCACAACAAAGGGAGACCGGTGGAGTAATGCATTTTAAGACATTGGCAGCGGAACATGCAAAATAATACTTAATATATATTTCATTGAAATAAAAGTCTTACAGCTTCTAAGGGGCATTCCCCGATAATTCATAATAACATGGTTCTAAAAGTAACATAACTAAAGCTAGAAGATTTTAGAAGAAATCTACTCTATATCTTCAAAATAGATTGCCTCCAAAAGCTTCTCAAAATAAGGATTCTACCCGGGGAAATCAAGATGGTCTCGGGTGCAAAACGGTAACCCTGCAATGTCAAAAGTCTATAGGAGTATAAGCATGACTAGCTTAGTGAGATATTCCTTACGCAATAGTACTCATAACAACAATCAAACAAGTTTATTAATCAAGCATATGAATGCAACAACCATATGATCAAACACTACATACGACTATCCGGTTTCGTATGTTTGATGGATTTACCCCTCCATCGGCGGTTAGGGAATGCTTTGAACTGGGTCCCGAACAACCTCCTCAAGTTTGCGCGCATCTTGGGGTTCCAACAAACCATACTACTAGTCCCCGGGCCTTCCATGCCTAAAGCGATCGATCCAGCTCGGCTACACCTTGAGGCCGTATTCCCCGTACGTCCTAACTCTCAAGATATAGCTAGGCAGCTTACCTTTTCGATCCCACGCTGAGGAGTAGTAGCAAAACTTCGAAATAATATTCTAAGTGATATGCATGAGTCACTTTATTATACGGGGATTTCAATATGGCATTAAATCATTTAAAGCGATCAAACAATATTTGCACACATAACAATACATACGTGGAAACATTTATATTAATCACAAATCGGGTTCCGATATACTTATCGTTCATTGATCACACAATGAATCACATACATAATTCCCATAATATCCCACATGCATATCAATTTTATCTTTCCTACATCTAGTGCTCTACTCTACAAGCACATGCGCGAATACATAAGCGTAAAGGAAACTCACTCGTCCATAGCGCTCTAGGAGTCGAAGTAATCCTCAGGGAAGACAAGATAGTGATCCTCGACACCTAAACAAAAGAAATACCCAACATGAGTATTTCATCCAAGATCTATTCTATACTTCTATCTTAGAGAATTCGTAAAAATAGTATGGAATGGAAATTCCAACTTAAAACGGCCATAACTTGCTCATTTTAACTCGGAATTCCGCATATTATATACCGATTTCTACCTACTCGAAAAGATCTATCGATTTCTAAGATTATTTTCATCAAAAGAGGTCATTTAGGTCTCGAAATAGAAGCGTACAGATTTGATACGAATTTTTCAAATTTCAAAACTAGAGTTTGCAAACTTTACTTCACTCAAGGGCTTTTGTACAAAAATATAGATATATTGTATGGTTGAAAAATCCCTTGAATTTATGTATATATCTGTATAACCTCAAACTATATGCATGAATTTGGTGTTGTCTCAACAATGGTTTTGTAAGACACATGTCTTGAAAGTGAGATAAGCTTAAGACTTGAAAAGGAGTTAGTTTTACTTTGAAAATTTCCTAAATTATTATAAAGGAGTATTTCTTCCTTTTAACTCCATTTCTTAGTTATTAATCTTCAAAAGTAATTTTAATCTTTCAAGATTTTCATAAATTTATTTCTAGTGGTTTGGAAACATATAGTTTTTCTAACTATTTCATAGTTATATCCACTTTTAAAAGAAATCATCATATAAGTAAATTTTGGAAAAACTTATCTTAGACTTTAGTGTTGGTGGAAAACTTTGACAATTGAATTTAAGAAATGCTTGTTTAGGTCTAAAGAAACTTTCTTATTTCTTTGAAAAGAGATTTTATAATAACTTTACTTTATGTATTTCTTGGTGAAAACCACATATTATTACTAAAACTTGAGCTAGCTTATCTAACTTTAGAAGAATATTTGCTTAAGATAAATTTCAAACCTTTAAGGAAAATAACTTCTTATGTGACAAAATTTATTTTTAAAAAGAGTTCTTATTCTTATTTTAAGAAAGCTCATTTCTATTATGATTGAGACAATAACAACATATTCATGCATGAATGAGAATATGTAACCATGAAAAATATAAAAACAACATAATTAAAATAAATAAGAGCATAAAAGTAAAGTCAAGTATTGGGAACCTTAGCTTCATCAAGGAATCCCGGACTAAGAATAGACTAGTCCTTAAAAGAAAAGAAAAGCAAGGAAATAAAATTGTTTTGACTTGATATGGACAAGTCTAAGACTAGAGAGACTAGTCTTAAGAACAACTTGAAATTAAATAAATTGCAACACTTGAAAATAAATAAATAACAAGTGAGCTTATATGCTCTAAATAAACATATATATATATATATGTATATGGATAATACAAATAATAACAATATCAACATAATAGTAACATAAAGAAAATAAGAACATGAACAAAAACAAAACATGAATAAATTGTTGCTTCTTTAACTTAATGAGCCTAAGAAACATACACTAAACTCATGTTAAGTTATATGAACATGATGAGTATATAAGAGAAGTTTTACCTGAAGTTTATGTGTTGGTTGAAGAAGAAAAGAATGGGTTGTAGTATTATGTGGGAATGGATTTTCTAAGGAAAAGAGAGAACTTGAGAGAGATGTTAGGAGATGAATTTTGTGGAGTGATTTTGGGAGAGTTTTAGTATGAATTTTTGTTGTGTGAAAGAATGGAAGAGGAAGGGAGTATTTATAGATTTTTGGAGTGGAAATTAGATGTAATAAAATAAATTGGAAAAGAAAACAAATTGAGAGGAAGAGGAGAGAGAGGGTGGACGGCAATGGCCTTGAGGGAAGAGAAAAATTGATTAATTTTGTTGTTTTGTAATAAAAAGAAGTAATGTGTAAAGTGTGATGTGATTAAAGTTGTATGGGGAAGGTAAATTGAAGGTATAGGTATGGTAGAGTGTAAGAATAGAGTGTAAGAAAAAGTAAAGATAGGTGAATAGTAATGAATAGTAGAAAAGTACTATGAATAGTAGACTAGACAATTAAAATACCGATAGTAAAGAAAATACGCATAAAAGGCCTATACTTGTTATTTTTAGATACCGAAAAATTCTAAAACTGATATTTTTGAAAACCTTATATTTTTACGAGTCTATTGGCGTTGTCGGAATATTTTTGCTATCCAGTGCTCCGGGGCACGGTTTTTGAAAACTGATCCCGACTGGATCCGAAGGACACTAGAAAAATTTGAATCTGATATTTTTAGGCTTCCCTATGTTATTACGAACCGTTTTCCATAATTATCTCAATTTCGTTTTCTAGGGTTTAAGAACACGGGATTGCCGGATCTAGATTCACTAGACTAATCATAGAACTAGGTTAATTTTAGGGTTTCGTTTCAACTTCTGGTTCTTAGGGTTTGCTAATATTATCGAAAAATCTAGGGGCTTACAAAACTATTGGGGTATAAGCTATACTAGCTTAGTGAGTGAAAACTTCCATATCGCAATTAAGACATAACATTCAAGCAAGTGATTAATCATTCAAATGAAATGCATCAAATACGTGAATTCAACAAACATATGACCAACCGGTAATCATATGTGGATGGACTTGCGCCCTTCATCCCGGGTTAGCAGATTAATGAATCCTGCGATACGACATCGTTTAAGCTCATGGTCAACTGAACTATTCGTTTTATGGATCACGATTAACCAACATATTCGTTTTATGGATCACGAAAAACCAAAAAATGCTAATGCTCCATCCCCATTGTGATATGAATGAGTTCATGCTTATCTTTAATGTCTAATAATCAATTAAACAAATTCTTTTAAGTGACCAAGCAATACTCACAGACAAGCATTTCTACTCTACTATACAAACAATGATTTATCACCCGGCTTCGATATTCTTTAAATTCAATTCCACATATCAACAGCAGACAAATACAATTCCCAAATACCCCATCATGCATTTTCATTTTTTGTCTTTGCTAAAACAACTAGTGCAACTATCACTACAATCACAAGCAATAATTGAAATTTGAAAGTAATACTCACTCGGCCATGGTACCCCGGTCTCTTAGTAATAATAATCGGGCGGTAAGGATTCATTGTTCTCGGGATCGCTTACCAAATAAGAATAACCTAATGAGAACTACACCACTTAACTAATTCAAACTATGCATTTAAACTAAATAAAATCGTGATTCTCGCTATTGCGGAAGTTCCAACTTAAAATGACCATAACTTGGTCATTTGAACTCGGAATTTTGCAAATTTTATATCAATTTCTGTCTACTTCGAAAGATCTATCTATTTATAATATAATTTTCAAGTTTTGAAAACATTTAAGTCATGGAACAGAGGGATCAGATCGGGTCTGTAACCTTTTCCATTTCCGAAAAGTTGTTTTGCACTTGATCAAAATGTATCTAGTTGATGATTCATGTGTATATAAAATATGAATGAGTTCCTAACATGAATGAAATGTGATGAGCCCAAATATATGCATGATCTTGATGATTTTTGACAATGAAAAATGTGAGGACTCCTAAATTATACAAGACTAACAATAACTACTTCTTGAAAATCCAATTTTCCAAATTTGGCACCTCATTAGTGTTTTCGGGATTTCGTTCTTAGAATTTCCTTGTTATCTAAATAAAAATGAGTTTTCATCATCCATATTATCCAAGACCTTCATTTCCATATAAAAACTTACATTTTCCACTTGGCAAGTATGTTTTTAAATAGGCTTTTCACAAAAATCCGAATTTTCAAAAAATTCATTTCTTGCATGTTTCCTTTGAGAAAACTTGTTTAATACATCAAATTTTAGAACTTTACTATATCTATTACCTAAAGACTTCATTTAACACATAAAACATTCATTTTTAGCTTGAATACTAGGTGTTTACATAGGCATCATCCAAAGTTACGAATTTAACAAGTTGAATCACTAACTCAAAAATTTCCATCTTAATGCCACTACTTGTTTTACACATTACTCATATCTAAACTCATTTCAATTTATAAAAATCATCACTTAGTGGCTCCTATTACTTATACCCTTCATTTTTCATGTAAAATATGAATTTCAAAGTGGTTTCAAGGGTTTTTAAAATACGTCTTAAAAATCATACGAATTTTCCATTGAGCATTTCAAACAAAATCTTCTCTTTTCAAGTTCCTTGCCTTATCTTCATAAAGATCTACCAACTATCACATTTATATATACAAGACTAAGCCTTTATGACCATTAATGCATAGAAACACAAAATATTCATATGAACATGAATGTCAAGAAAAATATGAGTGTCTACATGCTAGATCTACTACTTATAGTGCATAAAAATGAGTCTAAAGACATGAATATATATTTTTCATGCAAGATCTCTACTTCCACATAAATGAACATAGCAATACTTTGACAAAAACTCACAAAACACAATATCTACTCTTGTGATGACTTGATATTCATGTATTAGTGTTTTCTTATCCCTAGCATTTGCTCATTGGGATTAAAGTGAAAACACACAAGAATAGTCTTGCCATTACAAGATTATGTAGAAATAAAGCTTGAAATCATCACCTAAAGAGAGATTTGGAGAAGAAATGAAGAAGAAATGGAACTTGAGTGTGTGTGTGAGGGAGGGGAAGAGTCACAGCAACAAGAGGGAGAGAAGAGAGAGTTTTTCACCTTTTTAAAATTTTGGAAGAGTAAAAATGAAGAGAGAGTGTGAAAATGAGTTTATATATTAAGTGTATTAGGGTTTGTTTGTATTAAAAAGGAGTAAAATAAAACAAATAGAGGGGAATTTAAGGGGAAATGCGCTGGCCAACATGGGAGAAGAGAGAGGGAGTGAGTTGAATTTTTTTTAATTTGTAATTTAAGTAATAAAATGTAATAAATGTAATAATTAAATGGGAAACAAAATTTTCTTGGAAAAGAAAATATAATGAGTAGTTGTAAGGATGTAAGAATAGGGTATGGGTAGTGTGTAGTGTACGTTGTACTTGTGAATAGTGGTAAATAGTAGACAAGACATCTACTTTACCAGTAGTAAATAAAATACGGGAAAATAGCTATAACTGTAACTTTTATAGCCCGGAAAATTATAAAATTTATACTTTTGAAATCCTTATAAAATTTCGGTTCTAATGAATATTCCGGAATATTTTTCTGAGTTTCTAGTCCCGAGGCTCGTTTTTCGGTAATGGAGCTCGGGAAGGCCTGAATAGAAAATTTTCCGAAATTAAAACTTTCTAAGGTTTGAAATATACCATAAAACAATAATCTACATTAAATTATTCTATAGGGGTTCTTGTATATAGAAATCTAAGAAAAGCCGGACCTAGGGTTCCTAGGTTGCTTGCACTAACCCTATTTAGGGTTTGGTTTCCGATTTACGGAGTTTACCCGAGCATTAGAAAAACCGGGTTCACAAGCAGTCCAAATTTAGTACAACTGAGGCACTTGAAATCCTTATGAATTTACGAGCCTAATGGTACTAATATCATATATCTAATGTTTCAAATCCTGGGGCATGCTTTTTGAAGTCTGTACTGGACCAGGTTTGAAATATATAGAAAACTCTCTAATCTTATATTTTAAAGTGTTCCAGAATTATTACGACCTAAACTATATTCTTTGCTCATGTTCTGACTCCTTGGTGTATGATTACGGGATTGCCGGGTTGGACCTACTAGGGTTTCCCAGGAATTGTTGGCTTAAGTTTCCCGGTTGACTTCCCGGTCCAGATCGTTGCCAATCTTGGAAACTAATGTTTTATATTTATACAATTTTATTTGATGTGAGAATATTTATTTTAAATTTTATATTCGTAGATATTTAATATCTCTTAACGTTTTCAAAATTCTGAAAGTTGGTTTTATACTTGAAAGTTTATCGTTACTCGTTGTTTAATAATTTGTTTTTAGGGGTTATACTATCCGCTTTTACAAGTCAGGGTTAAGCGTAGAATTTGTCATGCGTAGTGGTTTTGGATTTGGAAACTATTAAGTTCTTGTGTTACTTCCAAAAATTTTCTCTTTGTTCAAGATTAAGAAAATTTCTGGATTTGTTCAAGACTTCGAGTTAGTTGAAGTTCGGTTTTAATTGGGAGTCATTTTTAAGGATTATTTTAAAGATGTTTATCTTGGAATTATTTGCTGAAATTTTTCGGGGCTTACACTAAGACTATGTTGTGATGAATCACTTTAATCAAAGATAATTATGAGTTTGTCATGCATTTATTTCATCATGTATGTATTTGTGATATGTAATGCATCAGCACGTAGTTATGGTGGTTACGTGTTAAACTTCAACTCACCCCTTGTGAAAACTTTCTTTTTCATAAGTAGGTACTTTAGAGGTGATTGATTCATTTATTAATATGAATTATGGATATGAGAATGATGTGAATTATGTATATTATGAGGATTTGATGCTGAGGAGTGCATCTAATAAGTTCATTAGTTGTTTCATTTGTTGTCAATAAACATAATATTTTTTATCTTTGTATTTGTGGAGTCATCATTATGTTAGTTGTTTTTCATTCAAACTACTATAGTTAACTTCCATACTCAATTTTTTATCATGTTCACACTCTTCTAGTGTTGTAGTTACAATAAAATAATAGTTTATACTTTTTAAAGCCAGTCCCAATTTGTAAACATCTAAATTAGTGTATTTAATAATATGTTTGGTGGATTTTAGACAAGTTCTAAGGGTTTGTGTGTCTTCATAAAAATTAGGACACATGGCAAAGTTGTTATGCCTAATTTTGAAGGAATTGTGATAATGGGTTTTGTAGCTTAGGTTAAGACATCTCTGGAAATCTCACTATTAAAAATGCAGGATGGTAAGATAAAAAGAGTAGGTAGAGTTTAAGATAACTATGGATTAAAAGAAGATTTATCGAGTTATACAGAACCAATGAAGACTTTATGATTGACAAGTTTTTTACTTGTTTAGAGTCTAAACTACAAGATGAGATGAAGGTCTTTGTGTCGACCACTATCTACTTAGCTATAGTAAAAAATGTTAAGATTTTAAAGTTAGGTCATCAATAGGTGCAAGAGCAAGAGGCATGCATAGCCTAAACAATGTCAAGTAAAAGACATGCACTAAGCATGTAATTCAAGACAAGGGTAAGAAGCCTTTAATGATATAAACTAAACCTATGGTGTAGTGATAGGTTTATTTTACTCTATTCTATTCATAGGAATTTAGACTTAAATTGATGTATTTTTGGATAAATTCCTATTAATCTAGTGCTTTTAATGTTTAATGTTGTTTTTTTTAACTCTTAGGATCAAAAGAAGAAGAATTAAAGTGTTTGGAATCAGATTTGGAGCAAAACAGCAGCAGAACTTGAAGACAGATTCCATCGAGCCCTACATAAGCACTTGTCGAAGCCTAAATGTTAAGCCAAAACCAAGCAAATTGGTTTATCACACCCTAGATCGAGCACTCGACATGACTCTCGATGAATGATTTGAGGAGATCGAGCCTTGGAAGTGAAGAATAACTTTTGTCACACCAGACTATTGAGGTCTAAGCTTAACCTATGATAAAAACTAAATAAAGAACAAACCTTTGCTAAGAAGAATAAATTGAATCATGCTCGAAGTATCGAGCCTTGGACGTCCTCAATGTACCCCTAGATGGAATGATGGACAAAAACACAAGCATTTTGACATACTACTCTAGCTGAGGTCGAGCTTAGGGATACAACTGAGACGAGTTTGGAATGGGTTATGTAAAACTTAAACCCTACCGATTAGTTATAAAGTCACCCAAAACTCGAGAAAAACCCGGTTTTTCCAATCGTTCCTAAAACATGACCCTATAAGGTTTTTTATAAACTCGATTCTCGACCCGGTTAGATTTTTATTTATTTTTTCTTTTATTGCAATGATGCAATTTCAACAATAAAACATAAATTATATAACATATTATAATAAAGATATAAGAAATTTTAAAAATTAGGTATAAATTTCATTTAATATGGAAATGAAATTATGAAATTTGTAACCCATTATGTGTATTATTATTATTATTATTAATTTTTTGAAATTTTATTATATATTTATATTGTGAGCCCCGGTTTTCCTTATATTCAAGCTTGGCTTCGAGAGCCGAATCGAAAACCGAAACCCTAAACCGGAATAGCTAGGGTTAGCAAGAAACCTAGAAACCCTAAGTCCGACTCCATCGAGAATAAAACCATAAATCTTTTGAGAGCAAGTGAATATAGATTATAATTCTAAAGAATATAATGAAACATAAAAAGATCAGTTTTTGGGAAATTATCTGTTTCGAACACGATCGGAATCTGTTCCGGAAAAGCGACCCCCGGGACTCAAAATTAGAAAAATATTCCGGAATACTCATTAAGACCGGAATTTAATAAGGAATTCAAAATATATTTATTATAATTTTTCGGTTTATAAAAATTACAATTATAGCCTTTATATCGTATTTGATTTACTAATAGGTAACTTAATTGTCTAATCTACTATTCATTACTATTCACAAGTACAAGCCCATACCCTACTTATACTCACAAACCATACCCCTACTCTTACATCCTTACAATCAAGCCTTACCTTATTGCATCACATTCCTTACATTTACTTTTCCAATACATTTTATTACACTTTTAATTTGAAAAATTTGTATAAAAATTATTTCTCTCCCTCTCCTCTCCTCAATGGCCTGCATACACCCTCCCCTTTCCCTCTCAAATTGTTTCATTTTTCCTTCTTTATTTTAATTACACAAACCCTAATTCAATTTCCTATATATATTCTTTTATGCCTTCATTCTCTTTCTTCATTTTCACTTTTGCAAAATTTCACAAAATCTCTCTCTCTTTTCTCTCTTGTGCCGTGAACCATACACATACACACATACTCATACACTTTTATTTTCTTCAACTCCTCTTATTCTACAAGCTTGCTAGGTACAGATCTAAATATTTCTACTACAAAAACATGTAATGGCTAGATCATTCATGTGTGTATTCATAAAAATCCCCATGAGCTTCATGCTAGAGACATGAAACCACTAGAACATGAAGATCAAGCCATCACAAGTTGTGGATCTTATAATTAAAGCTTGTGCTTTCCTCATAATCATAATATATGTTCATATAGTGATGAGTTCATGTAGGAATCTTGCTACTACATCATTATCATAAGTAGTATATTTTATTTCATGCATTTAACATGATCACTACACTTAGATCTAGCTTTTAAAAATTTATTCTCTTACATGATATTGTAGATCTCATGCATTTATTATGTTTAGGATGAGTGAATGGTCATAAATATTTTGTCTTATGTAAATGAGTGTTTTATTACTTCTAAAAGTTAGGATATTTATGAAGATGAGCCAAAAAGCTCAAGAATAAATTTGGTTTTATAAAAATAAACTTTTGTAAATTCAAATGGAAAATGAGCTGCATTTTGAAAACATATTTTTCAACTCCAAAACATGATTTTTATGTGAAAAATCAAGAGCTTATGGAATAGGTAATAATAGGAAATTATTTTTGTAAGTTAATGGTAGATCTACTAAGAGAAATTTGTTAAACAAGAAATATTTACAAGATAGAAAAAATTGATCTTAGGATAGTTACATGAAATTCGTAACTAGAAAAAGAGGATATATAAACACCTATTTTTCAAACTAAAAATGGAAGTTTTATTAAGGAAATGACGTCCTTAGGGGATAGTAATAATGGAGCCTTAAATTTTAAAGTATGAAATGAGTTTTCCTCAAAGAAATTACTCATAAACTATTTTTACAAAATTCGGATTCAGGAATAGCTAATATATAAACACTTAATAAGGATTTATATTGAAAAGTGAAGACCTTAAGGAATAGATATGGTAAAAAATTAATTTTAGCAAGAATAAATAGATTTTATTAAGGAAAATCTCTAAAACAAGTGTGGTTGGTCAAGAACACAAAATTGAACTTACTAGGTTAAGTATCTATGATATCTTGTAAAGTAGAAAATTTCAAAAATATTTTCTAATAGAATATCATCATGAATATGCATATAGGAAGCTCATAACATACCATTCATGATAGTGATTTGTTATTATTGCATGCATATTTGGCATGGATAGTAGAAATATCATAGTTCCTCACAAAAACAATTTCGAAAATGGGAATTCGGTTACTGACCAGATCTATTTGGATCTTTTCGAGACTTAAAAGTTTTCAAATTTTAGATATTATATTAGAATTAGATATATTTTTCGAAGTAGATAGGAATCGGTATATAATTTGGGAAATTCCGAGTTAAAATGACCAAGTTATTGCCATTTTAAGTTGGAATTTCCACTAATGACGAGAATTACGAACTTAATAGTTTTTATGAAATAAAATAGATTAGATATGAGTTGAAATACTCATTTGAGTATTTCTTTCGTTTAAGTGACTTGGATCCCGATGATTCATTACCACCGGATTACTATTACTAAGAGACCAGCGACCAATGGCCGAGTGAGAATTACTTCCTAATTTTATTTCTTGCTTGTGATTGTAGTAATTAATTGCACTAGACTATAAGGCAAAAGATAAAATGGGATTATATGATGGGAATTATGGGGGATTACGTATGTTTATTATTGAGTTGAGAAATGGTATTAAGAATATCGGAATCAGGTGATTAACTCATACTTGTTTATAGTATTATAGGAGTGATTGTCTGCGAAATTATTGATCACCTAAGAAATTGGTACTAATAACTATTCGGATTAATAAATTAATACATACATAATCACTTCATGATGGGGATGGAGCATTAACATATGTTGGTTACCCGTGATCTGTAAACGGCTAAAGGTTGGTTGATTGTGATCCATAAATGACATAAATGAGTTAGTTGATCGTGATCCATAAACGACATAAGTTGGTTGTCCGTGATCCATAAATGGCTTATTAATTCAATGGTAATACTACAGTATTCGTTAATCTACTAACCCCAAATGGAGAGCGTAAATCCATTCACATATGATTTTCGACTGATCATATGATTGTTTGTTCATGTGGTTGATGCATTCCATACGATTGAATAATTAACTTAATTAATTGAATTGTTATGAATGTCTTTATGGAAATATTCACTCACTAAGCTAGTATAGCTTATGCCCCCACAGCTTTTTCTTATTGTAGTATCCGTATATATGGTTAAGGTTAAGGCATCCTACCAAGCAGGTACATGAATTAGGAGTTTCCATTAGAAGTTTATGTTCGATTTTGTGTAGACTTCCATAGGAAACCTTATTATTTAGTGGATGACTATAAAAGACTGTTATTAAGCTTGATATTATTTTGCGGGTGAATGCCCCTAGAACTTTTGTAATTAATTATGTGGACTCATGGTTTATATTTTGATGCTTGTAGTATGTCAAATTAACTATTTATCTCCATTGGTTCATGTATTCTATTGTTATAAAGATACGCCTTGCATCTGTACGAGACCTTAAAAAGGTTGTGGTAGCAATTCCTAAGTCTTACATAGCTTATGGCGGACTATTATGTTTAAACTGCTCTTTGGGGCGTGACCTTTATCAAGTCCGGTTTTCCCATCAAGTTTTATATATGATCTAAAACCCGACCTGAAACCCTATAAGGTTTTAGTATGATGCCCAAAACCTGATCTAAAACCTTATAGAGACATACCCTATAGGGTTTTTAGTGGGTTGGGCGGGTCGAATACCCTATAACAATCCACCCGTTTACATCCTAGTCAAGCCTTGTATTTCATGCAATATTCTAGCAGTCGACCTATCCCACGGTAAGTAAATGTGTGAGAAAGTGATATAGACACATGCATGAAGAAAGAAAATTAATAATGTTATTAAAGAATTTATCGCGTCAATAATTAAATCGTTATGACTTCCGTGCCGTATGCTCATAAACAAGTGTACAAGCATGCATTGTAAAAGTATGTAACATATGTAACAAAATTCCTAACATAAGTAGAGAGAGAATTCTAAGGCGAAAGAATTAGTTTCTTCTTGCTTTAGAAATGTTGTATTTTTTAGATAAAATCAATTTAACCTATTGTTTGTAATTTTTGTAAGTCTCTGTTCTTAATTGAAATATTCTTTAATTAGTTCCATTTTATTTCTTTAGAATTCATGCTTAATGTTTATACCCATGAAGAAATAATCCCCTACAACTTAGGGTTATAAATCTAAATCCTAATTCATGTGATTTCAAATGCGCTTTCAAGTAAACATTGACTGGATATTTGTAATTAGTAGCTAGAACTTATTTTTGTGGGACTAACTGAATGGTGCATCTTTTATATTCATGTTTGATTTCAACTAAAAAGGCTATGAGGTCATTCTTTTAAATGGATTTGTGGCTACTAATGGAACTGGTCATAATTGCATTGAGAGAGGGGTGATGAGACTTTGTCACGCCTCGAGGGGTACCCTAAATATGGCAGTCCACCGTACACAATACTAAAGCCTAGAAATGACTACCTTAGTCACGCAAAGACTTCCATATCATGTACAAGGCGTACATCACAACAAAGGAAACGCATCGGAGTAGCACAATTTATATTGATAATAAATAAGTAACAAGGCAAAGAGAATACTTATCATAAACATATTGCATTGCAATTCTTAGGGGCATGTCCATCTACTATCTTCAAATAAATGTACATCATTATTCATATAAGTCATTATATATAAAGAACCTTACAAAATTACTTATTTTATGATTATATTTCCTTCATAGAAGCTTAACCATCCTTCCATGATTTCCTCAATGTCATGATCCTCAATTTAAGCCACGGATATACCTTTTTCGACAAAATCTATAGGGGTATAAGCTACAACTAGCTTAGTGAGATATTCATTTTCATTCGCACCATATTTTCAAATAAGTTTATTTATTTAATCACACATATGCTATGCATACAATGCAACAACCACGTGATTACGCAAATATATACAGTTATCTGGAAACCATATATAGGACGGATTTACCCCTCCGTATCAAAGGTTAGGGAATCGAGGTTGAAGGTTCTCGACCTTCTACTGCTAGTCCCCAGGTCCTCACCCACAGCGTTCGGTTGGCTAGGCTCCGAACCTAGAGTCGCTTTTCCCGAGCGATTTGGATTCTCCAGGAAGGAACATGGCCCGTGGCACCGCACGATTACAGCCAATCCAACTCTACGTGTAGGAGTAGTAGCCTTCCGAAATAGATGTGACTCGATGAATGCTATGCATGAGCGTTTTAGTTTTCTTAAGCCAAACCTTATTAAGGTTTATTAGGGGCGATCAATCAATTTAGCAAACAATAAACAATCATACAAGTAAGTAAACAAAAATTATTTAAACAAGCAGTTCGAAGTTTGCGATATTCTTAATTCTCATTTCACGCATAAATATAGAATCACATATATACACATAATCCCGAATTCTCCAAATATATATCCATTTTTATCTTTTCTTAGTATACTAATGCTGCTACTTTACAAGCACAAGTACGGTAACGAAATTAAGAGGAATAACTCACTCGTCCATTTCGTTATCTTCTTAGTCGTAGTAATCCTCGAGTAGGGTATTCTTGTATCCTTCGTTACCTAGACAAAAGAAATACCCGGGATAAGTCTTTCATGAAATTTTATTCTTGGAGATTCTAAACTTCTTTTAAAATCGCGATAAAATCGTATAAGAGGAAATTCTAACTTAAAATGGCCATAACTTGCTCATTTTAACTCGGAATTTCGCATATAATATACCGTTTTCTACCTACTCGAAAAGATTTATCCATTTCTAAGGTTATCTTTGTCATTTAAGGTCATTTGGGTACAGATTTAAAACGAATTCTTCTAAACTTTTGCAAATCCGTTTTCTAAGTCAACTTTGTTTTAAAGAAATTCCTTTTGTAACAATATATATATATATATATATGAACATATATTTGATAAATACTTTGAGTATATAGATAAGCTCACTTTATATGCAAAGTTTCTAATGGTAGTGTCTCAATAATTTATTTCATAAAACAATTCAATTTGAGTTGTTAAAACTTTAACTTTGATAATTTCTTTTCAAGTATTTGAAGAAATTTTATATTTTCTTAGATCGTTATAAATGGGTATATTCTTACTTTATTTTCTTCATTCTTTTTCTAAAACAAGTAAATTTTTCTTTTAACCTTAGTCTTTCATAATTTTCACTTTTAGTGACAAAAAGATCAATTTTATCAAAAAGTATATTTAGGTTGTTGAAATCCTTTTTATAATTTTGTTTGTAAGATGGTTTTAGAAAATGAGTCTTGTCTTCTTATATTTATTATTTTAAAATATAAGTTTTTGTTTTCTAAACTTGTTCTTTTATTTCCTTTGAAAAGAATTCTCTTTATCGCTAAGAATCATTTGTTTCTAATCTTATCTCGCTTTTATTATTTGAAAACAAGTCTTTTCTTTAGGAACTTGAAAATCATTATTTTCCTAAGTGGGTTCATAACTTTATGAGTTGATTTTATCTTAACTTTGAAAACTAATTGTTTCTTGGTTTTAGTCATGGAGTTCAAAAGAGTTTAATCTGTAAGCTTTTTGTAAGGACTTTGAAAATTAACCAATTAATTTACTAGAACTTAGGTTCCCATAATGAAAATATTTATTTCTTACATTTCCTTGGTAAAACTATCTTTGATACTTAAGAAAACTTCGAGAAAACTTGCATGAATCTATTTCTATGTTGTTTGATAATACTTCATTATTTTGTGACAAGTCATATAATAGAAATTTTAGCTTTAAGTTCTTTTAATAATATTCTACTTTTGAATTAGTTGAGATATTAACATTATGTAGATGTTAGTATCATGATCATGTAAAATAATAAGAATATAAGAAAATACTAGAAACAATTAATAAGCAAGAAAATAAAATATCAAGCATTGGGAACCTTAACTTCATGAAGGAATCCCGATCAAGTGTTGGAGCCTTAGCTTCATCAAGGCATCCCGGGACTAAAAATGGACTAGTCCCGAAAGATTAAAGAAAATAAACAAAAGATTGTTTTGACTTAATATGGACAAATCTAAGACTAGAAAGACTAGTCTTAATAATTGCATAAAATAAATAAATTGCATAATTTGAAAGTAAATAAATAACAAATGAGCTTATATGCTATAAATAAATATATTTACATAATATACTTAATATAAGTTAGATTAGAAGCAAATAATAACAATAATAATAACAACATAATAAAATAGAAAGTTTATGTATAAGAACAAAACATGAACATGTTGTTACTTTTACTACTCATGTGAGTTTCAAAACAATACCATAGTCATGTTAAGTTACATGACATGAATAGATAAATGGTTGAAAGAAATTTTTACCTAAGATATTTGTGCGGTATGAACATGGTAGTGAATGTATGGTTATGTGGTTACGTGGTTATGGAGAGATGGTAATTATATTGGATAAAGAGAAATTCTTGTGGGTATTTGGTGAAAGAGAGTTTTGGTAGAGGGAAATGTTGTAGAGAGAGTTTGTGTAGTGAATTTAAGAGAGTTTTGTTAGTGTAAAGAATTGTGTGAAAGAATGAAAGAGGAAGGGGGTATTTATAGAATTTTTGGAGTGAATTTTAGATGTAATAAAATAAATTGAAAAAGAAAAATAATTGAGTGAAGAGAGAGGGGGGTAGCGCCGGCCATGATGTATGTAGGGGGGGAGTGTGTTAAGGTATAAATTCACCAGAACCGGATTTCACCTAGCTGAACCGAAAAATCCTATCGGTTCTTTGAATCAAGTCTAAAAGATTTTAACTCGCTCAATCGGATTTAATGAAATTTCAAATCCGCTCAGATAGCTAGGGTTTTTGCCTCTCGTCTGTTACTTCACGCGTGCAATCAAAAGACGAGAAAATTAAAACCTCTCGAACAGAGGAGAGTTAGAATCAGAGGCTAGGGTTTCAAAGTTCCACAGATCACTTTCGATTGTTTTCTCAGAGAGAGACTCCAGAAAAAATACTTTGATTGGAAGTGTATCACAGTCTTACAACATGCAATCCGAAAATCAAAACAGTAAATGTTCTGAGTCTTAGATCTGTATCTAAGATGCGTGCATCAATCTGTAACAGTTGTTGGTTCTTATCTGATAGGTGGCTCCTTGCGACAGTTTTCAACTTTAGCTGAGACTCCAGCTCCAGATGCGGTATGTTGTTGATTCCAGTAATTTCCTTTTGGTATAGTGTTCTTGATCTCTTGATCTGTAAGGGAAAACATGAAAAGTTTATCAAACCCTAACTTGTTTTCTCTCTGTGTATTATGAGGGAATGATGAAATGTTTGAGGGAAAAGAAGCTTACTGGATTTCGAGCTCCAGCCGACTCCAACCTCAAACAAGAGGGTCAAGAATAACCAGGGATGTTTTTTTTTAATTCCAGCTTTACTATTTATAGATTTCTGTTGATGAAATATTTCGCTGTGTAAAGATTTGCTGTTATACAGCTGTCCTGAGTACTATCCTCATATGTTTGTTACAAAGTCCGTAATCTGTAATATTTAAAGACAGACTGTTGTAACCGAAAAACGTATTCTCATTTACTGAGAACATAATCTTTCAATATCATGGGTGGACCCTTTAATCTGTTGGGTCTAATGTTATTCATAACATTTACACCCTGGCTGGAAAAAGTGACCTTGTCCACAAGGTCAGAATTAGGATAATCAGTCTGAAAGTCTGATAAATCCATCCAAACCGCATCCTCAGGGGTATAAGATTCCCACTGAACCAAAACTTGAGCCACCGAGACTCCATTCCTTAAAATTTGGCGAGTAGCCAAAACGGCTAAGGGTTTAATAATGGGATGATTACCCAGAGACTCTTGAGGTAGATCCACTGTTGTCCAATTAGTACCAAAAGCTTTCTTTAGCACAGAAATGTGAAAAACTGGATGAATCTTAGAATGTGCAGGCAATTGCAATTTATAAGCGACTGATCCAATTTTATCCAAAATTCGAAAAGGCCCAAAATATTTCCTGGAGAGTTTGTGAGTAGGCTGCCCTGACAAAGAAGTTTGTCGATAGGGTTGTAATTTTACATAAACAAAGTCTCCAATATCAAATTGCTTGTCAGATCGTTTCTGATTAGCATATAAACGCATCCTATCTTGTGCTGCTTGTAAATTACTTCTGAGATGACGTAAAATCTCATCTCGAGAAGCTAATTCCTCATCCACCGCTTCCACCAAAGAAAATCCTCGAACATAATCAGGAATTGCTGGTGGTTCTCTGCCATATAAAGCTTGAAAAGGAGTAAATCCAGTACTAGTGTTAAAACTAGTATTAAAACAAAACTCTGCCCAAGCTAAGAATTTTGGCCAATTCTTTGGAGCATCCATAACAAATGCCCGAAGATAATGTTCTAAACATCTATTGAAAACTTCTGTTTGGCCATCTGTTTAGGGATGATAAGCTGAACTCATCCTCAAAGTCGTACCACTCAATTTGAATAATTCGGACCAAAACTTACTAGTGAAAATCTTATCTCGATCAGAAAGAATGGATCGAGGTAGTCCATGATGTTTTACCACTATTTCAATAAACAATTTAGCCACTTGAAATGCAGTAAAAGTTGCAGGTAAAGTCCCAAAGTGGCAATATTTAGTAAGCCGATCAACGACTACCAAAATAACAGAAACCCCCTGAGAAACAGGCAATCCAACAATAAAATCCATAGAAACATCTTCAAAGACTTTCTGTGGAATTGGCAAGGGTTGTAATAATCCAGCTGGTTTGGTAGTTAAATACTTAATCTGCTGGCAAACATGACATTGTCGAACAAAGTTTTCAATGTCTTTCCTCATAGAAGGCCAAAAAAAAGATTGAGCAATCCTTTTATATGTCTTCAATTGTCCCAAATGGCCACCTAAAGGAGTGGCATGAAATTCAGTAATAAGCTGAGAGATCAAAGAAGAACCTGGGGAACAAATATACGAGTACCCAAATAAAGAAGTCCATCCTTGAAAACCAAAGGCCATGGTAACACTTCACCCTGAGTCACCTTATTGTGCCACTCCTGAAAAGAAACATCTGAAATGAAATCTTGTTTTAAACGGGTGATAAAATCAAAAGAAGGAAGTGATAGAGCCAAAAAAGAAGGCTCATCCAGAGGAACACGGGACAAAGCATCAGCTCCTCGATTGTCACTACCAGGCTTGTACTGGACTTCATAATCAAATCCCAACAGCTTAACTAAAAGCTGTTGTTGATCTGGAGTTTGAATGACCTGATTCAAAATCTCCTTGAGACTCCTTTGATCCGTACGAATAATAAAATGGCGTCCCACTAAATACTGTCGCCATTTTTTAACCGCTGCCACAATGGCCAGTAATTCCCTGACATAAGTACTGGCCTTTTGTAATCTAGTAGGGAACTTCTTACTGAAATAAGCAATGGGGTGAGAGCCCTGATGTAAGATAGCACCCATTCCCTGTCCTGATGCATCAGTTTCAACAATAAATTCTTTAGTAAAGTCAGGCAAAGCTAAAACAGGAGCAGTTACTAAAGAATTTTTCAAAGAAAGAAAAGCCTCAGTAGCAAGAGCAGACCACTGAAAACTGTCTTTTTAAGAAGATTTGTCAAAGGGAAAGCAATTTTAGCATAATTCCTGACAAATTTTCTGTAATAGCCAGTAATACCAAGAAATCCTCGCAGTTGCTTAATAGTAATAGGCTGTGGCCAGTCTAGAATTGCCTTGATCTTGTCTGGATCAGGAAATACTTGCCCAGCCGACACAATATGGCCTAGATAAGCAATTTGAGTCTGGCCAAAAACACATTTAGAACGTTTCAAAAAGAAACTGTTGTTGCGTAAACAAAGTAAAGCTTGTTCCACATGAGTCAAATGATCCTTCAAGGTTCTGCTATAGATCAAAATATCATCGAAGAACACTATAATAAATTTTCGTAAGTAAGGACGAAAAATAGTGTTCATAACAGATTGAAAAGTGGCAGGGGCATTAGACAAGCCAAATGGCATCACAAGAAACTCATAATGACCATCATGAGTACGAAAAGCAGTTTTGTGAATATCATCAGGATACATTCGTATCTGATGGTAACCAGCCCTTAGATCCATCTTGGAGAAAACAGTAGCTCCTCCCAACTCATCTAAAAGTTCATCAATAGTGGGAATTGGAAATTTATCTTGAACTGTGGCCTGATTGAGAGCTCGGTAATCCACACAAAAACGCCAGGAACCATCCTTCTTCTTAACCAACAAAACAGGAGAGGAAAAAGGACTGGTACTAGGCTGAATGACTCCCTGTTGCAACATCTCATCTACCAATTTCTCAATTTCAGATTTCTGAAAATACGGATATCTGTATGGACGAACATTAATAGGCTCTGTTTCATTCTTAAGATGAATATGATGTTGTACCTCTCTCAAAGGTGGCAATGATGAAGGAGTCTCAAAAACATCATTGAATCTGCCCAATAGTGTATCCAAAGCACTGTTGTGAGTGGTACAAGGTGATGAAGTATCCTCCTGAGCCATGATTTGAAAACAACAGGCCACAGAACTATCATGAGCCAATGTCAACAATTGCTTAGTGGTCAATTCCTTACAACTGATGTCTGTCAAACCTGTCAAACAAATAGGTGTGTTATTCCAAACAAACGTCATAGTGAGTTTAAGATAATCCATAGTTACTGGGCCTAGTAATTTGAGCCACTGAATGCCCAGAACTAATTCTGCCCCTTGAATAGGAAGAACAAAGAAATCCACAGAAAAATAGACACCCTCTCAATAAAGAGGAACTTTGCGACACACACCAGAACAAACTAAACTATCACCATTCCCAATCAAAACCGAGAATTGGGGAATAACCTCAATAGGTAACTTCAAACGGTTTGCCACATCCACTTGAATGAAATTGTGAGTACTTCTTGAGTCAACCAAAACATGTAAGGAATGACCATAAACAGATCCCTGAAATTGGAGAGTCTTAGGAACATGATGTCCCGATAAGGCATGATAGCTGATCTCAGCCTCCTTAGTGGCAGAGTTATCCTCTGAAACTACTGAGTCAAAAGAAAAACAGTCTTCAAAAGTATCTTCTACTTCATCAGATGGATGAATCATTAAGAGAAATTTGGATTTGCACACATGACCCCTATGATATTTCTCATCACATGTATAGCATAAACCTTTTTCCCTACGTGCGGCTAAATCTGTTTGGGACATGTTGCGAATAGCCAAAGTTTTTTTAGTAGAACTAGAAGACCCTGGAACAGCAGCAGTTGGTTTAGACTGAAAACCAGAGGAAAACACCTGAGGTTTCAAAGAATAGGGCTTAATATCAGGCACAGATTTAACCGAAGTAGAAATAGAGGAACACTGAAGTAAACAACGCAACTTGTGTTACTGTAATTTTGCCAAACTCATAGCTTCTAATAAAGAAGTGGGTTTAAAAGACAAAACTTCCTGTTGTAAAATTGGTTTCAACCCAGATATAAAACAACTAATCAAAAATCCTTCAGACAGACCAGTAACCCTGTTAGAAAGCTTCTCAAAAGCTAACTGATAATCTGAAACCGAACCAGTCTGTTGCAATTTAGCCAGTTGTCCCTGAAAATCCTCAAATATAGAAGGGCCAAAGCGAATGTTTATAGCTGATAAAAAAGCAGGCCAAGTAGAAACCAGACCATTATTAGAAAGCCACTGAAACCACTCTAAAGCATCACCTTCCATAGCTAGAGAAACCAATTTCATGCGATCCACAACAGAAACATGATGAAAATAAAAAACTGAGTGGCTTTAAAGATCCAACCAGTAGGATCATTGCCAGAAAATTTAGGCAATTCCAGCTTCATACTCTTGAGAAAATTAGACTCCTTAAAGTCATGAGAACATGAGGAATTTGAAAAAGAAGACTGATTCTCATGAATATCTTTATCCATCTGTTTCTTGACATATTGTACAACAAATTGCATGTTATCATCCATCTGAGACATACGAGAATTCAGAGAAGTAAATTGAGAAGTCAATTCTTCTAAACGAGCAGCATGAAGAGTGACTTCTTCATTCAGCTTAACTACACCACGAGTACCATCAGCCATAGTAAGAAAAACACGATAGCACCAAATTGTTAAGGTATAAATTCACCAGAACCGGATTTCACCTAGCTGAACCGAAAAATCCTATCGGTTCTTTGAATCAAGTCTAAAAGATTTTAACTCGCTCAATCGGATTTAATGAAATTTCAAATCCGCTCAGATAGCTAGGGTTTCTGCCTCTCGTCTATTACTTCACGCGTGCAATCAAAAGAAGAGAAAATTAAAACCTCTCGAACAGAGGAGAGTTAGAATCAGAGGCTAGGGTTTCAAAGTTCCACAGATCACTTTCGATTGTTTTCTCAGAGAGAGACTCCAGAAAAAAATACTTTGATTGGAAGTGTATCACAATCTTACAACATGCAATCCAAAAATCAAAACAGTAAATGTTCTGAGTCTTAGATCTGTATCTAAGATGCGTGCATCAATCTGTTACAGTTGTTGGTTCTTATCTGATAGGTGGCTCCTTGCGACAGTTTTCAACTTTAGCTGAGACTCCAGCTCCAGATGCGGTATGTTGTTGATTCTAGTTATTTCCTTTTGGTATAGTGTTCTTGATCTCTTGATCTGTAAGGGAAAACATGAAACGTTTATCAAACCCTAACTTGTTTTCTCTCTGTGTATTATGAGGGAATGATGAAATGTTTGAGGGAAAGAAGCTTACTGGATTTCGAGCTCCAGCCGACTCCAACCTCAAACAAGAGGGTCAAGAATAACCAGGGATGTTTTTTTTTTAATTCCAGCTTTACTATTTATAGATTTCTGTTGATGAAATATTTCGCTGTGTAAAGATTTGCTGTTATACAGCTGTCCTGAGTACTGTCCTCATATGTTTGTTACAAAGTCCGTAATCTGTAATATTTAAAGACAGACTGTTGTAACCGAAAAACGTATTCTCATTTACTGAGAACATAATCTTTCAATATCATGGGTGGACCCTTTAATCTGTTGGGTCTAATGTTATTTATAACAGAGTGAGTTGATTTTTTAGTGAAATTTGTAAGAAAATAATTAATATGTAAGGTATGATTTGATAAAAGGTGTATTGGAAATATAAAAAGTAAGAAAATAGGTATGTAGGTAGTAAGAAATAGGTGTAAGAAAAAGTAGAGATAGTGAAATAATAATGAATAGTAGAAAAGTACTATGAATAGTAGACTAGATAATTAAAGTACCGGTAGTAAAAATACGCGTATTAAGATGGTAGTGAATGTATGGTTATGTGGTTATATGGTTATGGAGAGATGGTAATTGTATTGGATAAAGAGAAATTCTTATGGGTATTTGGTGAAAGAGAGTTTTGGTAGAGGGAAATGTTGTAGAGAGAGTTTGTGTAGTGAATTTGAGAGAGTTTTGGTAGTGTAAAGAATTGTGTGAAAGAATGAAAGAGGAATGGGGTATTTATAGAATTTTTGGAGTGAATTTTAGATGTAATAAAATAAATTGAAAAAGAAAAATAATTGAGTGAAGAGAGAGGGGGGTAGCGCCGGCCATGATGTATGTAGGGGGAGTGAGTTGATTTTTGAGTGAAATTTGTAAGAAAATAATTAATACGTAAGGTATGATTTGATAAAAGGTGTATTGGAAATATAAAAAGTAAGAAAATAGGTATGTAGGTAGTAAGAAATAGGTGTAAGAAAAAGTAGAGATAATGAAATAATAATGAATAGTAGAAAAATACTATGAATAGTAGACTAGATAATTAAAGTACCGGTAGTAATAAAAATACGCGTATTAAGGCGATATCTGTAATTTTTAGCTACCGAAAAATTCTAAAACTGATATTTTTGGAATCCTTATATTTTTACGAGTCTATTGGTATAAATGGAATATTTTTAATATTCCGAGCTCCGGGACACGTTTTTCGAAAACTATCCCCATTTGAGTCCGAAGGACACTCGAAATTCGCGAATATGATATTTTTATGTTACCCTATATTATTACGAACTATTTTAAGCTATTGGTTTAATTTCGTTTTCTAGGGTTTGAAAACGCGGGATTGCTGGATCTTAAACACTAGGGTTCGTTATAGGCTTGTTGACTTTTAGGGTTCCGTTTTGACTTCCGATTTTACTGAGTTATTCATAAGATCGTATAATTTTTTAGTTTTGATCGTTTTATATTTTAAGCTCGACGTCTATGGTTTATCTTATTTTATTTGTGATTATTTAATAGTTTTTAGTTCTCGGGATCGTTTAACCGAGTCTAGGGTTATGAGTTGACTTAGTTTGATTCTTTGGTGAAAATTGAAATTTCTGATTCTGAAGTTTATCGAGGGTTTTACGATTTTGTTGTTGATCGTTACTTGGATATATTGTCTTGATTTGTGTGTTAGGAAATAGTTAGGTGATTTGATTGATGTACGAATGTTGTTTCAACCGATAGTTGGATTTTCTATTTCTCAAATTAAGAAATCTCATTTTTTATGCTTATTTAGGTTTTAACTTGGTTTGCGTGTTAGGGTTTCGTTTTTGGTGTTTGTCTTGATTTAGAATTTGGTTTTAACCTGAGTAGATTTTTGGGATTTCAATTTAAGCTTTTAGAATTATTTTCTATGATTTATGAAAATTTTTTGGGGTTTACAGACTTTATGTCGCTTGTTTTTTAAATTCATTAAGTTGGTTTTGAAACAAAGGATTCTTATGCTTCATGCAGGTCTAGGCCGTTGATAGCCTAAGAAGAGATTCTAGTGGTCTGGTCTAAGTCTAGAGTTATTGACCTTGAGAGAGGCTTTAATTTACATCAGTGAATCTGATAGTGCAAATACACCAGCATATAACTCTCTCTCTGAGTTTTTCAAGAAATCACATGATAAGGAATTGGTGAAGCAAACCTTAGGCTCTTGTCTTCCATTTTTACAAACCCATCTTCTATATTGTCCTGAAAGCATTTATGAATATTCATTAACATAGTTTAACTTATGTTTTCATTATGATCTTCTAATTTTCTTTAGATAGATAATAGATAAAATGTGAGTAAGGTAGATGCCAACGATCCCTTGGAATGTGAGCTAATATTTTCTATACTACTTCGGTAAGTGCGCTTGCCTACTGTTGGTAGTTGCTATCTGAAGTTGAACAGAATTTATTAGTTTCATAAATTTTTGAAAACTTCAACTTCATGGTCTTTAAAATGGTTTTAACATATAACTTACCCAACGAGCCTAACCATGTAGATGGCCCCTCTTTTTCCAAACTAGAGTCTTGACAATTACTAAGTGCTTCAGACGACTTGAGTTAAAACATCATAAATGACTTTAAGGTGGTTATTTTACAAGAGGAAAGATAGAACATTGTATTAAGAGCTATCTTGATAAAGTTTTTGCTAGAAATAAAGGGCGACTACGCTTGTTATATGCATGCAGAAGCTGTAAAGTGGGTTTCTAAAGCAATTTTAAGCTTATCTAACCCAACCATTATCTCTTTTACCAATTATGTCCAATTCATGTAATTATAACAATGATAGTAAAGAGATAAGGGAAGAATAAGATCACACTAGCATTTAACATGGAGTTCCACCCACCATCTAGTCTCCATGGTCCATAAATGCCTCACTCAAGGAGCACTTTACATATCACATTCCATAACAGTTTGCCTCACAATAAGGACTTCACCAATGTCTACATGCATATAAGACTTCACACAAGTGTCTCAACACATGAGGACTTCATCCGTTACCTCAAATAAGGGAAGCACTAAAATACTCACAAAAAAAGGTCTGAATAGTGCCTTACAATATTAGCTCACTAATCTCATTATGGCACTATTCACTTAACAAAAACAAATACAAAATGAGAGTATTTTCACATAATCTCTATCAATTAAGCCTTACTCTCTTATATAAAAACATTTCTATTTATAAGCTCTCAAAGCAAGCCAGTCGTTGCCCCTCAAAACAATCACCAACGGTCGTATTTTAAAGCTATAACAGCTATTTTTTGCCTACCAACGAGTTGGTCCAAATCCCTACTGGCAAACTAGTCCAATTCATGCCCTCAATCACCCCCTCGATCACTTCTACTCATCTTTTAACTCTTTCCTAGTTTAGATTAGTGAGCTAGTCCATTTTACACCACAGGGTAGTGCGCACCATGACAACTTCAACGTGATTTCATATTTTTGTCATAACTTTCTCATTCGGATTCCGATTTAGGTGATTCAAGAGGTTACCGAAAGCTCAGAGAGAGCTCATTTTGAGATTTGAGAGATTCAAAAGGAATTAAGGTCTAAAACATACTTGAAGAAACCTGTAACAACAAGTACACACAAAAGCATAAGCGAAAACAAAAACAAGTTTTGCTTATTAGATGTAACTTAACTAAGTTGTGGAGCATTTGTGCAATGTATTTTCTAATCAAAACAAGATTGTAACCTTCACATTATTCAACAATGTTGTCTTTAATTTCCTATTAGAATTGTAAGCAAAGGGCTCATGACAACTGTAAAGATTTAACAGGCTAGGCTACTTAAGCAACTCGACTAATCAATCCTAGGCTTTATTTCAAGTTAGTCATTTAGAAAACAACATTTGAGAACATTGACTCGTATCTATACCTTACAATACTAGAACACCACTAATAACTATTGCAACTATTCTTTCTATTCTCCTGCATAGTGTTTATGTTCTATTTGATATTGGTGCCTCCCATTTTGGCATGTTTAAATCTTTCATGTGAGTTTAACAATGCATGTGTCGCACTTAAGAATGCAAGTTTGGTTATAAATACACTTTAAGTAACTGAGAGATTCATAAATTGAATCTATAATGATCTTGATGTGGAGACTAAAGGAAGTTTTGCATAGTAATTATCAAATTATGAGTGTGATAGACTATGATGTCATGCAAGACATCATGCCTCTATAAATTATCAATTTTTTTTTTTTTTGGATACTCATAACTTGATGGTTCATTTAACCTACCTAAAGCTAATTCTTTTAGTTATAAGATAGAAGTTGAAAGTCCTATATAATTCTCTACATATAAACTATCGGGTAAAGCAATAGTAAACCTCCATCACTGCAACTCAAGTCAAATTTTTGGTGTAAAGAAAGTAGCACTTTGTGAAACCAAAATGTAAATTAAAACTTGAGTCGCCATCACTACAGATTCAAGTTGGACTTTGAGTTTAAAGCAAGTAGTAATCGTGAAGGATTATATCTAGACAACATGATAGATTTACTACCAGATAAAAAGGATAAGTTCTCTGTTGATGTGGTACTAAGTGTTAAGGGTAGGAAAAAAAATTGGTTAAATCAAACCAATCCCTAACCGAACCAAATAAAACTAAAATTTTGGTTTTTTAAACAATTTGTTTTAGAAAATTCTTAATCCGAACCAATTTGTAAATTTATGGTTGATTTAAAAAGATAAATTGAATCAAACCATAAATTTATAGTTGGTTTGAAAGGGTAAACCAAATCAATTTGTAAAATTAAACCAAACCGTTTTAGATAAATATAAAAATATTTTACTTGTAATTATAAATTTTGTTATGATGATTGTTTAAAAGTCGTAGATACTATTATGATTTTATTATGGTACTTACTATATGATGAATATTGGTGAATAATAACTTGTTCCTTTTTTTAGATTGTTTTTTGGGTTTAAAATATATTCCCTCATTGGTAAATTAATATTGTTTTGTGTTAATCGTTTAAACTCTATAGAGTATGAATTTTTCTATTTAGTTACATACCTTATCATGTATTAATTTTTTTATTGTATATTTTGTTATATTTTTTATTGTAGAGTATGAATTTTGTTATTTAGTTATATTTTGTAAGTAGATCACTTTCATTCATAAAATAACTTTTACTGGTAGATGATTTTTTTATTTTTTTGCCAAATTTGTTAGTAGATGAGTGACTGAATTATTTTTTAGAGGACTATAGATTATATTTTATTATATATTAGTCCACCATTTTACTGTATTAGTGACTAAATGATTTTATGAAAGATTATGGATGTAATGAATTTATAAAGTATTTTGTTGAGATTTACAGTATGAACTTTGTAGTGTGATTTCAATATTTGAATATCAACACAAATATAAAATATTATAACTAAGTTTTTATTATTATTAGAATATTAATTTAATCCGTAATTCAAACCTAACCAAATTGTTATTTAATGATTTAAAAAATTTTTAATCTTAACCAAATCATTATTTACTTGTTTGGTATAAGAAGGAAAAAAATCCAAACCGTAAATTATGGATTGACTTGATTTTAGTGAAAATTGAACCAAACCAATCCGCATCCACTCTACCAAGTGTTGTACCCTTATCTAAGGCACCTTAAGAAATAACCCTTATTGAGTTAGTGAAATTAAGGGCTTCATTATGAGGGTATGAGATTATGAATAGATTATTATGAGTAACAAAAAGAACAAGTATCCCCTTCCTAGACGCAGCGATTTATTTCATCGATTGAAGGGAGTTTGGATTTTCGCCATAGTAGATTTAGGATCAAGTTATCGCGGGTTAAAGATTGGGTAGGAAGATAATTTAAAATGACCTTCACGTTAAATGATTTCTTTTGGACTCGCTAATGTTTCAGCGGTTTTGATGGACTTCATAATACTACATACATGATCGCATTACCATTGGAATCCTAAGGTATGTTGATAATATTTTGCCGACTAGCCCATACATCATAAAATGAAGTGTTATTTATAAATAAGTAATCTGTGTTTTACCATTTCATAAAGACATAGCTCGTATTTTTTTTTTTTTTAAACAATTAGGTGATGTGTAATTCTCTTCGTTCTGTTTGCCTTCGGTCTCCTACTCTCCATTAAGTCAACACGTGACAAGCACACGTGAACCCAAAAAGAAAATCAGTAAAATCCTTCAAACCCCTTCATCTCCGAACCGAGCAGTAAAATTCCTATGCTGGACCAAATAAAAAAAAAAGAAAAACCCCTTTATCTCCGAGAAAAATCAATAAAACAAACAAATTTAAATATCTTTTTTTTAAAGAGACAATTTTATTATTTTTAACAAAACAATTGGTCCTGTGAAGCTTAAGAGAGAGGGGGGTATTAGAGGAAGAAGGAACCTGAGAAAGAAGATGAGGTGCTTTTCGGATTTTGCTTGTGTTCTTTGAAACAAAATTTTTTCTCTTCGTGATTGTCTTGATTCTATTCAAGGTTTTCCTTTTTTATTTTTTCCTTTCCAGATTTTGTTTGTGTTCATTGAATGAAAAAAAAATTCAAACTTTTCCTTTTCTTTGTAATTGTCTTGATTCAAGGTTTTCTTGTTATGTTTTTCCTTTTGCTTGTCTTCATTGAATGAAAAAAATTCAAACTTTTTCCTTTTCTTCATGATTGCCGTGATTCTATTCAAGGTTTTTTTTTTTTTTTTCCCTAATTTTGTTTGTCTTCATTGAATGAAAAAAAATCAAACTTTTCTTTTTCTCTTAATGATTCCGTTCAAGCTTTTCTTTTTTTTTTTTTTCCTTTTTTCCACACGTGCTTGCCGTATGTTGATTTAAGGAGAGACTGGACGGAATCAAAACGGAAGAAATTACAGCTCATTTAATTGACAAAAAAACAAATAAAAACACGAAATATATTTATGTAAAATGATAAAAACACAATGCCACCTTTTTATAATTTTTTTTTTTGTTTTTTATTAGAATCTTTTTATAATTAACCCTAAATAAAACTATACATATTGGACGTTGGAGTTAGTGGAACATAGTACTCCATAGCATCCTACCGCTGTTTATAAATTTATGCTTAGAGGGAAACCGTGATATTATTTAGCAATTATGCCTAAACAGCCAACCCAGATATTAGGCTCTAATGCCTGAAAGCCTAACCCTAAAAAGTTGCCATCTAAGCTCGAGATTGATTGTGTAAGCTAAAAAACAACTGTCTGTTTAAAAGCCTATAAGCTGAGCATGATAATTGATTTTAAGCTATGAGCATGTTTCGCCCAAAGACATTAATATTTGAAGAATATCTATTTTAAAAATATTTACACTTAATGCTAAAGATCTTGAGAAGGATTCTTACAATTTTTAATGTTACGGGTCTCAATATATATATACACACACGCACACGAGCGCATTAGTAGGATAATATTTTTAATGCGTTTTCTTAAAAAATAAAATAAAGTAAAAATAATAGGTAATTGGGTAAATTGTATGGACACTCCTTCAAAACTTTTGAAATTGTATAAACTCTCTATTTTTTAAAAAGTAAGCGTTTACACTCCCTGAAACATATGTAAAGTCCATGTATTTGATGAATTAGCTACTATATATATATATATATATATATATTTCTCATATGGATAATAAGATATAAAAAGTGTTAACCTGCCTAAATATGTAAAACATAATCTTCTAAAAAACATTTAATGATAGAAAAATCCAAAACCTACAAAAGTTTATCTTTTATTAATTATTAAAATAGTATAATCATAATTAATGTATTTGTTGAAATATCATAAAGAACCCAAAAAAACAAACCATTGATGCAAAGATGATGCCTTTTTCATTAGAAATGCTCTTGCCATGTCTCAACACCTAGTATTTGTTATGCAGAAATGGCTTTGTTTTCATGCTTTTGAATATCAATAGAGGACAGGATAACTCTTTAGTTTAAACTCAAACGAAATAAACAAAATAGAGTCGTTGAAGTTGGAACTCGTAGAAAACATTAAAACAAACAAAACAAAAAACGAGGGAGTTTTAACAAGTAAAAATAACAAAGTGAAAAAAGAAAGAAAAGAAAATTATGGCTATACTATTTTAATAATTGATAAAGGATGAATTTTTATAAATATTAAACTTTTTTGTTATTGAATGTTTTTAGAAGATTATGTTTCACATATTTTGGCAAGTTAACTTTTTTATTTTATTTATTTGGGTAAATTTCATGTACACCCTATGAAAAGTTTTGAAATTCCATGGATCCCTTATTTTTAAAAAACTAAGCACTTATGCCCCTCAAATAGATATGAGGTCCACATATTTGATGAGTTGGCTATATATATATTTTTTTTCTCATTTGTACAATAAAAAAATAAAAAGCGATTGCCATGTCATAATTTTTTTTATGCCACATGAAAAAATAAATAAATAAAATAGTTAATTTGCCCAAATATGTAAAACGTAATCTTAGCCTTAATTTTCTTACTTTCTTACTTTGTTATTTTTATTGTTAAACTCCATCATTCGTTGTTGTTCTTTTAATGTTTTCTACGAGTTCCAACTTCAACCACTCTATTTTGTTTATCTCATTTGAGTTTAAAATAAAGGGTTGTTCTGTCTTTTGCTGCGAAAATGAAGCCATTTCTGCATAACACTAACAAATACAAAGGTGTTGAGACATGGCAAATGCATTTCCAATGAGAAAGGCATCATTGTTGCATCAATAGTTTGTTTTTTTGGGTTCTTTATGATATTTCACCAAATGCATTAATTATGATTATACTATTTTAATAATTGATAAAAGATGAATTTTGTAGGTTTTGGATTTTTTTTTCCATCACTAAATGTTTTTTAAAGATTTGTTTTACATATTTGGGCAAGTTAACATTTTCATTTTATTTATTTTTTCATTTGGTATAAAAATAAAATTATGACATGACAATCACTTTTATATTTTATTACACAAATGAGAAAAATATATACATATAAGTAGCCAATTCATCAAATACGTGGACCCAACATATGTTTCAAAGGGTGTAAATGATTACTTTTGAAAAAATAGGAGGTCCATACAATTTCAAAAGTTTTCAAGGGTTTTCATATAATTTACCCTAGATAATTTTGTGAGATACAATACTGGAATTAGTATATTATGATAATGGAAAAGAAATTGGGAATGTGGACTTCATGAAGTAAGGTTAATTATCATTTCTTTGGCATAAAAAATGGTAATATTACTTTAATAATATACACATTACTAGATATAATTGGGAAAAAAATTGAAATAAGCCTTCTTAGGATGTGAATAGTAAATCCAAAAGTTGTTTTGTCCGACATTTTGTCAAAAAATTTTTATAAAAATATTAATAAATCATTCATAGAAAACCTTAATTTATCCTAATGATCTCGAAAAGATCCTTCATCTCATTTCTTGTGTTAGTGACTCTAAACATGCTCTTAGAAAACCGATAATCAAGATGCTTTTTGAAAAGTCAGCCAAATCTATCGAGCTTTGCCTCGAGGCTAAGGAGTAGACATACCAATTCCTTGGGGTCCCATATTTGAAAATACCAAAAAAATTTCCCCTTTTACTCTTCTATGTTAGGATGAGGGAATGAGGAGGGAAAAAAATAAGATTAGGAGGAAATAGGGGGTATTAGATTCCATTCCACTGTTTGTCTGTCTAAGGGGAAATGTAGAGGGAAGAGGAAAATGAAGGATATGTCTTACAAGGACCCATTAAATTTATTTCATCTCAAAATGGGAGGGAATGAGAAGAAAAAGGAGCGGAAAAGTCTATATTACTAATATGCCTTCATTTTAACATAACAATGAACTATAAAATAGTGCTACCTTTTATTAGATATTTTTAAAAACTTTATTTACTTTTTTTTTCCCATAAAAAGAATAAACTTATTTAGTACTCATGAAGAGCATTTCATGTATAAATGAATTATTACATAGATAACATTTATTATTATTCTTTTAGAGGCACAGAAGTAATTTAATATCAGTTTTATATTGTTCATCATATTAATTAATTTTGTTTTTCATTTTCTTTCATTTATCCAAGCACATGGAAGAGATAATATTCTTATAAATTCTTCACACTCCATATTCTTATCTTCCACATCATTCTCTTCCAATTTGTTCGCTCATGCCAAAGTGTTAGTAATTGAATCCAACTTTCTATTGCCATTTTATTCCTATGAATAAGAGAAACATTTTCATTACTCATCATTCATGTTAGCTAATTAAAATTAAATAGGAAAAGATGTTTTTTAATTGTACAAATAAAAATATGTGCCCCACCTATATTCTCAAGTTATAATACAATAAAACCTCTATAAAATAATACTTTTGGATCAATAAAAAAATATTATTATATAGACATTATCTATTTATCAATAAATAAATATTTATTAATTTACAAGATTTTTTTTTATAATTTTTACTCTTTTTTTTTCAAATTTTATATATAACTTATCAATGAAAACTAAAAATAAATATGGACAAAATGATATATAGTTTATATATAAAAATTCAAAAGTCATAATGCACAAATATAAAACGAAATAATAAATTTTATAACATAAAAAACTATAAAGTTGTGATAAATTATTTAAATTAGAATGGAATGGTACATAAGGAAAAGAGTTTTTCAAAATTAGTGCTTTAGAAGATAAAGGATTACAAAATATTTTAAGTGAACAAAATACAAATTTTATATGTATATTTTAGCAAAGAATAAGATTTTAAAAGAATAGAAGTAGTTTGGAAAAACTTTATTATAAACTTTAAATGAATTTTTTTGTATATTTGATGAATTATTAATTTGTATTTTCATTGGACCTTAAGGATTTCTTTAAAAATTATTATTTAATCCATTTAGCAAGATTATTAATTTAGTACTTGACCCAAGTCAGGATCAATAGAAATAACTATCTAATAGAGATTATTAATTTATTAAATATTTATTTATCAAGATTTAACTGTATATAGATTGAATATTTCTATCTACGCCACCTATATCTCGTGTTAGGTTTATAATGATAATGCTAACAAGCATTAGGCTAAAGGATGGAAATTGTGGAAAGAACCCATGAAGTCATTAGGACCTTTACCGCTTATGATATCCTTCGTGTTAAAGGGTCAACGAAATTGGGCGCCTGCCATATTTCACTCATAACTTCCTCGAATTTCTGTGTTTTTGTTATTCAAATCACAACTTTTCTTGCTTTTTACCTTACTTTTCTTTCCTTTTGAATTTTTCCTAAGCCGTCTAATCATGATTTTCTCCCCCTAACCATTCGTATTTTTTTAGGCTATAAGTAGGATTGAGTAATTCAGGATTTACGGGTTCACTTAGAAATAAAAAATGTAAATATACTTTATACATATTTTTTTCTCCTCTTAATTCCTTATTTTAAAATTAAGAATTGAACAGAATCTTTCAAATACTTGCTTTTAAACAAATGCATTTTTTTTCTGACGATTTAAGGGTATAAGTGACCGATTTCAACAATAATAAACTTAATTTACATTAAATAAATATAAAATAATACATATTTACAATTTTTCTTCTCTTCAAAAGATGTGTATAGCTAAGAATATAAGCATTTTACAAATAAGCCACAAATTTTGACCAAAAAACATTAGATACTAATAGGGCACAAAGACCCACTTTAAACCATTTGTTCACGTAAGTCGAAACTACAAATTGTCAAATTAAAATAATGATTAATGTCACAAATGATACATGAACCTTGATAAAATATGCAATTAGATATTTAAATTTAAAATTGATCAATTTAATACTTGAAAAAAAATTTCATGCAATAAATAATCCTTGTCAAGTTCTTTTAGGTACTAAATTAATGAATTTTAAAGCTTTTTATGTACTAATTTAATCAATTTCGAAATTCAAGTACCAAATTGATCGATTTAAAATTCATGTATCTACTTCACAAAACTTAAATGACAGTAGAATTAATATTATCTAAAAATAAAACAAAGTTATAATAGGATTTCTAATTATTAATTTTTTATTTAAATAAGGATATTAAAAAAAATAATTTTAGTATTAAGTTACTATCTATTGATTTGAATAAGGAATTGCTGTTCGTATCTTTTGTTATAAGAATATCTTTTAGAATCATATAATCAACTAAACACTATATAATAGCTCTTTATAAAAAATAAAATTATAATAAAATTGCTATTATAATAAATAATTGATTAGGTACTCTAAGCTATAATTACAAATGGTTACCATTATGGTACAGCATCAAGGATCAAATTTAAACAGCATTAATTCATATATATTTTGCTTAAAGTTCTAGAATTTACCCTCAATTTTAAAATGTTATTTTTGTCAAAGCTGTATTTCCATTCAGCGACAGCTGTAAGAAGATATTTGCAAAAGTAACATACTTCATGACCGTGCTTTTACAAATATGTAGTAGGGGTTTGTTTTGAATAAGTAATGAATAGATTACAGAAGGAGATATATATAAATACACATACTTCCACAATCTCCTTCATTGTACGTACAAATGATCTTTATAAGCTCTGATATGACAACCATGTTAGCAATCTTTGAGCATCAAGTAGTACTTAGTAGAAATCGTCACGGTTTCAGAATCGAACCAAACAAAACCAAAATCACTGATACCAGATCTTGAAATTGAGAAACCAGAACCGTCTCCCACAGTTCCAGTCCAATTCTATGAAACTGCCGGTTGTTGTTTTGAAACCACGAAACCATCTCTTTTTTTTAAAATAAAAATAAAAAATAAATTTGAATTTTTAATAAAATAAATTTTAAACTTAAAATGATTATTGGATCTGAAAGTATTAAATTATTTAACCAAAAAATTTAAAAATTTGTTTAAAATGCACATTTATCTGTATACAAACATACTCAATATCAATTATAGTTAATATTATGAGATTGTAAAATACTCTAGAAGATAAAAAAAAATACAATTAAAAAAAAATCTCACATTATTAAGAAAATGAATTTTGCTTTTAGAATAAGTTTATTTAGAGTAATTATATATGATTTTAATCTATGTTTATCTATATTGTTGATAAAAACATATTAAATATTATGGATAAGTAATAATTTTTACTAATTATATAAAATAATTTAAATATTAATAGTTATATATTTAATATATTTTTTTCAATAAAACCGAATGGAACAGCTGATTCTACCGATTTTAGGTCAAAGAACAACCTAGGAACCGTAAAACCGTTAGTTTCATAGTTGGTTCTAGAACCGATCAACTAGTCCAATTCCAATTCTAGAATCACCGGTGACGATTCCAGTTCGAAACCAAACCATGCCTATGCCTAGTACATATACTCTCCAAACCCCACCTTTCTTCAAGTTTTCATCAATTTAAGATTTATGGCAATACTTCAGTAAAGTAAAACAAACCTTTTAATCGCCAAGCTTATACATGTTTTCTACCATAAGTAACAACACAAGTGCTAGGATCATTCACCTTATAGATCGGCATCTCCAAAGTTCTTGGCATCAACTCCTCTCGTTTATACTAAACATGCATGGACCATTTCATTGTTATTAAATTTGACTGTAATATTATATCCAACATGATATATCAATTTAAATATTAAAGCCTCACATAATGACCCATACACATATCTCACATCGGACAACCATGCACATCCACCCATTATGTCATTTGAGATATGAACTTCACTTACAACCTTCAGCCAACTGGCCATCTCTATAGGAAAAGTTTACATGGGCATAGTGTTTGTAGCGATAACCAATGATACTCTAATCTCTAGACCTCTTTCTAGCACTACAAATGCCACTAGAATAGATCACCAATCTTTTAATAGCTTAGATTGTTTGCAATCTCAAATACTCTTTACGTCCCATCTGAAGGTCCAAAAACCTCCTTTCAAAACTTCATCTACTGCCGCTCTAAATTATCCAACCACACTATTTCTATGTTCTATCCCAAGGTCTCACTTCCATTGACAACCTTTCATTACCATAAGTCAATAGACCATAACAGGATCACAAAGTCTTCAGTCTCAGGCTTAATATTAATAATTTCAGGTTATAACCAGAAACATAAAATCTAAAAGATGGTACGTTACCATGTACCTGTCACTCATCCATCAAATGTAATCTATGCATCAATACCGGCAATTTTTGGTCATCCTCCAATTTCTCTCATTACCCATCATTTGTCTTTTTCATCGGGTCCTTTCACATTGCGCATCATGTTCAACCCACTCATCATCCCTCGCCCACAAACTCCGACGATCTTTTCTCAAGCTTAATAAGCTTTTTGGTATATACGCCACAAACTCCCAAGACCATCTTTCATGCTAGCTGTAATACCAACTCGGTCGGATAAGATCTAGAATATTCATTGTCAATCATATAAAACACAACTACAGAAGTCGGATTGTTTTTCCCTTTGTTTATAATTTATTTATATCTTGTCCATATATATTTTGCATTTGATCCATTCCTATGTTAAAGACTGATATTTAGAAAACTATCATATCCTGTTAACTTATATCTTATAATTGTGATAAAGGTAATGATTATAATATAAAAATTCATATATTTTAAGAGAGAAAATTTAACATAAATTTATTTTATAGATTAAGAAGGAAAGTTCTAATTAGTACTTTTGTAAAAACATATAAAAGTAAGATATAATTGAATTCAATTTAAAAAGATTATTTGAATAATTAATTTTAAGAAAGGGAATATGTATGTATGTATTTACGTCGTTTTCTCCTGATAAATGCATCAATTTCAATTGGATCAAAAAGACAACAATTAGACCAGGAAAAGGGGGGGCAAAAAAACACTGAACCGAATAGACCTGTAACAAGTAAAGATAAAAAGATCGGAAATTCACGTGGCAACATCAAAATAAATGGAGATATGAGCGAATAAAAAAAGAAAGACCTCAGAAGGTAAATATTCGGTCTATGGTATAGTAATTTTCTCTCTCTCTCTCTCTCTCTCAAAACACTTATCTCCGACAAAACCCGAGGATTTTCTTCTCTTAGAGCGGCCTCCTTTACTTTGGACTAGTAAGACCCCAACCCCAAATTACCTAAATAAGCTGTTACTTCAAACACAAGTAAACATAATCAGAACTTTGGAGAAGCTCAAACAAAAGCTACTTTTGCATCCTTACTTTGTCTTCCGCTCTATGATGGCATCTAACCGAATCAAATATAAATTCAAAATAAACTCAATTATGAGCTTTAGTTAAACCGAGTAAATTACACTAGAAGTGCCAATGTCTAAGATTAAACTCATTTACAGCTCATTTACTTTGCCGCATAAAATAAAATGTAAATTAAATTTCAATTCAAGAGAAATATAATAGAATTATAATGACAATATTCATAAGGGTGTTCATAGACCGGTTAACCGGTTCATGACCTTATTTTTTGAACCTAACCGTAATTATCGATTTTTAAATATCCCGAATCTTAACCGGTCCATTATAAACAGTTAACCGCCTTAACGGTTAACCGTTTTATTCGGTTAATTTATCCGGTTTTCGATTTTTAACCATTTAACGTAATGGTTTCAACAAATCAAATTGATAATTTCAAAAAACCTTTTCTTTAACATTTATCATAAATTTTTCTTTAAATTTATTATATATATTACTAGAGCTAAAAAAAGAAAATGAAATTAAGGAAAAGGGAAAAAATGATCTTTGAACGTATCATTATCAATAAAATCAAACTAAATCAATTACCATATTAACTCCATTAATCATAGAACAATAGTATTTTAATCGAAATTCAAGAAATATTAACATAGGTAAATTATATGTATATGAAAATCATATGTATATATATAAAAAAATAATTATTTATATATGTAAATTATATATATAATATATTTATAAATACTGAAAACGGTTAACCGTTAACCATCGGTTTTTTGTGGTTACAAACCGAAACCGAAAACCGAAAAAAATAAAAACCGTAATCCTAAACCGAAACCAACGGACCGGTTAACCGTATTTTTCGGATTGATTTTACGGTTTCGGTTCGGTTTCTCGGTTTCATCGATTTTTTTGCACACCCCTAAATATTCATTTTGTGTAAAAAGTGAGACAAGCAATTATTAGAATAAAAATTAAAATATCTATAATATCCTTAACTTTATTATACAGAGAAGATAATTGTATAAGTAATATTTTCAAAACAAGAATATTTATAACAAATCTAAAAAATAAACCAAATGCAGTTCATGAGTATGAAAACATAAATTGCTATTCATTACATAGCAATAATTCATTATGAATTATCATTCCACTTAAGCAAACACCATAATAGTAAGTTAAAATAAAAAACGAAGGAATAAATAGTTATACAGCAAATAGACTACTAGGATTTCAAGTGGTTAAAAAAAAATCAACATAGAGATAAATATTAACATATCAATTTTTACAAAATAAATCAAATAAGACATTAATTATTTACCATTAAGGAAAAAAAAACACTTAACTGAAAACTAACTCGAATATCTATACCTTAAATAAACTTTACAAAACACTAAACCTTATTTGATTCACTTTAGAAAACATTAATTTTTCTCCTTAATCACTCAAAATATTAACACCATAAATTACTTACACTAAATATTGATATCTTCTAACATAATTTACAATATTCATATAATATAAAGATAAGTTGATCTTTCAACCAATCTTCATGATTCAGTAAGATTCACACTTCTAAGAAGATTGAATTTAACACTAAGATTTCAAAGTAGAAAAACTCAATCAAAGAAAGAACAATTGTTGTCCATTCACTTTATCAAATAAAATAAAACTAACATAATATCTATTATTAAGAAATAAAATCAAGCTACAATGATTTATAGTTTATTAGTTTTTTTTTCCTTTTTAATCTTAATAAAACTATTTTAGATAAAAATAAAAATCAATTTCAATATTAAATTACCATTTATATGTTTAAATAATAATTCAATATTTTTTACATAATTTTTATTATAACCTAAAATACAAATTAATATTATAATATCTCTTCCATAAGTGAAAACTCGAAAAAAAAGAAAACTGTTAATGCAACAAATAGAACGAAAAGATGATATCTTCACTTATTTCGAAATTTATTACGAAAATAGTGATTCTCGACTGCAAGTGATGGCAAAAGAGGAATGCAGGATTAAGGAAAAAAATACTAATTTTTTCAAAAAAAAAAAAAATACACAAATCCAACTGATGAAAAAATTATCCTAAAAATAAGTAAGTCGACCTCTCTCCAAGAGAGAGGTAGTCAACTTACCTCTATTTAGGATTATTTTTAAGTTAACGGTATTTTTGTAATTTTCTTTAAATCAACATTAATTTCCTTTTCACATGAATGCATGGGTGGCATGAAAATTATTATGCTGATAGAAAATGTTTGAAAATGGAAATTATTATTATTATTATTTTCTGTAAACACCCAATTAGGAATTTGAGCTCCCCCAACTCTTTGAAATCATTGCAATAGTCTAAAAAAATCCAAAGGCTTTAATTATAATAAACATGGAAATTAAACAACCCAGAGAATATTCTCCTTGCAAAACAAACATCCCTTCATACAACAGTATAAAATAAATAAATAAAATGAAGATGAAATAATTTACCAAATAATCATTACGCAGTTGTTAGATTAAAAGTTGCAATAAATATTATTTTTTTATAATATAATTAAGAAATGTCTCTGAAACCTTATGAAATGCTGGTAATAAAGAAAAGTACGAAATTTGATTCCATTCAAACGTCAAATCTGAAAATGAATTTATTGAAGAACAAGATAGTAATATGAATGAGATGGCAGAGAGGAAGGGTCTACAAGATTAGGCATTACTTTGGTGATGTCCTTTCCTTCTCCTTTTTTCTCCAGACATTACTATTAATTCAATGAGAGAGAAAAAGACAAAGACAAAGTACACAGATTTGATCATAATAAAAGCTCATCACTCCCAACTTAAAAAAAAAAAAAAAAAACTGTAATATTTATAAAAAATAAAATAAAAAACAAAATTTGATAAGACGAAGTGGGCCATGCAAATTGAGTCTTTCGAGAAGAATGCAAGTGTCTTTATTTGTGTATGTAAAGGATAAAAAGCATTTAAACTCCCCTCTACGCTCTGAAAAAGGAACTGCATGCAAAACTGATGCGTGAACCCTAGCCATGTTCTCTTCTGCTCCACGCAACCGTCCCATCCCATCACACAGTTGTGACACACGGAGAAAAACCAAACCAAACCCAACCCATCCATTGGCTTTAATTAGTTGCAAGTTGCAGAATTAGAAAGTCGTCAGATTCAAACTTTGAAGCAACCCCACCAAGTTTTATAGTTCACATTATGATTTATGAACCAACAAACAAGAAGGACAAACTACACAAAAAAAAAACACCAGCCTTTGTAATTGTAACTAGCCAGTAACAGTATCTTGTTCAAAACTAGTCTATAGATATGGCCACGTAACAGCTACCCATATTCCCTTTTAGGGGAACAGGCCATGGACAAGCCAAACCAGGCTAACCAATTTAATACTTGAAAGCAAAGTTAAAAAGACATACTATACAAGATTAGTGTTAATGCAGTAATGATTAAGACTATGAACTAAAACATCTTATAATTAATGAAAATTTTAGATTAACAATATCAGCTACCACTGCTTTAACAAGTGAAGATGATAATTAAAAAGATGCTACAAATCTAAGCAGATATTACAAATGTCTCTTCGGTTTCCTAGTATTTCCTCCATGGAACCAACAAAGGAGCCATCAAACAATATCTAGATAATATAGCAAACACTAAAACACCCTAATTGAGATACCCCCTTAGTTTTAAAAGTGATGACAGAATTAATAAAACAAAAACACCCAACAAATTGAATCAGCAGCCCCCCAAAATAAAAAGGAAGGTTTTCCAATGAAACGCATGGAAGTTAAAAAGCGTAATTTCACCCCATAAGTTTTGAGATTTAAAAAATAATAATAAGAAAGAAGGGGGGAAACTCAATAAGGAGGAGGATGATGATGTGATGGAGGATGTCTAGGACCATGAACATGATGAGCAGGAGGTGTCCACATAACATCAGAAGGCATATGACAACTATACATCGACGCACCTCCAGTGGAAGACTCCGGCGTCTGTACTCCCCCTGAAGGCGGTGCTTGTTCCCCACCCGACACTCCTGGAGACGACTGTGCATTCCCTTCACTCGAAACACCGCCTTTTCTTTCCTCGTCCTCCACTGTCAACCTATGATATACCGGATTACTAAAGGTCGCCACCACGAGGAAAACACTACCAGCCGCCACCAGCGGCCCCGCCACCAGCCCACCGACGATCTGCCCTTGAGGTCCAGCGAGAGAGAGGCTGAACCCATTGGGGATACTACTACACGGCGTAGCTTGTGGAGGGAGGAAGGTACCCGAGATTGAAAGAATGTCGAAGCGGCCATGGAAAGTGATGTTGGCGGCAGGGTTGGTGCAAGGCTGGCGGAGGGTGAAGTTGGAGACTGCACCAGAGGCAGCAAGGACACAAAACCCAAGATTGCGGCGGCGGCAGAATTTGGAAGCTGCTTCGACGAGGTCGTTGCCGCTTGGGATTTCGAGGATATAGGGTGACATGGGTGGATCCGGGGTAATTATTACTGGTGGTTTAGGTTTGTTTTTAGAGCCGGGTGGCCTTCCTCTGGGGCGCCGGACAACTTCAATGGAGGCACCGTCGTTTGTGGTGGTAGTAAGGGCTGTTGACACAGAAGTTGCTGCAGCAGCAGTGGTGATTGCAGGGATGTCTTGTTTTGGGTCCAGATATTCTGCTTTCATGTTGTTTGTTGGAAGAAGTAATTGTTATCTAGGGGGAGAGAAAAATTGAGACGGGGAATGGAAGAAGAAGGGTTTCGCGAAAAGACGACGAGGGGAATTCGGATGGACTTATATAGGGAGATGAAGAGCTAATGATAAAGTGAAAATAAATAAATAAATAAATAGAGAGAGAGAGAGAGAGAGAGAGAGAGAGAGAGAGTAGCTACTTGCTAGGTTTTGGTGAGCTTTGAAAACAAGTAAAGGGCAAAAAGATAATGGCATGATTTGGTTTTAATTCAACGTTATGCAATGGCATGATATGCCCATGTATACAGATCAACAGTGAAGAAAGATTGCTGAAGAGAAAAGGGGAAAATAAAATAAAAGAAACAAATAATGGCAAAAATTTCTCATAAGTGTGTATCACTATATATACAAATATTGAAAATTTTTTAATTCATAATATATTTTTATAAAATATGAATACAGTTATCTAAAACTATTTTTTAATACTTTTTGAGTTTTTTCTGTTAAATATTTTTATACTTATATCATATATATATACATATAATAAGGAGTAAAACGAATTCGAAATATTAGATATTTCAGATGGACAGTGCACCGCCTTTGGGATTTTGTCTGTCATCTAGTTTTGTTTTTCCGACCGACGGCATTGAAAGGGACGTCGGATGTTTCTCGGGCCACATAGATTAACTTTTAGCCTCATTGAAGTCATACATATCCATTGTCCACCGTGTCGTTAATTAATTAATTAATTAATTAAAACATTCCAATATATCATGGAACCATATGTATTTATTATTTTTATACAGTTTTGACCATGCGCCTCCTTTACGTTATATAATTCTTTTTTGGCGGAACAATATGGTCCCTTTTATGGATATATTGAATAGGATATTGGCGGGATGCTATCATTGTCAAATCCATTATTTTGATGGCTAGAAGAGAAGCTGGTCTATTTTTTTATATAACTATCTAACAATTAAAATTGAATTGAAATGTGTGTTTGGCTATCATGCCGTCTCACCTTCCCAATTATAAGGAGAAAAGCCAAAAACATGAACCGATGGGACATAAACAAAAGATGAAAAATTATAACTCTGATTTCATTAAATTGTATTCATATGTCATGAGCCTTAAAAAAGTTAGAAGTTGCAGAAAAATATTTGCAAACCATTTGTATCTTATCCAGCACTATATTGCCACCAAAAAAGAAGAGCATGAGGCTTTACAAATGTCCGAATGAATCCATGTCTTTTTAGGGAAAAATAAATTCTATAATATTCAAAACATTGAAAAAAACACACGCATTTTTTTCAAGGGAAATAATTGAAATATCCAAAAACAAATAAGGGAGTTAAGCCCCTCAAAGGCTAGTAAATTGCCCAAGGACCCCGCAAGCCAAACCCATAAAAACTGAAACCAATTCAATAAGTATTTAGTTAGTAACTAATTACCTATTAGAAAGGTGTGTTAGGCTGGGATGAGAACTAGATGACACAACCACAAGACGAAACTATTAGAAATATGACTAAAAATATCTTAAAACACGAGAAACCATTTCTTATTTACATCAATAATTTTTTATGGTAAATTATGTCAAAAAATATTAAAATTTTATGGAAAATTCTTTTAAAGTATCAAATGTCACGCTCCTATAGGTACCTTAGTTGAACGTAATTGTGAAACAGACGGATGCCATTGAATTATGTAAAAACACAGCTTTTAGACCATCAAAAAGAATCACAACTACATGATGCAATCAACCATTTTTGGACTGTGACAAGCCATAGGATCTTTTAATTGTTGTTGATGAGAAATAATGTATATGTGTACGATATAAATTTCAAAACAAACATTATACTATATTATTTATCGTTTACATATTACAAATTGATATTGTTAGCGAATTAGATGACATAAAAAAAAAAAAAAAACCTATTCGGACTCTACCATTTTTATTACTAGATCTTGACTCCTACCAGAGGAAAGCTCCTTGATGGAATAAGCCAAGGCCTCGGACGTATCCTGAAAAATCTGTGAGAGTGTGAGCTATACCACGGCTCAGTGAGGTAACCAAATCATGTCATGTATCAACAAATCAAGCAAGTTGATTAACAAAACATATGCAATGCAATAAGAATACATATAAGCAATTACAACTCAGACAACCGGAATCTGAATAGGATAGATATTTACGCCCTCTCATTTGGGTTGAAGGAACCATACCACAAGTGATTTGCCATGCCCAGGAGAATATAAGAACCAAGACAGAAAGGTACCATAAAACAATTCAAAACGTTATTATTTCAAAATCTTGGAATTTAGAAACACCATTAAGTAAAACCATTTTTGTTGATACCATGGACGGTTCCTTCGATTGCCATTTAGTCCCGTGGAACCAATCGAAACAAAGGTACTCCTGTGAGAACTAGGAAATTTTCATTTAGAAAACCAAGCGCGTTACTAAGATCTGAAATGCTATTACGTAGTAGGCTATCACACTTGAATGCATAAATGCAAGGATGCAATGCATGTCAAATTATTATTGAATCAAATAATCATTAATTCGTATATTTGTGATCAATCAATGTCAGACAACCTTACATACAAATCACCTTTATCAATATGAATCATTGTTCTTAAACTTGAATATAGCATACCGTTTTTACAATTCATTCAAGCACAAATCAACACACATTAAGCCTAATTCCCAAAGTAAGCAACATTTCTATTCTTCTTTACTATATAATCATAGTGCAACTATTATTACAAGCACAAACAACATGATAGATCAGAGTTACTCACGTGTCCATTTCCTTAATTGTCATAGTAATCGATAGGAAAGTCCAAAGATGATTCTAAAGATCCTAGTGAAATGGTAAGAACGTTTTCGTCACTAATCATCATAGATTGAATGCTAGACGTAGTAGTATCACAACGTGAATTTTGTAGTTCTACTATTTTTGCTGTCATTTGTTCGTTTCTTGTTGTTTTTTAATGTATGAGTAGTCATTTTGAAGCTCTCAAAGTCTACTATCAATTTATCGTCTCATTTTGATGTTTCAATAGAAAATTTGTCCCGCATATATTCTAATTCTCAAAGATACAGTGAAATCTTGTTTTTATCATAATTTCCTCGTTTTAACTCGGATTCCTACAAATGAATAGGCATTGGAAAGCTTGTTTTGTATACATTTTAGATTTCTAATCCCATATCTCATAAGCTGCACGTGTTTTACCATTTTCTCAAAGAATCAGATCGGTTCATAGAGCAAGTTTTCAATTATTACATTAGTCGCTTCATTCTTTCACTTATGTAGCAATTCTTCCCTATATTTCTTAGCTTCATCATGTTTCTCTTGTCTTGAAGCTAAGCCTATTTTGTGTTTTAAGAATTTATCACTGATTCCTCCTAAACTCACATGAAAGTTTATTTGATCTCTTCATTGCTCGCATAGGCTAGGCACATGATTTAGGTTTAAATCCTTAAACAAATTTGTATCACTTGAAATCACTTATGAGATAAGAAACTTCATCTTCCTTCGTGCAAGTATCCTTCATCATTCATGTTTCAATAAGATAGGTCTAGCATGAGAAACAAATATATGTATCATTCATGCTATGGCTTGATTCGAGAAGTTTGTCATATATATACAAATATAACTCTTACTTAGTCCCATTTTCTAACTTGATATGCCTTATGGTCGGTTTCATGCATAGTATAGCTTGATGAGTGTTCATTTTAACAAGTTATGGGTATGTTTACTTTATAAACATGAACCATGAACGTGCATCGTAGGCTTGCTTCATGGCTATGTATCCTATTGATGCACTTTTGCTCATTAGACTTATAAGGAATCATGTGTATAGATCATACCTATGCGCATAGAATATGTGTTGCATAATAGATATTAGCTTAAGTTCAAGAGAAATTTAGCGTTTTGCCTCACTCTTTAGATTGTCGAAACCCTAACAAAGGATATAGGTTTTGTTAGTTAATGATTTTGATATCAAAGTTTGAATTAAACTAAGTCTTACCCTTGCTTGAAAAGTTCACGCACGTGATGATTGTAGGGTTGGTATATGCCCTTGCCTAGTTGTTGTTGTGTGCATGGGGTGTTGTTGCTTTGCTATTGTGTCCATGTGGTGATGTGTGGGGTAAGGGATGTGGAGGTTTGTTTATGATGCTAAAGTCTTTTTGTTTTGTTTTGCTTTTACTTGATTTCTTGGGGCTTGTGCGCATGGTTTGGGAGAGATATTGGGACCACATTGACTTGTCTTGTTTTTATAGAGCTTTAAGGATCATGAAGTGGTTAATAGGCTTGGGATCATGGACAGTTGATGCAAGTGGCTAAGGGCAAACTTGTCTTATTGTCTAGAAGTCCTAATCGCACATGGAATATTTATTCCTAAGAGTCTTGCTTGTTGATGCCCACACATGTTCAATTTGATTTAAGGGTAGTCTTGTCCTTAAAGTTTGAATGGTGTGCTACTTTAGCTAGAGCTCATAATGAATTGTGGACACATAATGCTCAAGGATTCCATTTACTATATTTAAACATGGCTGCCATGAAGATAAGAGACAAGCTTGATAAGCTACAATGTGAACACTCCATGCCAAGTAGCTTAGTCATGATGAAGATGATAAGGTGATGTGATGCTCTTGTGATCAATTCATCATTCTCTATGTCTATGGTCATGGATTTGTGTGATGGAAGAGTTTGTTTATTGTGTTTCTAGTGTGAAATCACGCATTACCATGGTAAGCTACATGTCCAAGAGTAGATTATAGCTTATGATTGTGTTCTTCTATATTTGCTAAAGGATGATGCATTGGAAGCTCTAAGTGATACACGGTTTAGCTAGTCCCCATAAGCTTTCTTAAGAGGACATGTGGTTGCCTAAGGTGTTGACACATGGCCGCTTCTCATCTTGACATTTGGCGCTCTCCAAGCTTGACAAGTGGTACTCTAAGATTCACCCATGTGGCGCTCAAGTAATACACCAACTGTTACTCTAAGATGCTCCATGTGTCACTTTATAGGCTCCATGTGGCATCTCTTGGTCTAGACATGTGGCTCCTACTAAATCACAACTTGTTTCTAATCTGTAGAGCTACTCTAAATTAGGTCAATTGAAGTGCTTGACAGGAACTTAAGTTGTCTAGTTTGTGAGTTATTATGATCTTTAAATGAGGCACGTCAAATCATGCCATGTAGATTAGGGTTTCCATGTGGTCTTAGGGCATTCACCTACAAAAGAGCTCATAGATTGATGTTACATTAAAATAAAGAAGCCATCATACATGAAATCTTGTCTTTGGTATCTTTAGAAGACAAAAACAACCTCATTGAGCTTTTATTTATATCAACATGTTGCTTGAAACAACGAGACAAATTTGTGAGGTTTACAACTAGCTTGTGGGGTTTACATCAACTTTTTTAATAGTTTGAAAAGGAGGTTTCAATGTTTGAGGGGTAAATTCATTCAATGTATCAATATTTCAAATGGTAAAAAAAAAAAAAAAAGGAAGCAACGTTTCACCAAGTAAGTCTAATAAAGTATCAATAATTGATTGTTCGGAAAATTAGAGAAAATTAATTCAAAATTAGTTTAAATATTGATACTTTAAATAAATTTTGTAAAATGTTGATATTTATTTGATTCACTTTATGAAACATTGATTCCTCTTTTTAACCATTCAAAATATTAATACCTTATATGAGTTTACATCTAAACGTTAATACTTTCTAGACTAATTTATCATTTTTAAGGATAATAAATGCTTTTCTTTAAATAACTTTTACCTTCACTTGTAAGGGAGAAGCCCTATAATATTCTTGTGGAAATTGTCAAAAGTAAGAATGAGAATAAGAAACCTAGCACCTTAAACCCTAAACTCTTGCACAACTAAACTGCTTCAAGCTCATGACTAATATGTTTGTCCCATATATTTTAGGTTTGGAAACAAGGGAGAATCCCTAGGGCTTACCTAAATGTAGCCGGTACTCTCAAGACTAAGGGTAAGTAGCCTTTAAGTTACAATGAACTTTGAGCGACCTAACGAAGTTAGTCGTAAGTGTACTTTTATGTTGATCATTACTGTTGCTCTCAAAGCTCTTTTAAAGTGGAAAGAGGATTGTCTATATGGCTAAGGTAGGCAACATGAAAGAAGAATTGAAGATTAAGTAGACTCCATCAAAGTAAGCTGAAAACTCGAATCCCTAAGGTTTAAAACCCTAATTAGGTCTTCCCTTAACTAATAGTAGTAAAAGGGCTTAAAGTGAATTAAATAAATCTAATAGAACTAATTAGATAAACCTTAGTGGACCTAACTTCCAGCTTATAGATTAAACCTAATAACTTGAGGCTCTTACCCCGAATAGTCCTTAAGAAACCCTTAAGGTCTTGCCCAACAAAAGTCGGTATAGGATTTAAACTTAAATATTTAATCATACTCAATACCACAGTAATACTTAATATTTTTCCTCAACAAATGTCTCTATACATATACACTCACACGACTGCTTAAATGTTTCATTATACTAAGTATGTAGTTTTTGCATTTTGCTTATTAGGGTATAAATCAATGACTTAATTAATATGTAAACTTAGCTAATTAATAAGTTTTGCTTTATTTGGTTGTCTAGAACCGAAGAGTGTGTTAATTATTAGGGTAGAACTTATTGACTTAACTAATATGTAAACTTGGCTAAGTGTTGCTTGTACTTAATTCTCTTGAACCAAAGAGCGACACCTTTGGAAGGGCCTTCACCTTAAGATAAGGTAAACCTTACATAGTAGTTAAGTGCTTTGACTACCTAGCTGTCAATCAACAATTAGTTGATAAAGGGAATGGTATCTATTTTAATAGTTGCATAAACAATGAATGGCATTCAAAACTACTAATGCAAGAAATAAATTAGATGATGAAGATTCCAAAGAAGAAGGAGAGGACAATATAAACTTCTTGTAAGATGCACATTTAAAAAAGCAAAGTAAGAAATTCAATAACTTTGAACCTAAAAAAAAAAAAACAAAATGCTAGTAAATAAGTCAAGAAAGAAAATAAAAATGATGAGTAAGAGATTATATGCATGGAATGCAAGAAATAAGGACACAACAAATGTCCTATGTTACTTAAGAAGATTCGGAGGCAAAAAAAATAAGAACAAGTCTTTTTTGCAACATGGAGCAGCCTAAATGAATCATAAGATGAAGTTGAATATTCAAAAGATGAGGAAGCAAACCAATGCTTGAGGCACTTTCAGAGGTAAATTCGGGTTCAAAATTAGATGATAGATCTAATAATGTGTATAATGAATGAGAGAATTATTGAACGTCTTACCAAACGCTAAGTCTAAGATCTTCAAACTTGATAATTAAAATAAAAACTTGAAGGATGAACTAGACGTGGTCAAATCAAATAATCAAACTGTTTAAGTAGAACTTAATGGCATGGCAAAGAGTAAAGAAAAATTAGAAGCAGAGAATCTACTCTAAAAGATGAAATCAAAAAAATTACAAGTTAGAATAGGTAGTGTATCTCAAAAAAATTAGATAACACATTCAAAAAATTTAGTGAAAGTGATAAGGAATTTGGAATGTTATTATCATCACGTGTAGATAACTCTTAATACAAGCTTAGCTATGAACAATAACAAATTTCTAATTCCATGAAAAAGACAATCTTTGTTAAATCTAAAGTAGTTTTTATTAGAGGACCTATAGAAGTTAAAAAGGATGTAGTTAAAAGTAAGCCTTTTAAATAATGCCCTAGGAAATTATCCCAAGTCTTTTAAAAAGCATGTGCAAGACATTTCTTTACTAAGTAGGTTTCTAATCAAGTTTTAATATGAAAATCATTGTTAGTTTTATAAAATTTCGGCAGAGTGCCATCTATTTTCATATGGTTTGGATTTGTCAAAAACCTATCAATGTTAACCTATTTATAAAATTAATTTCTAAAATACCTATTTATAAATATTGCCCACAGGGCCCATCAAATGGATACAACTTGATTACAAAACTTTTCAACTTAAAGGTCTATATCAAACCAAAGCAAAAAATATTTAGTATTTAATTAGTTACATTCATCCAAGTTTTTTAATTAAATAAGATTATAATAAAATTCATTCATGAAAACTCATATGGTCTATATCTCGTACGGTGCCATCTAATCAGGTTATCTTGCATAGCTCTCATTCTCATCGAATCATCAACTGGTTCTGAAAAGTTTATAAAATGAGTTGTAAAGCCCAGTACACGATAATCAAACACATACACCCATGTCATGCATGCCTAAGCTAATGCAATAAGCATAAGTCAAATTTGATTAATTTCTAAGCTAGCAAACAAGTATTCCCAACATTCCAAAAATACCAACACACACAAGAGTACTCATGATACCCACCAAACAAAAGGGATAAAGTTCCCCCAGCATATCACATACAAAAGTGGAGGGTTTAATAATTCCCTAGAACTTACAAAAAAAAAAAAAAAGTCTCGTTAGGTCATCCCCTTATAGGTTGCCACCAACAAGCATGGTCCATTATAATGCTTTATATAGGGTCTCATTGTCAAGATCCTAATAGGGACCTAGTAGGATTATCCTGAAGTTATCATAGTATGGATACACCCGTAATATGAGAATTGTCTTGCAAGTCAAATATTACAAGACCTACTTATATATTAAGTTCTCGCACATTAATTATATATATACATATAATACTATTATTGAAACTCAATTATGGAACCTGATTTTTCACATATCATCAATGTCGCAGAGAATTAGTATCTCCTACCAAATAATAAGATTAGATTTTTAATCTATATAATACATAATCTCAAATAATTAAACAGTTGATCTCATTCGTAATTCTAAGCATGTCTTATGCATGACCTAAGTTTCTAACTTCAAGAAATTTGTTGAAGTACTCTTCATATATTCTTATCTTAATTCTAGCAAGCATTATTCTTGCATAAAAACTATAAGGCTATGAGTAAAACTACGGCTGTCACACCCCTATAGTGTAACCTAGTTGTAATAATACACCATGTAACTAACTGAGGCCTCCATAAATTTACATAAATACTATGCAACTGACATTCCCCATTTGAAGTGGATAATTAAAATAGGACCGATGGTTGTTTTAAGTGAGAAAGAGATTGCATATACATATATATTAACCATAAAAGAACATAACATAAAAATCTAGGTCATGGTCTTCAAGGCTTCATCAAAACCCTTCTATGATAAAGCTTACAAGGAAAACAAAACTTAACTTATACTATTACAAAACAATAACTAAGTCTCTATTACATAAATGGTCTTCTTTCCAAAAGAGTTCATAAGTCTACTCTACATTAACTCCTACACCTGAGTTAAGTTTCAGTCTTATTGCTTATAACCCTGTAAATCAACAGTTTAAGAGAGCGTGAGCATATAAAGCTCACTAAATAATAGAATCTTAACACATATCATTAGTATCAAACAAGTTTTGTTAGCAACCATATACAATGTACTCATCAAACATATGTAGCAAACATGGTTTGAATAACCAAAATTCAAACCTATAGGGATTTACGCCCTCCCAGGGGTTTGAAGGATAAATTTAGTAGTTCATGCCCATGAGAATCTCAAAACAAAGAAGGAGGACTTTTTCGTTCTGTTTTTTGTCATTTTCAAATTTGCTTTTGCATAAATACCTCCACTTCTCTTAGAACTTAAGCAATCCTACTAAGTATTAACACTTTAAAGCCAACTCCAACATAGACGACCTCCTTTGAAGCTACTTAGTTTCTATGAAGCTGATAGCCCTATGGTAACCTCAAATAGTCTTACTGGACTCAATGTAGCATACCACAGAATTGAAATGTTGACACATGACGTCAGTACCATGCTAATTCGGTATGATGTCATGAGATGCATGTCATATTGAATTTAGAAGTCTAATAAATATAATTCCATATTATCTTGTTGTCATATCAATTTCAAACATTCAACAATGTAAATTACACTTTTAAGTTCAAACAAGTAGTAGTCACTTTCATATTAAGATTGGCTACTCAAACATACAACATATGATATACAAGATTTTACATCATGCATTTTATTCCCTATAGTTATGGTCAAACTATATTCCACTATTTACAATCACAAACAAAGTGATAGGACTAAAGTTACTCACCCATGCATTTTCCTTAATCGTCGTAATAGTCTAACGAGAAGTTCGAATCGTGATCTAAGGTTCTTGTAAGATAGAAAAGCTTTATCACTATCTACTTAACAAAGACAAGAAGGATTAAACAAGATTCTAAAGCTAAAGGAGACAAAAAGACACTTTAAGGTTGCTACGCCCCCAATACGCCCCGTACTAAAGGCTATATGAGAGGATAACACAAGAGCTTTGCTACGCCCTTCACCATGCCCCATATGGAGGATTACTTGATGACCAGAAGCCAATACGTCCCTTGCTATGCCCCATATGGAGTGTCACCCCAAAGAGTACCCTAAATGCGACATTCGTGATAGTCCATTACACTCAATATTAAAGCTTAAGTATGACAATCTTATTCATCTCAAAAGCTTCGATACTGAGTGTAAGGCATAGCTTCACAATCATAGAGGATCAACTTTGAAACAACTTGTTTAAGAAGACATTCATATAGCAATTTAAGAATGGAAATCATAACATAATATCCGGAACATGGAAATATAAAGGTCTTACAAGGTATTAAAGGGGCATTCTCTTATTAAAAGATACAGTCTATCAAAGTCTATTAAAAATAAATACATTGGAGATTTACTTAGAAGTCTAAGTCTACAACTAGTCTTTATCTTTTTCCAGAAACTCCTTAGTCCAAAAGGTAATACATGAGAGAAATAACCCTGAGGTATCAACCATAGATAGGGGGTGCTGCAAAAGATATCTATAAGAGGGTAAACTTCTTGTTTAGTGAGAATTAATTCTACAAATAAAGTACTCAGAAGAATCAATATTCAAATAAGTTATTTAACAAACATATAAGATGTAATCAAACACGTAAGCAAACAATACATACGATTTTCCGAGAATTATATGTTTGAATAGATTTACCCCTCTATTCGGTGGTTAGTTGTTCCGGGAAACAAGGCCATAGTTCGCAAATAAAGTTTTTGTAGTTTTTATGTGAGTCACTACTAGCTGCTAAATTGTAGTTATTTCGGGTGTCTACCTATCATTTTATTATGGACGATCAAAGCCGTAGGGTAGATTTTCGGGTTCTACAAGCCTCATTACGATGCCCTTGTCTTACCAAAGATATAGTAATGAATGCGATGTGACTCACTATGTGTCAAGCATGAATTGCTTTATAAGTACTCATGGCATAATATTATATAATTTAAAAGTGATCATAAAGTTTGCAGACAAATCAATCCTATACTAAATCATACAATGATTAATTAACATTCTCGCCTCAATATACTTAACATAATTTCAATCATATAAGTAAAGTACATGCTATCATATTTTATTTTTCCTAAAGTCTAATGCCACTAAACTGCAAGCAAAAACATAAGTATAAAAATTTAAGAATTTAAATTCACTCTGGCCATGGTAGTACAAGCTTCTAGTCAAAGTAATCCAATAGGTAGGGAAGCTCGGACTCCACATTACCTAAATAAGAGAAATATCCAAAATGAGTATTTCTTGAAAGTTATACTTAAACTTACAATCCCATTTCACTAAGTTTGTCAAAATTCGTATGTGGTGAAATTCCAACTTAAAATGGATATAACTTGTTCATTTTAACTCGGAATTTCGCATATTATATATTGTTTTCCACCAACTCGAAAAGATCTATCCATTTCTAAGGCTATTTCCTTCATAAAAGGTCATTTGGGTCTCTAAAAGATATGACACAAAATCAAAACGAAAATTCCAACCTTTAAAACATGATTTTCCTAACTTTGTATCAAAAAAAAAAATATCCATAGAAAACATATACATACATACATACAAATACATATAGTTGAAAAATCCTTTTAATACATATGTAACTCATAATATACACATGATTCTAATGATGTTGTCTTAACCAATGACTTTTCATAAAACAATCTTGTCTTGGTAGTAAAAAAAAAAAATAAGTTTGACAAAATGATGCTAAGTTGTTTGCATGTCACGCCCCGAAGGTACCCTAAACGTGGCAGTCCGCTGTACACAATATTAAAGCCTAAGAATGACCGCCTCAGTCACGCAAAGGCTTTCATACTATGTACAAGGCGTCTGACACATGGAGGAGACACATCGGAGTGATACCTTTTATGTTGATATAACTCGAGCAACAATGTAAAGGAATTTCAGTTTACTATACTCTAAATACAAAACATTATACTTCAATTACAATTCATCCAAAGATTCCACTACATAAAACTATTACAAGGCAAAACATAAAACCTAGCTAATAACTTCAAGCATTCTCATTCCTTGTCGGAATCCCGAAGTCATTCTCGACTCCAACTATCTCGGTCCTCGCTTAGCATTATTGAGATGACCTATTCATTCAAACATCTATTAGGGTATAAGCTACACCAGCTTAGTGAGAATTCCATTAATTCCGTACCATAACAAGCAAGTTATAATCATCCATATGCTATGCATGAACAAACACATGAACAAACACATGAGTATGCATGGGTATCCGGAACCCACACACAGAACGGATTTGCGCCCTTCCATATCTTGGGTTAGGGATGGTATTGAAGTCTACACGACATTGCTAGTCCCCAAGCCTTCGGCTCATAGCACTCGACTCGGCTAAGCTCACCCATGGAATGCATCCCCAATGCGCCTTAGTTCCCTATGAATGAGCTCTGGCACCGGTCTCGTTATCCAAACGAGTCATCATCGGACCATACTGATCGACCTGCGTAAGAGTAGCATGCTACCAAATGCAATATGTCTGATGCGATGCATGACCAATTTAATTTTTTCTTAGGTCAAAATATTCATACATTCTTTAGAGTGACCAACCAATTTCATATACATAACAGAAATAATATGAACAATGCAGTTATCCAATCGATCATGGTTTCGATATGCTTTAGAATTCTTTGGCATACATTCATCACAGTCTCATCATATATCCCATCCCCATTCATATCGATTTTTATCTTGTTCCTATAATTCTAATGCAACTAGCTACAAGCACAAACAAGGTAACAAAATAAGAAGAAAACTCACTCGGCCATTGGATCACTGGTCTCTTAGTAAAAGTAATCCGGTGGTAGGAAATCGTCAATTTCAGGGTCATCTAAAAGGAAGAAATACTCTAATAAGTATTTCAACTCAAACTAATTCAAACAATCTTATACAAACTATCTAATTCGTAATTCTCGTCCTAAGCGGGAATTCAACTTAAAACGGCCATAACTTGGTCATTTTAACTTGGAATTTCGCAAATTATATATCGATTTCTATCTACTTCGAAAGATCTATCTAATTCTAATATTATATTTAAGTTTTAAAAACTTTGAAGCTTCGAAAAAGTAGATCAGATCAGAACAGTAGCAATTTCAATTCCGAAAATTAGTTTTGTAAATGCTTGGAATGTTTCTACTTGACAAATCAATTATACATGCAATATGAATGATTTCCTAACATGAATGGCATGTGATGAGTTTAATGTATGCATGATCTTGATGATTTTTGCTAAAAGAAAATTTTTGAGCTATTTATTTTGCAAGACTTTAACAATAACTACTTTTTGAAAAAGCTAGTTTCCTAACTTTGACAACTTACTTGTGTTTTGGGATTAATTCTTAGGAATTTCTAGTTATCTTGGTTAAAATTGAGTCTTCATAACATATACTACCCAAGGCCTTCATTTTTACATAAAATTTTCATTTTACACTTTGCAAATATGTTTCCAAATAGGATTTACTCAAAAATCCGAATTTTTAGAAATCCACTTTTTGAATGATTCATTTGGGAAAAACTTATTTAATGCATTAAAGTTTAAGACTTTACTATACCTACTACTTAAGGACTTCATTTAATACATAAAACTTTTATTTTGAACTTGGATAATAGGTGTTTTCATGGGCATCATCCAAAGTTACGAATTTAACAAGTTGACTACTAACTCAAAATTTTCCATCTTGATTCTAGTTTTTGTTTTACACATTAATCTCATCAAAACTCATTTCAACTTGTAAAAATTACTACTTAATGATACCTATTACCTATACCCTTCATTCTTCACATAAAACATGAGTTTTGGAGTTGATAAATGGGTTTTCAAAATTGGTCTTGGTTGAGATCCGAATTTACCAAATTTATTTTTGGACATATCTTTTGATAAAATCCATCTAAACTTAGGAAAAATCATCCTTTTCATATCCTATCTTAAGAGCCTTCATTTTTTGAGTAAAATCTTCATTTTTGAGTTGTAAAACATGTTTTTAAACTATGCCTTGACCAAAATCCGAAAATGAGATTTTTATTTTGAAAATAACTTTTGAAAATCACCTTTGATTCTTGTAAAAAGAAGTCTTGATGATAGACATACATTAAGCTTTCATTATCTCAAGTAAAAATTTTATTTTGATATTTAGAAAGTGGTTTTATATGGGTCTTGCCAAAATACGAATTTCACTATTTTTGTTTGAGTTCAAAACCAAGATCTACACTTAATATGAACATGAATATAAAAGAAATTCATGGTAGTAAACCATAAACTCATAGATCTAAACTTTACTCCCAAAAATCATTCATTTATGGTATCTATTCCTCAAACCCTTCATTTTAAATGAAAAATATACATTTTGAAGTTGAAAAATAACTTTTCTATATATGGTTCATTTTTCATCCGAATTTTCAAAAATGATTTTTGTTGAAAATAAAATAGATCTTGAGCTTTCTAAAACGTTCCTATTATCATGCTATTATAAGTTGTTCATGAACATAAAACAAAAGTCTAATGTATGTATGAACTTTAAACACTAGATCTAGTTTACTATACTGGTTACACATGTATGAACACTAAGATAGTTATGTGAATGATGAATATATGTATAAATCATAAGCAATAACAAAAATAATAACTCAAATAACAAGATCTAAGGCATAAACGAAAATCAAAGCTACAAAAAGTTATATCTACAAAATATAACTACTTTTAACAAGAAAGTAAGAATGATACAAGATAATAATCATAGAGAAGATGAGTGTTTCATTTTGGCATCATCATCCTTAGCTTTTAAGCTTATGGAATGTCATTTGATGCATGAAACTCTCACTATACTTTACCTATATTACCTATGGAAGCTTTAAGAAGAAAGTTTACTTAAAACTCTTCAAGAATGAAGTGTGGAAGCAAAGTTTAGAAGTGGGACAGCTTGTGTTCTTGCAAGAATAAGAACAAAATGAAGAAAGAAAGAGAGGAAAAAGAGAGAGAAAAAGATAAGGAATGGTAAAGGGAAAGAGGTGTAAATGAAAGAGAGAGAAGAGAGAGAGAGAGAGAGAGAGAGAGAGAGAGAGAGAAGGAGTGCATTAATTGAAAGAAAGAAGAAAAAAATAAAACAAGGCAGATTTTTTTTTTTTTTTGGGGGAGTGTTCATGTGAATTGTAGTAAGAGAGAGAGAGAGATTAAATTGTCTTGTAACTTGAAATTTGAAAGTGTAACTTGCATCATTTAATGTGCTAACTAAAAGAGGCTTTAAATCATTAAATAAATTATTAAAATAAAGAAAAGAGGCTATTATTAGGAGTGTGGTCAGCTGTCATTGTGGAAAATGGAGTGTAAATGAGTGAAAAAACTTGATTAATGTGTAGAAGTGACAAATGAAGTGTACTTAAAGTATGGTTGAAAAAGTACTTTTTATTGGGAAAATATATAAAATAAAATTAAGAAAAATATTTTTAAAAGTAGCAGAATTTTCATAAATAAAATTAAATAATTAATTGAATTATTTTAGTATTTCAACAAATATGTTACCTGTATGATCAAAATACGAATATGGGCTATAAATGATATTTTTATAACCGAAAAATTCTAAAAAATAATTTTATGAAAATAAAAATATTTTTAAAATATTTTTTAATTATTAAATTAATTTATTTATTTTTAGTATCGGGACTTAAACAAAATCTGATCTTGTAAAGACCCGAAACGAACTAAATTTTGGAAAAAAAAATTCTAAAATATATAAAATATTTATCTAAAAATATAAGGGTTTATAAGAATAATAAAATCGTGTAATGAAATAGAAGTGAATAGTGCAAAAGACTAATTAATTACCGGTAGTAATGAAAAAACGATAAAAAGGTTATAACTGTAACTTTTATAACTCGAAAAATTATATAACTGAAATATTTGAAAATCTTATAAAATTACGAGTCTAACGGTACTAATGGTATATTTTTGATATCTCAAGCCCCAGGATACGCTTTTCGAAGTCTGTATCTGAACGGGTTCGAAATAGGTAAAAAATTTACCAATATGATATTTTAAGCAAACTTATATTACTACGAGCTATTATACACATTTAACTACATCTCGGCCTCTAGGGTTAAGGGCGCTAGATTGCCGGACTTAAACTATTGTATTCTACTTAGGGTTTCCGGGTGATTTTTCGGTTTAGATCTTTGCCAATTTGGAAACTAATATTTTATGTTTACACAACATATTTAGTTTGAGAAATTTATTTTAAATTTTATTTTTGTAGGTATTTAATATCTCTTAACGTTTTCGAAATTATTGAATTGAGTTTTATTTCCAAAAGTTTCATCGTTATTTACTTTTTAATAATGTGTTTTTGGGTTCTCTATTACCCGATTTTATAAGTCGAAGTTACGTATAGAATTTGTTGTACGTAGTAGTTTTGGAATTGAAGCATGTTAAGTTCTTATTTTGTTTTTAAGGATTCTTATTTTTCTCAAGATTCGGAAATTTCTGGATTTGCTCGTGTTTTAGGACTAGTTGAAGTTCGGTTTTAATTTGGAGTGATTTTTAGAGTTTATTTTCGAAGTTCATCTTAGAATTATTTACTGAAATTTTCCGGGGCTTGCATTGGAAACAAAATTAAGGATTTTTAAGTCATTAAAAATGTGATATATTTTACTTAATTCTTAAAAGATAATTTTTTATTCAAAAAATTTAATCTTTCTAGGTTATTCTCAATTTGATTTTCTAAGTATATTTTACTTGGTGAGTTGATTTTCTTAACTTATCTTGAAAAAATTGTGTTGGTCTTTTACTAAAATTACTAGTAAGGATCTTATAATCAAGTTTTTAAGAAAATTCTTTATAGGAAAGTATTATTAATTTTAAGGTCTTTTAATGGTAATTTGAAAAGAAAATAAAGAGTTCCTTAGTTATTTATTTATTTTTTTAAAAACTTTGTATGTTAACAACAGTAGAATCTATAGTGATTTTTGTTAGATATTCTTTGAAAGTATTTGGTTGAAATGAAATCTTAAGTCTTAATGAAAATTTTGCCTAAGTGATACAACTATACTTTTAAAGTAAGTTGAGTTTGTTTTCTTTTATTTTAAGAAGGAACTTTTTATTCATTTTAAGACAACAATCAATATAATCATGCATCAACAATGAGTATGTAGCTAGTAATAAAACAAGAATAATAATAATAAGAAAAATGAAAATATAAGAATGAGCAAGAAATAAATATCAAGTATTGCAAGTCTTAGCTTGATTTCAAGGCTTTCGAACTTAGCATGGGCAAGTCCAAAGAAAGAAAAACAAAAGAAATAAGAAAATCGTTTTGACTTGATGAGGACAAGTCTAAGAGTAGAAGACTAGTCTTAATATTGAAGCATGTAATAAATAAATAAATAACGATTATGTTAGTAAGCTTATATATTTTAAGAAATATATATAGATACATAAATATAGATAGTATAATATAAGAGCTAGGTTAGAACAATAATAATAACATGTACATAAATAAAATAATATAATAATAAAACAACATAAAATGTAATTTATTCATGAACAAGAATAAAATATGAACATAGTGTTGCTTTTATAACATTTAAATGCTTAAGAAACATACACCATGATCATGTTAAGTTACATGACATGGTAAGAATATATGGGTAAGAAATTTACCTAAGATGGAAAGATAAGAGTGGTAGTTTAAGAGAGGTTTTGTGGTATGTGTGTAGAAAGAATGTAGGAAAATGGGTAAGAAGGAAAAGTGAAAGGAAATTTTTAGGAGAGAGGATTTGTGGAATGATTTTGAGAGAGTTTTAGTAAGGTAAATAAATGTGTGAAAAAAATGGAGGGAGATGTGGTATTTATAGAGTTTTGAGGAGGGAAAATTGTGTTATTAAAATAAATTGAAAAAGAAAATAAATAGAGTTAAAAAAGAAATAGGGCGTGCCGGTTTGAAGAGAGAGTCGATTTTTTATTTGTTTTATATTTTTGTTAATTAAAAGTAATAAGTTATAGCGTATGATGTGATTAAAGGTATATAGGAAAAGTAAAAAATAGAAAATAGGTATGGTAGAGTATAAGAATAAGTGTAGAAAAAGTACAGATAGATAAATAGTAAAATAGTACTATGAATAGTAGATAAGACAAATTAATACTGGTAGTAAAGAAAATACGTGTAATTAAGCTATTTCTATTATTTTAGATGCCGAAAAATTATAAAACTGGTATTTTTGAAATCCTCATTTTTTACGAATCTAATGGTATTATCGAAATATTTTTACCTTTGAGTGTACTAGGGCACGATTTTTTAAAACTAATCCCGTTCGGATTCGAAACACACAAAAATTAACGAATCTGATATTTGTAAGCTTCTTTATATTATTACAAACTATTTTCCACATTTATTTCGATCATGTTATATAGGGTTAAGAGCGGGATTACTATCTAAGTCTACTAGGTTTTGTTATAGGTTTGTTGACCTTAAGGTTTTTTGGTTGACTTCCGGTTTAGGGTTCAAGCATAATTCGTGGCTCAAAATCTAGGGGTTTACATGGAGTATCACTTGATGGCCATAGGCCATCACACCCCTTGCCATGCCCTGTGGTAGCAAGGCGATCTAAACACGAAATCCACTACGGGCTTTATCACACCCTGTGGTGACCAAAATCCCATGAACAAAAATGACCATGCCTTTCCACCACGGGCCGTAATCCTTCCGCAACAAACACACTTTTACACTATACAATTTTTTACACACTTTAACTAACTCCAATTGTCTTGCATTCATCTAACACACTTATACATCATCATACAAGTTTCATACTCCTCATCCACTTCTTCATATCTTCCAACATATCTCTATTCTCCACATCAAATTAATCAACCAACAAACCAACCATAAACTTCAAGTTTTAAAACTCCATCACCATTACTCAATACTTCTACTCCATAAAACTAACAATCAATACTCATGACCATCTAAAACAGCCATTAACCAACAACAACACTTATTACTTAAACACATAAATAACAAAGACAAAACAAAAGTTAACTTACCTATACTTGTTTTAACTTGAAGTTGAATGCTTGACTTGCTTTCTTAGTGATTAAAGAAGAAGAAAATGAAGATGAAAGTAGAGTATGTGTGTGGTGTAAGAAATGTTGATTTAAAGAGAAGCCAAGAGGAGGAAATGGAGATATAAAATTTGCCACTTTAAAAGATAATTATATGCATGTATACAAAACTCTCCCTTAACTTTTAAGGCAATCTAAAAGTAATCATGAGTGTGTGTGTGTGTGTGTGCATGGAAATTATGTTGAGCTCATAGTGTCTAAATTTGCCGCCATTAAGTTCAAACAAACACACATTGATCCATTTTATTTCTAAAATTAGGATTACCAATCATTCAAGTTCAAGACAAAGTGTAGTAACAATTTATTTTATAAATTCTATTTGATGAAATAATTCCTTATACGAATCTATTCATTGTTTTTGGTAATTTAGAAATTAAGTTTATAAAATTCAATTTTCTTAAAACAATTCAATTGAAGATTTTGAACTTCTATTTCTTCTAATTTGGTTTTATAAAAATTATCATACTTAAATTTACTCAACTTTCATACACCACAACATATGCAATCAAAATACATTAAATCTTTACTTTCTAATTCCATTTATGAAAAACTTGAGGACTACACTCCCCTCCTTAAAAGAAGCTTTATTCTCAAAGCTTGAAATTACCTGATTCTTCAAATAGTTGTAGGTAATTCTTTCTGATTTTTTCTTCTAACTCCCATGTAATCTCTTCAGTTTTAGGATCCCACAAGCCCTTGACATATTTGACTTCTTTGTTCCTAACTGTTTGCACTTTGAAATCTAAGATTCTTGTTGGTTGTTTCTCATATGTCAAGTTTTCTTTAAGAGCAATAGGTTCCAACTCAACCATTTTATCGAGATTTGCAACATATTTCCTTAATATTGAAACATGAAATACATTGTGTATATTGGAAAGGCTTGGTGGAAGTACCAATCAGTATGCCAAATTCCCAACTCTCATTACAAGAAAACAGGCCTTTAGAGACAGAAAATCTGCGACGAAATTAGAAAATATAGTTATAATTTTACAAATAAAATCTGCAATGATGGTTTTTGCGATGGAAATTTACGTTTAGAGATAGAATTTTTGTCTCTAAAGCCCAATTTTCTTGTAGTGTCTATCAAGAATTTCAAATGGCCCAATATACCTTAGACTCAGTTTTCCCCATAGCTTCCTTTACAAGCTCTTAATTGGTCTTATCTTGAGATATACATGATCTCCCACATCAAAATTGAGTTCTCTTCTCGTCAAATCCGCCTAACTTTTCTGTCTATCTTGAGATTCCTTTATCTTTTGTTTAATGATTGTTATCTTGTCAATTGTCTCTTGCACCAATTCAGGACCAATAGTAACTTTTTCTAAATTATCCTAGAACGAAGGAGATCTACACTTGCATCTATACAAAGCTTCATAAAGTGGCATGCCGATACTTGAATGATAACTATTATTATAGGCAAAATCTATAATGCAAATGTTGACTCTAACTTCCTTTAAATTCCAAGATACATGATCTTAGCATATCTCCCAAAGTTTGAATTGTTCTCTTGGTTTATCTATCTGTTTGTAGGTGATATGTTGTATTGAATTTCAATTGAGTCCTTAAAGCTTTCTGTAGACTAATCCAAAATCTAGAAACAAATCTTGGATCTCTATCCAACATAATTCTAGATGGCACTCCATGCAATCTAATTATCTCTTTAACATAAATCCATGCCAATTTTTCCAAGGAATAAGTCATGTTAATGGGTAGAAAATGAGCCAATTTTGTAAGTTGATTCACAATTACCCATATTCCATCATATCCAGATTTAGTCCTTGGTAGGGAACTCACAAAATCTATTGATATCTGATCCCATTTCCACTAAGGAATAGATAGAGGATGTAACAATCCATCGGGCTTTTGATGTTCCACTTTCATACTTTAGCATGTTTCACATTAGGCAACAAACTTGGCCATATCACTTTTCATTCCATTCCAACAATATGCACTTTTAGGTTCTTGATATGTCTTTGTTTCCCTGAAATGAGCATTATACCTTGAATAATGAGCTTCATGCATCAATCCCTTCTTCAAAGTCTCATCATTCGAGACACAAACCTCTTGTTTAATCGGAGAACTCATTCATCAATGTGAAATACTTCATATTTCTCTTGTGCAATGCCTTGGATGGCCTTTTGTAATTTTTCATCTTACTTTTGTGCATTTTTAATCTTTTGTAACAAGGTAGGTTCCATAAGCATGTTAGTCCCAAAAGATTAACCGGGGGAGGGGGGTGATGAATTGGTTTTCCAAGTTGAAAATTTAATTCTTAGAAAAATTTAATCAAATTTACAAATCTAGTTAATCAACTTAAATGCTTCTTAACCTTACTTGAAAACAACAACTTTAATAAACAATATCTTTAGATGAAATTCGAATAAGAATAGATACAAAAAGTTTAGCTTAAAACAAAAAATGAACTCCTATATTTTAGTCTTTACTTATAAAATGCACTTCTTGTTACTCTTTGAATTTGTTTCTGAAATTAATCCGCAAAACAAATAAACACTTAAAATGTATAAAAATTAAAAGAGATAGGGTAGAGAAGATTGCAAAGCTATTTATAGAGGTTTTGCCTTTAGCGTCAATCCTCTCTCCCATACCAAGCGGGGACCCGGTATTCCACACCGGTATATTCCACTATCCAACAAATAACAAGTTACAAGTTGTCTTTTGCCAAACACTTGGCTACAAATGCACTCAGCTTGATCCTCCTAGCTTCTCAAAGCTACAATCAAACTACCGAGTCTTTTGCAACTATCAAATTCACACTAATTGTGTAAAATAAATCCATAGGAAAAGAATAAAATTCCTAACAAATTTCGTCAAATAAGAACAATTGAAAGAGATTGAATTTAGCACAATGAAACTGGGAAGAGTATTTGTTCTTCTATTTTTAGGTCTCTTTCTCTCGTGCAATGATATCTCATATATATTGATTGACTTGAATGAATATCTTTTATTCTTGTTGTCTCCAACAGCTATAAGAGATGGATAAACTTGTTCTTGATTTTTTGCTTTGACTTCGGATAAGCCTTGCTGGTCGTTTTTCATCTATAACTTGGATAGACTTCAATTCCATTAATGTCGCTGGTCATCTTCATCTGGTAATGCAGCTTATTCAAATGTTCACATTTGAATTATCTTTGTTGTAGATATCCTTGAAAGATTGATTATTTTTTGTTTTCGTAAAAATATCCCATGAAAATAGCACTTTATCAAACTTGATATTGATCCATTTCGAATTTGAATTCTTCCTCATCTTAAGTAGATTTGTTTGTGATAACAAACAAGTAGATTCTCTTCTTAATATATACTGTCACGAGATTATATGTGAACTTCTTGTCGTGATCCTCCAATCTTTGTCGAGACATAAATTCTTCAATAAATAATCCTTAATCTATATAATTTAAATCTCCTTTGGATAATTGAACTAACTTGTGGAACATAATTGAATGCATTATCCAAATGCATTCACTTTGGTGCTGGGTCTTCAATTTATATTGCTTAGAAAATCATTCGTCCTTCATAATCGTGATTTTTACATATCTCAAAAACTTTGTAAATTGCCTTCTAAAACAGCTTCTGATCGGTATTCATCCCTTAGTAGTCATTATAATTACTTTCTGAAACACTTTCTGATCGATATATAACCCTTTGTAAAATACTGATTTTCCTTTTGAAACACTCTCTGAAAACTTATTTGTATGTGAAAACCATTGTTAAACATTCTCTAAAACACTTCTTGAGTTGTGTCCTTTTGTAAACATTTACATAAAATCTTACTTGATTATTGCACACTTAATGAATTTTGTTAGTACACATTAACACTTTTTGTTATCATCAAAATCATCATTGAGAGAAACCAACATTCTCCCCCTTTTTGATGATAACAAAACCCATATAAATTAATTTTATCAAAACAAAATATATTCGGAAAAAATTGATATTTTGTTTAGCCTTCTCCCCCTTTTTGTTAGAATCAGACATAATAAATAAGAAACAACAAATATGAAAAACATCAGCAGTTGATACATCAACAAATCATTAAAACTAAACATCAGCAGTTAAAACATCAGAAATATGAAGAAATAGTCCATAAAGGGAAAACAACACATGATCAGAAAATTAGTCTTTCTTAAAATCTATGTATTTAACGGATTTTCTTGCTTTCACGTTCCGACGGGCTGAAAAAGTTGTTCAAATAGGAGGACGAATAACTGGTTGGTGTTAAGAATATTCATAACTAAAATAATGGTTTGTATTTGTTCAAGGGTAAGAGGTGGAGTTGATTCAGTGGGTTGAACAAGGGAACAACCTGCAGATTTTCCTCAGTAACTCGTTTGTCAGAAACAACATCGGTCTCATAGAAGCAGCAGTAATAGCAGTCGTGCTTTCTCTGTTGGAGCAACAAGTTCTGTCTCGGTTGTAGCAGCAAGGGGTGTCTTCTCTGTTGGAGCAATAGGGGAATCAGTCGTTTGTTGCACAGGTGATTGATGACAAAGGATGTCTTCAACAAAAACAAATTCTGCATGTGAAGCTTGAGAATCTCGAATTGATTGTTTATATTTGTTAAAGACAGATAGAAGTGATTCCATGAAATCCTTTTTAAATCCAATAATTATCTTATCAAATATATCATTCAATTCAGATTCAAGGCCAGATTTTGAATTTTCTTCAAGGGGGCCTAAGTAGAGTTGAATCACTCTCTGCTTCTCTGCATTCTCCTTCTCTTATCTCAAACTTTCACCAGTTCAAATTTTATAACTTTTCTTCGATTTCCCTAGGATTTTTTCTTTCCCAGCTTACCTACTAGGTAAGTTTAGCTTCTTTACCTTCTGCTTCTCCCTCTGATCCACTTTCTGGTTCAATAATAACCTCTCCCTCAGCAAGAGCTTTGATCTTCTTCCAATCGAAAGCAAATTTGCTAAACTTAGGGTGTCTATACCAAGTGCCATCCATAGAGAACCAAAACTTATCAGAAACTAAAATCCCCATGTATTTGAGATTGATTTCTCCAATTTTCTTTAAGGTTATTGGAATTTTAAAATTCTTGGGCAAATCAATCTTTTTAAATTTGAAAAAATGCATCAAAAGATTGCCATAGGGTTTATTTCTATGGGTTCTCCACGCGTGCTTCAAAATCATTCTTGGAACATCCACTTTCAATTTTTTCTTAATAGCCAACACCATAAGAGCTTCTTCTTTTGAAATAGTGGTGGTACAGCATTTTTTGGCAAAATACCGTCCACAACTATTTTGTGTAACAGTCTCACCAACACCTCAAAATTTGTTGAAAATATATCATTGTCAACAAATTCTCCTATCCCATCATTCAATTCTTATAAATAACACGTCGATGTAAACTAATCGGCCATTCATCATCTTTGACATCAATCATCTTAAAACATTCTATCAAATTTTTTCTCGTTATTTTGATGGATTTTCCCAAATTTTTTATTTCAAAGATAAATCCTCCAATTTTACAGATTCTCATAAAACTCAGCAATTATACTTCCTTCAACAACATCCATTACTCCACATAATTTTCTACAGCCTATCCTATCTAGCCAATGTTTCCAATAAAATCCATTGTCTTTGAAAAACATGAAATCTATAAAAGCGCATTTAAGTACCTTGTTGTGATAAGCTTTTTCTTTTTGACAGGAGTAGATGAAGATTCCTCTGTTCTCTTTCTCTTCAAAATTTTTTCTTTCTTATCCTTTTTCGAATTTTATTTCTTTGAATTCTTCTCTAAAACCTTTTTAGAGCTTTCTTTTAGTGCTTCTAAATGTGCCTCTGAAGCAGGGTTTGGTTTTGAAATCCCTTCTGAACCTGTCTTTCTCCCTTTTTCCTTCTTGTTACTGGGTTCTTTCTTTTTCTCTTCAACAGATTTCTTTGTTTGATCATTTTCCAATTTTGATCATATCTCTCTAAAGGTTCCATCATGCATGGTAGTTTGAGGATTTTCTTTAAGTCTGAAGATTCATCACGAATCATTATGGGTTCAAAAGATTTTTTAATTTCGAACCCTTTTGAAGCAATACGGGAAGATTTGCGAGGAACCATGGTGATTTTAGGGTTTTTTATGCTCAAGAGGATTTGAAATGAAGAAGGTAAAAGTTCTGACAAGTAATACGGTTAAAGGCAAATGAAAAGACGCAGGAGAGAGTGCTAATATTTAATTCATTATTATTTTTTAATTAAAAAATTAGAAAAACAAGTGCCATGCGGAAGAATAAATGCATATATTCAAATTTAAATAAAAACAAGTTCCAAAAAGAATAAAATATTTATTTAAAAAAATTAATTTTAAAAAGGAATACACATGCTATTTCATTCCTTAAGAATTCAAATCTATTTTTGTCTAATAGTTTTGTAAATATATCTGCACATTGATTTTCTATTGAAATAAATTCAACATTAATGTCTCCATTAGCCACATAATCCCTAATAAAGTGATGTCTAATTTCTATGTGTTTTGATCTAGAATGATGCACTAGATTCTTTGTTAAATTAATTGCACTAGTGTATCATATTTAATACACACATTGTTATATTTCAATCCACAATCTTGCATTTGTTGTTTTATCCAAAGTATTTGTACACAACAGTTTCCAATTGAAACATACTTAGCTTCAGTTGTTGATAAAGCTACTGAATTCTGTTTCTTTGAAGACCAAGAAATCAGTTTTGTTGGTTTCACTCAATGATGTTTTGATGATAACAAAAAGTGTTAATATGTACTAACACAATTCATTAACAACTTCTTTACTTTGCTGAATGAATAAGGCTGTAATGAAATTCCTATTACGAAGGAATAGAATATAGCTATAATAGGATTTTTCTTTATTAAATTGTTGTTTAAATGGTGGTATTTTGAAAAAAAGACAGTTTTAACATTGAATTGATATTCATAGGTTTGAATAAAGAATGGCTTCATTGTTTTGTGTAATAGGGATTCATTGTGGAATCACTATTCGGCGACTAAATGGCGTAATAGCTATTCAGAAGAAATAAGGCTGTAATGGAATTGTAATTACAGCGAAGTGAATGAGCAGTAAGTATGCAGTAATCAAGTAAAATTTTATAAAGGACACAACTCAGAAAGTGTTTCAGAGAATATTTAACAATGGTTTTCACACATAAATAAGTTTTCAGAGAATGTTTCAGAAGGAAAATCAGTGTTTTACAATTGGTTGTATATCGATAAGAAAATGTTTCAAAAGTAATTATAATGACTACGAAGGATTGAATACTGATTAGAAGCTGTTTCGAAAGGCAATTTACAAAGATTTTGAGATATGTAAAAATCACGATTATGAAGGACGAATGATTTTCTAAGGAATATAAATTGAAGATCTAGCATCAAAGTGAATGTTTTTGGATAATGCATTCAATAATGTTCCATAAAGTTGGTTCAATTATCCAAAGGGGATTTAAGTTGAATAAGGATTATTCTTTGAAGAATTAAAGTTTGGACAATGCATGAATAATCACGTCTGGAAGATCAAGCTTTAGGATATATTTATTGTCTCATGACATTATATAAGAAGACCATTTGATGAGAGATATTTGTCGAAGACAAGATTGTCCAAGATCTAGGAAATTCAGATTTCAAATGGATTTTATATCAATATGCTATTTTCGTGGGATATTTTAAATGAAAACAAAGTAATCAATCTTTCAAGGATATCTACAATAAAGATAATTCAAATATGAACATTTGAATAGAGCAGCATTACCAAATGAAGATGAACAACATTTATGGAAGTGAAGTCTATAAGCTATAGATGAAAAACGACCAGGAAGGCTTATCTGAAGTCAAAGCAAAAAATCAGGAACAAGTTTATCCATCTCTTATAGCCATTGGAGACAACAAGAATAAAAGATAAGTCAAGTCAAATCAAATATACGAGAATATCATTTTCACAAAAGAAAGAGTCTTAAACAAAAGAACAAATACTCATTCCAGTTTCATTGAGCTAAATTCAATCTTTTTCAATTGTTTCTGTTTGATCGAAATTTGTTAGGAATTTTATGCTTTTCCTTCGGATTTGTTTTATACAATTTGTGTGAAATTGAGAGTTACAAGTAGACTTAGTAGAATTGATTGTAGCTTGTAAAAGTGTTAAGATCTCCTAAAATATGTTTTGATGTAACCAAAAGATCAAGATTTCTAACAAGTTTAAGTCGTGCAGTGTTTTATGAAGTAATATCCTTAAAGGAATTTATGAAGTTCTGAATTCAGGGACTGAGTCAGATAGTTACATTTGAAAAACAAACAAAAAGTTTTTTTCTTAGAGACTGATTCAGAAGGTCACACAGCATTACGTTTAATGGATACATGAACAAATTTTATTGAAACCCAGCACCAAAGTTGAATGTATTTAGGTAATGCATTCAAATATGTTCCACATTAGTTAGATTAATATCCATGGGGATTCAAGTGTTAAAGTTTTCCAAAAATAAGGATATGGCTTTCAAGAACATTTTGCTCATATATTTTAAAGGAAATACAACATCAAATCCAGATCTTATGTATGTCTGAAGATAAGAAGTGAAGCTAGAAGATCTTATATACAATAAGACACGATACTATTTTCAAGGGATATGAGGATCAGAAGGTGAAACATTAAGAAGATGTCAACAACGGTTCAAAGCTCAAATTCGAATTACAAGATAAGGAGTCCTATGTTTCAGTTAAGCAAGTTTATCTTATGAAGATTACAATGAAGATAACAACTTAAGATAATGATATTCAAAGTATCATTAGTTAGAGAATGAAAACAACTTGATCCGAATTTTGTGCAAATAATCGAGGAACAAGTTTATCTTCTTCAAATCTGACCGTTGAAGATTTTAAGATATATTCAACAAGTCAAGAATAGAGAAGTACAATTAATTATGTGAGAAAGAGCAATCTTATACACTATTCCATCATCTGAGCAAAATTGTGATATTTTACATTGTCTTTCTTGTTCGAAAATTTTAAGGATACATATTGCATTTCCACTATTTTCAATTTACTCAATTCTTGTGTGAGATTGAGTGTTATAACTAGGCTCAATAGATTAATTGTTAGCTTAAGGAGAAGCTTAGAGAATCAAGCTGAGTGCATTGTAAGCCAAGTGCGTTGGCAAGGATAACTCGTAACTTGTTTGTTTTGGATATAGTAGAACATACCGGTAAGGAAGACCAGGTCCTCGGTTTGGTACTGAAAGAGAGGACTGACGCTCGAAGTGGAACCTCTATAAATCAACTTTACAATCTTCTCTACCCTATCTTTTAATTTCGTGTATATTCATTTAATTATTTGTGCTATGGATTAAACTCAGAGAGTAACTGCAAACAAGAATTTATATTTTACAAATTTGTTTTAGTTTGATCTTATTTGATTTATCCTTTATTATAACGATCTTAAAACAAGTTAAATTGTTTTCAAGTGTATTTAAAAGCCATTTCGAAATTAATTAACTAAGTGGGAGTGATATAAAGAAATTTTAATAACCAATTCACCCCTCTTGGTTATTCTTTTGGGACCAACAGGAAGCTAGAGGATCAAGCTGAGTGCATATTGTAGCCAAGTGCTTTGGCAAAGACAACTTGTAACTTGATTTGTTTTTGGATAGTGGAACATACCGGTAAAGACAACTGGATCCTCGGCTTGGTGCTGGAAGAGAGGACTGACGCTCTAGGCAGAACCTTTATAAATAGCTTTGCAATCTTCTCTACCCTATCTTTTAAATTTTCGTATATTTCTAATCATTTATTTAAGTTGTGTTCTAAATTCAGAGACTAAATCAGAGACTATCTGGAAGCATTTTTACAAATCAGAGATTGATTCATTGACTAAAATATGGGAGTTCATCTTTGTTTTAAGCTAAACTTTTTGTATCTGTTCTTATCCGAATTTCATCTAAAGATATTGTTTATTAAAGTTGTTGTTTTCAAGTAAGGTTAAGAAGCCATTTAAGTTGATTAACTAGATTTGTGAATTTGGTTAAATTTTTCAAAGAATTAAATTTTCAACTTGGAAAACCAATTCACCCTCCCTCCCCTCCCCTCCCCTATCCTCCTAGTTAATATGTCAGGACCAACATGTTTATCTCCTAGTTGACAAGTACCAGAAGTACTTTTTCGACCAAATTTGCATCATGCATAATCAGCATCTGAGTATTCAATTAATTCAAAATTTTGGTTTTTGGGATACCAGATTTCTAATTTTGCAGTGCATGCAATGTACTTGAAAATTCTTTTCACAGCTTTTAAATGTGTTTCAGTTGGATTGCTTTGAAATCTTGCACAAATGCATACAGAAAACAATATATTGGTCTAGATGCAGTCAGATACAAAAGAGAACCAATTAAACTTCTATAAAGTTTTTCATTAACCTTTTTACCTTGATCATCAAGATCTAACCTAGTAGAAGTACTCATTGGTCTAGCCACTTCTTTTGTATTTTCATATCCAAATTTCTTTAATATTTGCTTAGTGTGCTTCTCTTGGTGAATGAATATTCTTCTTTTGTTTGTTTGATTTGTAATCCCAAAAAGAAATTCAGTTCACCCATCATGGACATCTCAAATTCAGCCTGCACAAATCTTGCAAATTCTTGACAATATTGTTCATTAGTTGATCCAAATATAATATCATCAACATAAATTTATACAACTAAAAAATCATCTTTATAATGCTTTATAAACAAAGTTGTATCAATCGCACCTCTTTGATATCCACTTGATATGAGAAATTCACTCAGCCTCTCATACCAAGCTTTTGGTGCTTATTTCAATCCATACGATGCGTTTCTTAATTTAAAAACATAATCTGGTTTGAATGGATCTTCAAATCCAGGAGGTTGTTCAACATATACTTCTTCTTTAATGTAACCATTGAAAAATGCACTTTTAACATCCATTTGAAATAATATGAAATCCTTAAAACAAGCATAAGTAAGTAAAAGACGTATAGCTTTAAACTTAGTAACAGGTGCATATGTTTCATCATAATCTATGCCTTCCTCTTGTGAGTATCCTTTAGCTACAAGCCTAGCTTTGTTTCTCACAATTTTTCCATTTTCATATAATTTATTTTTAAATACCCATTTTGTTCCTATTATAGATTTATTTTGTAGTTTAGGAACTAGATTCCAAACATTATTTCTTTGAAATTGGCTTAGTTCTTCTTGCATTGCATCAATTCAATTGTTATCATTCAATGCCTCATTAATATTATTTGGTTCTATTTTAGAAAACATAGCAAAATGATTTTCAATATCTGTTAACTTAGATCTAGTTCTTGTTCGGATTCTATATCACAGTAATTAAATTAGGAGGATGTGATGATTTATATTTCCATACTTTTGAACTTTCAGGATTATCATTTCTTAATTCCAGATTGCCTTCTGCATTAGTTTATGAATCATCAGATTCTAAACTTTTATTCAAATTGCTTTCTGCTTTATCTTCTGCCTCATTGGTTTTATCAAATTTAGCTTATGATTTTCCTTCTGATTTAGCAGAATCTAGTTCACTAAATTCATTTATAGGCACAAATACATCATCATCATCATCATCCTTTATTTCATTGAGAAAACGATTAATAGATTCTTCAACCACTTTAGTTGATTTATTAAAAACACGATATGCTTTACTATTTTGTGAATATCCTAGAAAAATTGCTTCATCAGATCTTTCATCAAATTTTCCAAGATTATTTGCATTCTTTTTCACAAAGCATGTACATCCAAACACATGAAAATATGAAACAGATGGTCTTCTACCACGAAACAATTCGTAAGAAGTTTTTGTTGTACTTGGTCGACTATAAACTCTATTCATTATGTAACAAGCAATTGCAACAGCCTCAGCCCAAAAATATTCAGCTATTTTACTTTCATTCAACATAGAACGAGTCATCTCTTGAATTGTTCTATTTTTTCTTTCAACTACTCCGTTTTGTTAAGGTGTATAAGGTGTTGAAAAATTATGATTTATTCCATGTTCTTCACAAAAGGATATAAAAAGAGAATTATCAAACTATTTTCCATAATCAGTTCTCAAAGCAACAATGGAAAAACCTTTTTCATTTTGAATTTGTTTAGCAAACTTTTGAACATGTCAAATGTATCAGATTTGTGCTTCAAAAAGAACACCATGTAAATCTTGAAAAGTCATCAATAATTACAAGACCATATTTATTTTTACCTAAGCTTAAAGTTCTTGTACGTCCAAATAAATTAAGATGTAAAAGTTCAAGAGGTCTTTTTGTATAAATCTTATTTTTGCTTTTATGTGAAATTGAAACCATTTTATTCTTTAAACAAGTTGAACAACTTACATCATGCTTTATATTAATTTTAGGCAAACCAACAACTAAATTCTTTTTAGAAAAATTTCTAATTGATTAAAGTTCACATGACCAAGCTTTTTATGCCATAAATGTATATTATCATTCATAGTCAAAAAGCAATATTCAACATTCCTATCAGATGGTGTGATTAAAATATGTTCCTTTTGCTAAAACCTTCAAACAATTTCACACCTTCAGAATTATATGCAAAGCATTTATCTTTCTCAAAAGTCATCTTATAACATTTGTCACATAATTGGCTTATACTCAAGAGATTATGTTTTAATCCTTTTACTAGTGAAACATTTTCAATTAAGTAAGGAGGACCTATGGTACCTGTTCCAATTATCTTACCACGACTGTCATCTCCAAACCTCACATAACCTTTTCCTTTCCACATTATGCTAGTGAACAAGGAAGCGTCACCTATCGTATGACCTGAACATCCACTATCTAAGTATCATGTTCCTTTTATTTTTGTCCCTTGTTCCAGCAATTACGCACAAAAAGGTGATCAAACCTTTTTAGGAACCCAAATAAACTTGGGTTCTTGATAAGTCAAGCTCGTCTTATCTTGTCTTTTAACTTGATGTGTACGGAGCTTGTTTCTTTTGTAAAAACAATACTTTTCTATATGAACTATTTTGTTGCAAAAGAAACATGCATAAGAATGTGTATGATATCTATTATTTACCTGGTGATTGTAATTTCTCCTTGGATATCCATTATTATATCCATACCTGTACGTTCTACTATACCCTCTGCTTGAGAATTTTTGTTCAGAATACCTTCTGAAAGAGTCTCTGCTTTCATTTTCATATCCTTTCTAACATGCGGTTTAGCAGATTTTTCAATCACGTGGTCTTTTGCCTTAATAAACACAGTTTTCTTTATATTTGCTGATCTATCATCTCCATACCTATGTCCATGTTTAATAAAAGCGGGTCTTTGACTACTTATTAACATTTTTAGTTTTTCTTCACTTTCATTAAACTTATTAAAAGTATTTTTTAATTTCTTGTGATAAAACTTCTACTCTTCCTTTTAAATCCTTGATCTCATTTTTCAAAACGCCTTTTTTTTCTTCAAAGCTTCAGATTTAACATACAATTTCTCATTTTCATTTTTCAAAATATCGTCCTCATCTATAAGCAACCTATTGGTTTGTTTTAGAACATCTTTCTCATTTTTCAATGCTTTGTTTTCTATATCTAGTTTTGAAATCTTTGAATTAGCTTTCTTAAGTGCCTTTAGAAGTTTTTTCATTTCAATGTACATTTCATTATCAATTATATCAGTTTTGGATTCAGAGTTTACCTTGAACGTAGCCATCAAGCACATGTTTGCTTCTCCATCGTCCTCACTGGTAGCTTCTGATGCAGGTTCTGATTCGTCTAAATTATCCCAAGTAGCCATCATAGCACGCTTTTCTTCTTAAATTTCTTCATTTTCTTCTTTAATACTGGACATTCGTACTTAATATGCCCTGGCTTCTTACATTTGTAACACGCAATCTCCTTCTTCTCTTTCTTTTCTTCTTTTTGTTATAGTTTCTTCCTATATTAAACTTGCTATACTTATTGTAACTTTTAAATTTCTTACCTTTCTTTATCAGTTTGTTGAGTCTTCATACCAGCATATTGATGTTCTCTTCATCATTTTCCTCATCCGAATCAATCTCTTCAACAATTTTCTTTGCTTTAAATGCAATGGCCTTTGTACTACTTCCAAGTTCCTTTGTGGTGTCGAGGTGAGATTCTTATGCCATTAATTTCTCCCTCAGTTGACTAAGTGACAACTTATTCAAGTCTTGGGCTTCATCGATTGCTGTCTTCTTAGCATCCCATGACTTTGGCCATATGCGTAACATCTTTCTAACAAGATTTGCATCATCCAATTCTTACCAAGAGACTTTAATTCATTCGTGATAGAAGTAAAGCGATTGAAAGTGTCTTTGATTTTCTCATCTGATTTAATTTTGAATAATTCATAACGTTGCAGGAAAGCATTAATCTTTGTCTCCTTAATTGTATTAGTTCCTTCATAAGTTATAGATAGAGTATCCCAAATTTTTTTTGCCATTTCACAAGAAGAAATTAAATAGAATTCGGAAGGAGCTATAGTAGTGAGTAAGAGATTCTTAGCCTTGTTGTTCTTTTCTATGAGTCTCTTTTTAGTTGGAGTCACCACTCCTCTTGGATAATGCTACTCCATGGTCACTATAGTAGATAACTTGCCAAGAGTCAAAATCATTAGCTTTGATATATGTTGACATTCGCATTTTCCAATATGCAAATTCGATCCATCAAAGAAAGGAGCTTTGTTGATTGCAATATTGTTATCTACCATTTTTCAATGAGATCTCTCAATTTTAATTAAATGAGAACCACTCTGATACCAATTGTTGGTCCCAAAAGATTAACCAAGAGGGAGGGTGAATTGGTTTTCCAAGTTGAAAATTTAATTCTTCGAAAAATTTAATAAAATTTACAAATCTAGTTAATCAACTTAAATGGCTTTTTAACCTTACTTGAAAACAACAACTTTAATAAACAATATCTTTAGATGAAATTGGATAAGAACAAACAAAAAGTTTAGCTTAAAACAAAAATGAACTCCATATTTTAGTTTTGCTTTAAATTGCTTCTGTTACTCTCTGAATTTGTTCTGAAATTAATCGCAAAAAAATACACTTAAAATGTATAAAAATTAAAAGAGATAGGGTAGAGAAGATTGAAAGCTATTTATAGAGGTTTGCTTTAGCGTCAATCTTTTTCCAACACCAAACTTGGGACCCGGTATTCCATACGGTATGTTTCACTATCAATAAATCAACAAGTTACAGTTGTCTTTTGCAAACACTTGGCTATAAATGCACTCAACTTGATCTCTAGATTCTTAAGCTACAATCAAACTACTGAGTTTCTTGTAACTATCAAATTCACACTAATTGGTAAATAAATCATAGGAAAACAATAAAATTCCTACAAATTTCGATCAAATAAAAACAATTGAAAGAGATTGAATTTAGCGCAATGAAACTGGGATGAGTATTGATTTGTTCTTTTTTTTAAGTCTTTCTCTTGTGAAATGATTTTCATATATATATTTTGATTGACTTGAATGAGTATCTTTTTTATTGTTGTCTCCAAGGCTATAAGAGATGGATAACTTGTTCCTGATTTTTTGCTTTGATTCGGATAAACCTTGCTGGTCGTTTTTCATCTATAGCTTAGATAGACTTCAATTCTATTAATGTCGCTGGTATTTCACCTGGTAATGGGCTCTATTCAAATGTTCATATTTGAATTATCTTTGTTGTAGATATCCTTAAAGATTGATTACTTTGTTTTCGTTAAATATCCGGAAAATAGCACTTTATCAAATTTGATATGATCCATTTCGAATTTGAATTCTTCCTGATCTTGAGTAGATTTGTTTTTGATAACAAACTAAGTCAGATTCTCTTTTATATATATTGTCACGAGATTATATGTGAAACTTCTTGTCGTGATCCTCCAATCTTTGTGAGAATAAATTCTTCAATAAATAATCTTAATCTATACAATTAAATCCTTTGGATATTGAACCAATTGTGGAATAATTGAATGCATTACTAAATGCATTCACTTGGTGGAGTCTTAATTTGTATTGCTTTGAAAATCATTCGTCTTCATAATCGTGATTTTTAATATCTCAAAAATTTTGTAAATTGCTTCTAAAAAACTTTGATCGGTATTAACCCTTGTAGTCGTTATAATTTCTTTCTGAAACACTTTCTGATCGATATACAACTTTGTAAAACATGATTTTCCTTATGAATTTTCTCTGAAATATATTTGTATGTGAAAACCATTGTTAAACATTCTCTGAAAATTCTGAGTTGTGTCCTTTTGTAAACATTTGCATAAAATGTTACTTGATTACTGCACACTTAATGAATTTTGTTAGTATAAACTTAATGCTTTTTGTTATCATCAAAATCATCTTTGAGAGAAACCAACAAAGCAAATTTGAAATTTCCAATCCCAAATCATGTAAAGTGAATTCCAAGTTCAATATTTCAAATTCTTTTATGAGTTCTTTTTTATTGGTGATCATCATAGTAACTTCACAATAACTTTTACGACTTAAAGCATCCGTTGCTGCATTAACTTTCCTTATATGGTAGTTAATATTCAAAACATAGTCTTTTATTAACTCTAACCATCTCCATTGCCTCATATTCAGGTCCTTCTGAGTAAACAGATACTTCAAACTTTTATGATCAGTGTGATTATCACATTTTTGCCCATATAGGTAATGTTTCCATATCTTCAAGGCAAAAATAACTCCTACCAACTCTAAATCATGTGTGGGATAATTAATCTCATGTGGCTTCGGTTGTCTAGATGCATAGGGAATGATTTTTTCGTTTCGCATCAAAACACATCCTAACCCATTTCTTGACACATCATTATAGATCACAAATACATCCTGATCATTGGGTAATGTCAAAATTGGAGCGGATATTAATCTTTTCTTTAACTCTTGGAAACTTCTTTCTCTTTTCTCATTCCATTCAAATTTCTCATTTTTCCTTGTCAATTGATTTAAGGGCAAAGAAATTTTAGAAAAATTTTGAACAAATTTCCTATAATACTCGGCCAATCCCAGAAAACTTCTCACTTCAACAACTATTTCTAGTTGTTTCCATTCCATGATGGCTTTGACATTTTCCGGGTCTGCTTAAATTCCTTCACCTGATATGATATACCTAAGAAAAGATATTTGTTCCAACCAAAATTCACACTTTGATAACTTTGCAAACAATTTATTCTCTCTTAACACCTGTAATACCATTGCCACGCCATGATGGGTACCCTAAACATGGTAGTCCGTACACAATATTAAAGCCTAAGAATGACTACCTTAGTCACACAAAGGCTTCCATATCATGTACAAAGTGTACATCACAATCAAGATAATGTATCAGAATAGCACAATTTACATTGATAATGATTAAGTAACAAGGCAAGGAGAATATATATCATAAAACATAAACATGGTTAATTACAAATCTTAGGGGCATACCCCCGCCATTATCTCCAAGTCTATATAAATACATTTGTTAGAAATCTCTGAAATACTGACATAACATACATTATATATAAGAAATTAAAAAAAGTAACTTCATCATATGTTCCCATTGCATCCATAAGTGTTTAAATCCATCCATGACTTCCTTAATATCATGATCTTCGATTAAGACCACGGGTATACCTGTTTCAACAAAAAATCTATGGGGGTATAAGCTTACAACTAGCTTAGTGAGATATTCCTATTTGTTTACATCATGATTTCAAATAAATTCATTTAATTTTTCACACATATGCTATGCAACAATCTCATGATTACACAAACATATATAATTATCCGAAAACCAAGTATAGAACAGATTTACCCCTCCATATCGAAGGTTAGAGAATTATCGATAAAGATCCTCAACTTTCTACTGCTAGTCCTCAAGCCCCTACCCAAAGCATTCGGTTGGCATGGATTTAAACCTAGAGTCGCATTCCCCAAGTGATGTGGATTCTCTAGGAAGGAACAGGGCCCGTGTCCTAGCACGATAGCAGCCCATTAACTCTATGCGTAGTAGTAACAGCCTTTTGAAAGAAAATGTAACTCAATGGATGTTATGTGTGATCACTTTATTTTTCTTTAGCCAAACCTCATTAAAGTTTTCTTGGGGGTGATCAAACAATTTAGCAAACAATAAGCAATCATATATACAGGTAGATAAAACACTTCAACAAACAATGTGAAGCCGCGATATTCTTAATTCTCATTTCATCGCATAAGTATAGAATCACATATATACATATCCCTGAATTCCCCATACATGTCCATTTTTTTCTTTTCTTAGTATTCTAATGCCATTATTCTACAAGCACAAGCAAGTAATGAAATTAAGAGGAATACTCACTCGTCCATTTCGCAATCTTTTTAGTCGTAGTAATTTTCAGGAAGAGAAATCTCGCATTTCTCATCACCTAGACAAAAGAAATACTCGAGATGAGTATTTCATAGAAGTTCTACTGAAACTTTCTAATTCTATTTCACTATGTTCGTCAAAATCATGTAAAATGAAATTCCAACTTAAAATAGCCATAACTTGCTTATTTTAACTCTGAATTTCGCATATTATATACAGTTTTCTACCTACTCGAAAAAGGTTTATCTATTTCTAAGGTTATTTTTATCGTAAAAATCCATTTGGGTTTGAAAACGGTGAGGTGCAGAATCATTACGAATTTCTAATTCCTCAAAACACAATTTTCCAAACTTTTTCCTTATCCAAAAATCCTTTGGCAAAAATATAGATATTTATATGATTGAAAAATCCTTTGAATATATATAGACTCATATTGTATGCAAAATTCCAATGGTATTGTCTTAACAATTATTTTTCGTAAAGTAATTTATCTTACGAGGTTGAAGACTTGAATTTTAATAATTTCTTTCCTAAGTGTTGTGAAAGAGATTTATAATTTATTGGGTTATTATAATTAAGTACATTCTTATTTTGTTTTCCAATTTCTTTTCTAAAATAAATAAATTTTCTCTTAACTTTGGTCTTCTACAAATTTTACTTTTAGTGATAAAAGTGAAGTTTCCAAAGTTTTTAATTAAGTTGTTGATAACCTATAATAGTTCGAGTTGTATATATATATTTTCCCTTTTAAAAATGGTTTTGATAATTAGGTCTTTTTCTTCTTATATTTTCATTTCCTAACTTCTTTAAAAATACATTTTATTCCTAAAACTTGGTCTTTTAAGTCTTTTGCAAATCTTACGTGGAAGAAAATCATGTTTCACTATTTTATTAAGTTTTTGATAATATCTATTGTTCTTTTGTAACTTATCATGCTTATATATATATATATATATTGAAAATGGTTCCTCTTTTAGAAACATAGCAACCTCTATATTTCTAGGTGAGTTTATAATTTCGTGAGTTGATTTTATCTTAACTAATTTAGTGAGTTGATTTTATCTTAACTTATAAAACTTAGTTTAATTATTACTTTTTATTATGGAGTTGGTAAAGATTCCTATAAGTAAGCTTTTTGAGAAAAGTTTATTTATCAAAAAATTATTATTGCTAAGTTTTAATAAACTTTATGTGACTTATCATAACAAAAAAATGTTTATTCTGTTAGTTTCTTTGAGAAAATCATCTTCATTATCATTTGAGAAAAGTCTTGATGAGTTTGAAAAGAAGTTGGAAAAATAACTTGGCTTCGTGTTTGATAGAAAAATCTTGATTTAGTGACAAAGGTATATATATAAAAAGAGTTTGGTTTCATTTCCTTTAATATAGAAAATTTCCTCTTAATTTTTGTTGAGACAATATCATTATGATTATGCACGTACATGAGTATATGGTATGAAAATGATGAAAATATAAGAAAGATATAAAGAGCAAAATAATAAGCAAGATAATAATATCAAGTATTGGGAACCTTAGCTTCATCAAGGTAGCTCGGTCAACCATTGGGAACCTTAGGTTCATCAGGCAACCCGGGACTAAGAATAGACTAGTCCCAAAAGAAAAAGAAAAAGAAAAAGAAAGAAAAGAAAAACAATAATAAGAGCAAGTTAGTCAGTGTTAGTGAGCATTTAGGCTCTATGAAATATATAGATATACATATAGATAATATATATATATATATTGTTATGTTAGAAGTATAATAACAATAATAAAACATAAGATCATCATAATAACAAGATAATAAAAGCGGAATTTCTTGGCATGTGCAAGAACAAAACATGAACATGTTGTTGCTTCTATAACTCATATGAGTTTTAAGAAATAACACCATAGTCATGCTAAGTTACATGACATGGGTAAATAGATGGTTGGAAGCTCTACTTAAGAGTGTTTTTGTTGAAAGTTGAAGATGATAGATGTAGATTATGTGGGTAGTGATATGTGGTAAATGGTTTATGTTTAGAGAATGATTTTGGAAATTTTAGTTGTAGAGAGTTTTGGTAGAGAGGAATTGTGAGAAATTTTGAGAGAGTTTTGTTACATAAATTAAATATATGAAAGAAGCGAAGGGAAATGAGGTATTTATAGATAAATATGAAGGGAAATATGAGTTAATTAAATAAATAAAAAAGAAAAGAAATGGAGGGAAAGAGGAAGGGAGAGTGGACGGCAAGAAGAGAGGGAGGGAGGATTTGTGGGTGAAAAATTTTTGTAATGAAAGTACTAATATGTAAAGTATGATGTGAAATAAAGTTATATGAAAAAAGTAAAAAGTAAAAAAATAGGTATATAGGTAGTAAGAATAGGTAGGAGAAAAAATAGAGATAGATAAATAGTATAAATAATACTGTGAATAATAGACTAGACATATTAATATAAGTAGTAAAAAAAATATGCATAAAAATGTGATATTTGATATTTTTAGTTATCGAAAAATTATGAAACTGATATTTTTGAAATCTTTGTATTAGTACGAATCTAATTGTGTCATCGGAATATTTTTACCATCCGGTGTACTAGGGTACGATTTTCGAAAACTATCCCATTTAGATCTGAAAGACACTAGAAATTGGCGAATATGATATTTTTATACTTTCTATATTATTACAAACTATTATTGATCATTAACTCACTTTCGTTGTCTAGGGTTTAAGAGCGTGAGGTTGTCGGATCTAAACACTAGGGTTTATAGTAAATTTTGTTGACTTTTAGGGTTCCAGTTTGAGTTCCGATTTGTTGATTTATTCGTAAGATCATATACTTTTGGGGTTTTTAACCATGTTATGTTTTTGGTTCAACATTTATGTTTTATTTTATTTTATTTGTGATTTATTTAATTTTTTTCAATTCCCGGGATTGTTTTAACCGAGTCTAGATTATGGGTTGACTACGTTTGACTTTTAGTGGTAATTGAAAATTTTTATTCTAAAATTCACCTAAGGATTTAAGGTTTTACTATTTTATCGTCAAGTGTTATTTGGATATATCATCTTGATCTGTGTGTTAGGGATCAAATAGCTAAGTTATTTGGCAAACGGATGTTGAATCAAACGATTGTTAGGTTTTGTTTTGATGGTTTTCTTTTTCTTGAGTTTAAGAATTTTCTTATTTGATCTTATTTAGAATTCGATTTTAACTTAGGTCAATTTTCAGGGTCTTGGTTTTGGTGTTTAACTTCTAGGATTATTTTATAAGAATTGTAAAAAATTCAAGGGTTTACAACTATTCTTAGATGTTCCTCATGCTGAGCTTCGAAGATGAATATATCATCAATGAAAACTACAATACAAATGTCTAGCAATTGTCGAAAAAATCCTACTCACTAAGCTCAATAAAACTGCTAGAGCAATAGACAATCCAAATGGCATTACTAAAAATTCATAATGACCATAACGGGGCCAAAATGTTGTCTTTGATATATCTTCTGCTTTAACTCTGATATGATGATATCCTGGTTTCAAATCAATGTGAGAGAATACCTTTGCTCCTTTCAATTGATTGAATAGATCATCAATCTTTGGCAAAGGATACTTATTTTTTATCGTCACTTATTCAATTCTCTATAATTGATACAAAGTCGCATTGTTCCATCTTTCTTTTTGAAAAATAACACAGGTGCTCCCCAGGGTGATGTACTAAGGCAAATGAATCCTTTGTCTAACAATTCTTGCAATTGTGTCTTTAATTCTTTTAATTCTACTTGTGCCATTTGTATAGAGTCTTTGATATAGGTTGAGTTCTAAGCATCAACTCTATGGTGAACTTAACTTCTCTGGAAGGTGGCAAACCAGGTAGATCATCACGAAAGAGATTACCAAATTCACACACAGCCCGAATATTTTAAAATTTTAACTTTTCTTGCCGATCAATCATAGAATAAATTATGCTATATGCCAATTCATCAATTCTTTCGCCTTTTACTTCAATAACTTTTCTTTTAACTAGCTCTTTTTCAATCATCTCTCCAAAGAATTCAACTCTTTCCTTTTCATCATTAACAAATGATATCATCTTTGACCTGCAATCCACTTTCACTTTCGTAGTTGACATCAATGTCATTCCCATGATGATATCATACTTTCGTACATCTACCATTATTAGTCAGTAGTAGTCTTCTGATCATTAATCCGCAACGAAAACTTCTTTATAATTTCACGAGTGATAGCCATTCCAACTGTAGGTGTTGAAATTCCCAATCCTTTCTTCATCATCTCAGAACAATAACCAACCCTTTTGGACAAACTAGGGTTGATAATGGAATGCATGGCACCTGTATCAAAAAGTGCATACGCAGGTGTATCTTTTACTTGAATCGTTCCTATTTAACATATGATTTCTAATTACTACATGATTTAAGATAACTACACTAATCAACCAAAGAACACAAAAACAACATACATAAAGCAACATCCAAAAGCATACCTGTAATCAAACTGGTGTCATCCACATCAACCTCATCATAAACATCCTCTATCTCCTCAACCATAGGAGTCCCGTGCATGGCAAACATCCTTCCAGATCTCATAGATTTATTTCCCTGATTATTTCCACTTTTCTTATCCTTAGTCCCACTGGGTCCCTTTGTTTGCTTGCTTCCCTCACTTTTAGTCCTTTGAACAATTAGTAGATACATGTCCCACTTCTTGACAAATGAAACATATAGCTCCAGATTTCTTAGGACAATTTCCAATTACATGTCTAGTTTCCCCACAATAATAACAATGACTCTTTAGCTAAGGGAATTCTCTCTAGTAATGAGGCTCCTTACATTTCCAATAGATGACATTACTTTTCTTCATAACACTTCCTTTTGTTACCCTTAAGATTTAGAAAACTTGGTCTTCCTCCCATTCTAAAATCATCATAAGATCTTTTCCCGAAAGCTTGGCCCCGTTTGTTATACCTTGTGGTTCATACTTTTGTGCTCTTTTAATAACTCGAGCTTTTTCCACTATCGTAGAAAAATCTTCAATTTCGAATTCTGCCAACCGTCTTTGATAATGCGATTCTATCCCTTCCATGAAAACTTGCCTCTTTAACTCATCATTATCCCTGTAAGCGAGGGAGCAAACTAGAGTAGTCTATTGGACTCATTTTCATATTCATAAATATTTCGATCTCCTTGAGTTAAATTCATCAAGTCTTGAACTATATTCTCTCTTAGACTACTTGGAAAATACTCTTTCAAGAATTCCCTTCTAAACACTTCCTACTCTATAGGTTTAGGTAAGGATTGTTCTTTCAAATCCCACCATAATCTTGCTCTTACCCCTAATAAATAGGTCCCATATGACACTTTCAAAGCTTCAAACACTTGGAACACATTAAACGATATTTCCACTAGGGATAACCAATCTTCAGTCTCCTCAGGTTTTCCTAATGTACCCTCAAAATACCTATTACATTTAATAAACTCAGGTCAAACTCCTCTGTGGTGGATGTACTAGAGGAGAAGGAGCTGGCATTTTAAGTCTAGCTAGAGATGGTGCTTGACTTTCGCTAACAGATTCAATAGATTGCTTAAATTCCTCATGTAAAGCAGCTGGGGTAGAATAGAAGGAGTAGGGATTCGAGATCTTCGTGGTGTTACAAGAGGTACAGTTGGTGCCTCTTCTAAAGCAACTTGCGATGCTACCTAATTTGTCCTCCCTGCAAAGCTTGAAGAATCAAAACGTTTTGTTGTTGTAAGGCTCTTAAGACATCTTTTAATCCACCTGGAGGTGGTCCGGACACATTTTGTGGTTCTGGTTGCCCTTGTTCAGTAGGTCAAGAAGCTTAAAGCTGAGCTTTCGGTGCTGTAGGTGAAGCATTCCTATTTCTACATCCCTGTCTGCTAAAGTCGATTTCCCAACAATAAACTTTAGCATTACACATCAAAACTCTTATTGAACTTGGTAACATTCAAACAATACTAATATCTAAGGCACAACAAATAACCAAACATAAAAAACACTGTAATTTCTAACCACTTATGTGTAAGTCGTTTACCTAGATCCAAACTTACTCCTCTTTATTACTTAGATCTTATTCCATCCAAGCCAAACATTTCTATAGGAGTCATACATGTATATATGCATATATATATTCAATTTCTTTCTTTCTATTACAACCTGGCTCTGATACTAACTTTGTCACATCTCTATAGGGTATCCTCGTTGTAATAATACACCATGTAACTAATTGAGACCTCTAGAAAGTTACATAAGTACAACACAATTAACGTTCCCCATTTAAAGTGGACAATTAAAATAGGATCGATAGTTTTTTGAGTGGGAAAGAGATTGCATATATATGTATTAACCATAAATGAACATAACATATAAATCTAAGTCATTGCAAAATATTAGAACTATGGTCTTTAGGGCTTCATCAGAACCTTTTTACAACAAAGGTTACAAGGAAAACAAAACTTAACTTATACTATTACAAAACAATAACTAAGTTTCTATTACACAAATGGTCTTCTTTCCAAAAGAGTTCATAAGTCCACTCTATACTAATTCTCACAACTAAGCATGGTTTCGGTCTTCTTTCTTATAACCCTATAAATCAACAGTCTAAGAGAGTATTAGCATATAAAGCTCAGTGAATAACGGAATCTTAACACATATCACTAGTATCAAACAAGTTTTTTTAGTAACCATATATAATGCACTCATCAAACATATGTAGCAAACATGGTTTAAATAACCAAAATTTAAACCTATGGGGATTTACGTCATCCTAGGGGTTGAGGATAAATTTAGTAGTTCATGCCCATGAGAATCTCAAAACTAAAGGAGGAGGACTTTTTCATTCTCCCTTTGTCATTTTCAAATTTGCTTTCGCATAAATACCTCCACTTCTCTTAGAACATGAGCAATCCCACTAAGTATTAACACTCTAAAGCCAACTCCAAACAACCTCTTTTGAAGCCTTCTTAGTTTCTGTGAAGCTGATAACCCTATGGTAACCTCAAGTAGTCTCACTGGACTCAATATAGTATTACCACAGAATCAAAATGTTAACACGTGACATGAGTATCATGCTAATGCAGTATGATGTCATGAGATGCATGTTATATTGAATTTAGAAGTCTAATAAGTTTAGTTCCATATTATCTTATTGTGATACCAATTTCAGACACTCAACAATGCAAATTACACTTTTAAGTTCAAATAAGTAGTTATCACTTTAGTTATTAAGATTGACCACTCAAACATACAACATATGACATACAAGATTTCCCATCCCCATGAATTTGATTCCCTATAGTTATGATCAAACTATATTCCACTATTTACAATCACAATCAAATTAATAAGATTCAAGTTACTCACCCGATCATTTTTCTTAATCATCGTAATAGTCCAACGGGAAGTCCAAATCATGATCTAGGGTTCCTAAAAGATAGAAAAGCTTGTATTACTATCTACCTAACAAAGACAAGAAGGATTAAATAAGATTCTAAAGCTAAAGGAGACAAAAACACACTTTCAGGTTGCCATGCCACCCACTACGCCCCGTACCAAGGGCCATATGAGACAAACTAACACACAAGCTTCGCCAACCCCTTCAGCACGCCTCATATGGAGGATCACTTGATGACAAAGGCCACCATGTCCCTTGCTACACCCCATATGGAGGATCACTTGATGACTAGAGGCTACCATGCCCCTTGCCATGCCTCGTGGTGGCAAGGTGATCTAACCACAAAATCCACCATGGGCTCTGCCATGTCCCGTGGTGACCTAGATCCCATGAACAAAAATGACCACACCCTCCACCACGGGCTATAGTCCTTCTACAGCAAACACACTTTTATACTTTACAATTTTTGCATTTTTTAACTAACTCTAATTGTCATGCATCCATCCAACACAGTTATACATCATCATACAAGTCCCATACTCCTCATCCAGTTTTTCATATCTTCCAACATATCTCTATTCTCCACATCAAATTAACCAACCAACAAACCAACCATAAACTTCAAGTTTTAGAACTCCAACCCGCTACTCAATACTTCTACTCCATAAAACTAACAATCAAAACTCATGACAATCCAAAATAGCCATTAACCAACAACAACACTTATTCCATAACTACTCGAATACACAAATAACAAAGATAAGGAAAAAGTTAACTCACCTATACTTGTTTTAACTTGAAGATGGATGCTTGACTTGCTTTTTTTAGTGATTAAAGAAGAAGAAAATGAAGATGAAAGTGGAGTATGTGTGTGGTGTAAGAAACGTCGGTTTAAAGAGGAGCCAAGAGGAGGAAATGGAGAAATAAAATCTAGCACTTTAAAAGATAATCATATGCTTGTATACAAAACTCTCCTTTGACTTTTGGGGCAATTTAAAAGTAATCATGTGTGTGTGTGTGCATGGAAGTTATGGTGAGCTCATGGTGTTTAAATTTGCAGCCATTAAGTTCAAACAAACACACATTGATTGTAAAGACCCGACCCACTAAATCCCGAGATTTATTGTACCAAGTTCCCAACCACATATAATATTTTCACATTATATGTAAGGTTGTCCTAAAACTAACAATATATAAGAATTGTTTGATTTAAATCTACTAACACTTTATAAACAATTTTTAAACAAAAGAAGATTGCTAATAAAAGCAATCCATACATATATACATTATATGTATAAAGATTAGAGTCAATATAAGACACTATAAAATTACAAGTTGTTCTTCGTACAAAAAGATAAACTAAAGAGATCTTAAAGTCTTTTACAAATCAGACTTATTTAACAAGCCTCATATACAGAGAATTATGTTTTAAACAAAAGCTTCTCCCAAAACTAAGGGCATTCGAGTCCTACTCGTCCATGAACCTCTCAAAATTTGACCCGTATCACAGATCATCATACAACTCATCTTCTATACCTGCAATGCAACAAAAGTGAGCCAAAGGCTCAGTATGCAATAACAAATACAAAAACAAATTGTCAAGCAAACTTAATTCAAATGAAATTCATAAACGATAAAATCATTATCTTGTTAAGTTTTCTTTTAACAAAACAACAGTAGGGTATTAAAACCCCAGAAGCACGCTCTGGGAATTTAGGAGTCTTAAGTAACAGCAGCTGCTCATGGGGTTGATATAAGTAGTCTGAATACTTATATATATCCTATATCTATTCCATAAAGAAATAGCTTCATTGAGGGCTCAAAAGCCGTTGCCCGACTCTGCTTAAACTCAGTCCACAATATGAATGTAGTTCACAAGTCCCCATAAACTTTGAACTAAACTACGGTATTTCCCCATAAGTTTAAGCAAACGTTACTCGGATACTATTATCCCCATCAGCTATCCGCTTAACCATAAATGAATCGCTATTGCATCATAGCGTACTATTACATCATGACTTAGGTTAAGCACCTAACTAACATGTCATTGCATCATGACAGGTTTGCTGCTCCTCGGACCAGATTAAATAGCGTAATAGACATTCAGTTCATCAAAGTATTAAATCGAATTGAGTTAAGTTAAATTTAATAATGCCTATTCCAAGCATACAACAAGCAAGCTATTACGTACCTGTACCCACTAGTGTATTACTATATTCATACAGAGGGGAATCAACTAAAGAACCTTTAATTGAAATAAGAAATATTAAAAAAAATCAAAAATCGAACGTAGAACATATATACAACACACAATTCTAAGTTAACTATACAAGGAGATTCAATGAACCTAACATATAGTTTTAACATTTAATTCATACATAAAACATGTTTATGTAACTTATAGATTCATTAGAAGACCATATATGAAGCAAAGAAGGACAATTGAAGAAGGCTAAAGTTGTAAAAACTTAGGGGATACACGAACAATTTACACAGGCAAATTTAAGTTGAATGCCGACAGCGTTGGAAATATACGCCGGCAGCGTTAAGAAAATCGGTTCTGTTCGCATTCAACAACGATTAAAGGCCGACAGCGTTGAAGCCCTAGTGGTCGACCTAGGATTTAAAAATTTAAACACTAGCCAATTTCTTCACAAAAGCCGGCAGTGTTATAAGCAGCGTTAGAAAAATCGGTTCTGATCACATTAAACACCGCCTCTACGATGGCGGCGTTGAAGTACTAGATGCTGGCATACATGCAAAAACAGACTTGTTCGAAAAGTTTTTGTTTCCCCTATTTTGCACTTCAATAATTTATAGCATATAACACTTTTAATCCTTCTTCAAACACATATTAGCTTCATACACTATCTTCTATCCATATTAACCATTCCTAGCAAATTTGAACATCATTTTAACACATCAAACTACTTCATTTTTATCCAACCCTTTCCTACTCTTCACTTTAAACTTAACTACTCAAATCAACTTCAATCCTCACCAACACTTCTCACTACTTCCATAACACGTATAACAAGCTCATATAATAATAAAACACGACCTAACATTTATTAATACATAAAACCATTTAAACTCATATGACATTAAACTCATTCTAACATGGATTCTATATCTATATCACAAGAAAGAATAAACAAGAATTTACAATTTTCATTAACTTACATGAAGAAGCTTTGGCTTGAAGAAAATTGTTGAATCAAAGAGCTTGTTTTTACTATGGTTTAGAGTTTATGGTTTGAAGAAAGAAGAACAAAACAAAGAAAAGAAAAGTGAAAATTGATGTGAATTTTGTGGGCTGCCAAAAGAGGGTCTATTTGATCAAAATATGGACTCGTAATTATCCTAACTTTGACTTTTGGGGTAAATATAGGTTAGGCTTAATTTGGGGCTAATTTGAACTTAATTTGAGTTTGAAATTGGGCTTAACTTATTATAAAATTCTGCTAAGAATTATTTAGACATTTCAAAAGTTGTTTTGATAAATTTAAGCATAACACATATATATTAATTCATAAGAGACACAAACATTAATTATACTAAACACATTAATATATATAAAACAATAGCATTAATATCATAACAGATATACACATACATCAATAATTTACATTAATAAACATAGTATATCAAACCTATTTCTACACATTTATCTTCATATATCAAATTTACTTCAAACTTAATATTTTGAACTAATATTATATTTACATGAAAATTAAATTATTAAATAAATTAGGTTATTTCATTGATCCATTGTATTTTAAAATATTAGGATTACCAATCATTCAAGTTCAAGACCAAGTTTAGTAACAAGTTAGTTTATAAATACTATTTGATGAAATAATTTCTTATACGAATCTATTCATTGTTTTTGGTAATTTAGAAATTAAGTTTATAAAGTTTAATTTTCTTTAAAAATATAAAGAATGCTTTAAATTGACAATTTTTTGATAGCAATTCAATTGAAGATTTTGAACCTCTATTTCTTCTAATTTGGTTTTATAAAAATTATCATACTTAAATTTCCTCAACTTTGATACACGACAGCATATGCAATCAAAACACATTAAATCTTTACTTTCTTTAGCAAAAAAAAAAAAATTGTACTTTTCAATTCTATTTATGAAAAACCTGAGGATTACAATGACTCAGTCAGTTTGTTCTTCACTACACATGATGAATGCAAGCAACACATCTATAAGGATCCAGAGCCTATCATTTATCTCCCATACTTACCTGCATGAGGCACCTCATCTTACTCGAACGGAGTTAGGTGGTGGTAATGTCTACCCAAATGAATCCAATGCTTACTGTCATTGGTATATCGATCACCTAATGTTGGTGAATATAACATTCCATACCTCAACAGGGTACCTTAATAATATCTATGTAGCATGTAACAAAGGAAGTCATAGACATTTAATTTAATCCATATGAGGCTTTTCGAAAGCTACATGAATGTAGATCCATTGGAATACACGTGGCATGGACATTTAAAATAAGATCGAGGTTGATTAGAACAAAAAAGATATTGCATACATATAAGTCACATATAAGAATAACTTTACAAAAGTCATAGATAATTACATTATAAATTTACAACTTTGTCTTCAAAAGATTTCAACATTACACTTGTCTAAAAGATCTCAAGAAGTCTACATAACATTGGCTCAAACCATTACAACATAATTCTCCTAAAAAGTTCAATAGAAATACAAACATTCTTCCTTCAGTTCATAATCAAACTTCTCTGATATCTAAACTAGCTCCAACTCTTGGGTCTTGGTTTTCCCTTCTTAATTCCTGTAAACAATAATCTAATGGAGTATGAGCTCAAAAAGCTCAGTGAATAATAGAATCTTAATACAATACAAACAAATTCATGCAATGTTTAATTAACACTCATATGTAATGTAGCAATCAACCGTATGTATGAAGGCATAATTTGGTGACCGGAACTTAGACTTTTGAAGATTTATGCCCTCTCTCGGGGGTTGAAGGATCGGCACTAGTATTTCAAGTCCAGGAAACCCAAAAAACTATGGAATGAGTAATTATTTTCAAACTCATGTGCTATTTATAAATAAATATATATACAATATATTCTCAACTTCACTTAGGTCTCGGAATTTCCACTATGTATTATTGTTTCAAGCTAACCCTCACTTGGTGATTTCCTTCAAGCCTACTTAGTCCCTATAAAGTTGGCAACCAAATCATAACTTTTACTAGATTTACTCGATAAAATGAAGTATACCATAGAATAGAAATAATAATATGTGACGTGAATACCATGTAAATATAATGGTGTGATGTAGTACAATGCATTTATGATTCATTTATTGATCAAATAAGAGTTAATTCAATTTAATTAGTGATCAATTAGTTCCAAAAAATCAACAACATCATTTAACTAATCAATATCAAACAATTAGTTATCATGTTTAGCATTAAAAATTTTCATTCAATCAAATAGTCATTCAACATGCATTATTCCCCAATCTTTATACATATAATTAGTTTAAGTTGCATTTAAAGTTACATGCTACTACATTACAATCACATACAAGTGAAAAGATTCAATTATGCACTGATGCATCTTGGTTAGTCATCGTAATAGTCCAATGAAAAGTCCAAGTCTTAACTTAAGGTTCCTATAAAACAATAAATACACAATACCATGTAAATAACTAAATAGGAATATCTATTGGTACTCAAAAGTCCTAATTTCATGTTATCATGTCCTTAGTTCATTGGTCTTTAAGAAATATAAGGAGATATTCATAAGTATTATTCAATAATACAAACTTAACTAATTATTAAATCTAGGTATTATAAACTTAGCATATCAATAACCAATGACTTTATGATCTAACTTGACTAAGAATTTTATAAGAGAACTTAAACTAGTATTTGGATATGCATAGATTATATTATTTATAATTTTATTTTATTTTTGTATAAGAAAAAGAGGAAGCATCAAGGCCATGACCTAAGCCGTGATCTTCAACAACCTAGGCTGTGATTTTCAACACGGTCACCAACATGCTCGTGATCGAAGGCATATTATCTTACAAAAGGAAACAAAGGAGATTGCGTCCCTCATCACTGTTGTGCTCTTGGCCATAATGTGAATAGCGGCCATGATCATGATCACTTTGTAAGAAAAAAAAATTATCCAAGAAGATAATGGGCTTCATCATGCTCATGATGCGGCAAAACAATGTGATCCAAGAGATCACTCCCTCTATCACGCCTATGATCCAATAACCCTAAGTTATATTTTAAACTTCAAAATTTTACACTTTCCAGCTACTTATTATGACCTTATTTCCATCAAAAACACTTTCCCACTTACATATAAGGTTTATGTGCTTCATTTACAACTTGAAATTGATCCTACACATACAAACTTCCATTACACGAACTTTGCACTACATCAACCTTAGTTCACCAACTAAAGTCCACTATATCCTTGTTTTGAGCCTTAAACTATCATTTTCATCACTTATTCCCACCTATCTAACATCAAAGTCCTTAACAACTCTATATACAACACTAGATAATAAGAGCACTAAATATACTTATCTTACAAAATCAATAAGGTAATAGTAAGTAAGAACTTACCTAACTTAGTCTTGACTTGATGATAGAGCTTTAATATGAATTTTGAAGAGTTTTGGGAGAGAAATTTAATGAAGAAAATGTGATGAAGGGGAGTAGAAAATGCCATCTGCTAGGAAGAAGAAAAAGTTGATAGTTTGCTAATTTTATTTTATCATTATCTATTAATTTTGATAAAGTAAAGTTTGACTTTTGAGAAATTAGAAGAAATATTATGTGTGAAGGTGTATGCTAAGTATGATGGGGCAATTGGGCTATGGGCTTGAGTTTGCATGTACCATGGACTTCTTTATGCCTAAAGCTTTAAAAAGCATGGATTTTCATGCACAAATGGGCTTGTGTTAAATTTAATGCATCAAAAGACAATAGTTCAAATTAATACAAAATTTGATTTGGAAATTTATTTAAATAAGATTTTCTTATGACAATTGATAATAAAATTCCTTATAATTAGTAATAAACTTTAGAAATCCAAAGTCTTAAGAAAGTTTAAAAGTAGAACAATTTGATAGAAAATTTGAAAAGGGTCAATTGAAATTTTTAGGACCTATAATTTCACTTAGTTCATTCTATGCATGCTAATATAATCAAGTTCAATAATTAGGCTATTCATCTTGACTTTTATATTACATCTATATTGATTTTTAAATTTCTAATTACCAACTTAACTTAAGAGAAAACTTGGCAATTACATAATAGGTAGACCCCAACTTAGGTAACATCTATTACTGCTCAAAGATGGTGATTATAATAGGTAGACCCTGACTCAACCAACATCTATCATCGCCACATGACAAATGGATCCCGACTCAGGCAATATCCACTGTTAAAACATTGCTCAAAAATGTCCTAAGTTTATTTCATAAACTCTTCTAGTAAAATTTAGCAATTTCAAAAGACAAAAAGAGCTACATAAGATTCTTCAACTCATGTTTCTTTAGGAATACATTTTGAAAATACTTTCAATTACAAACCGGAACATTTCCTACAAGGGTTCAAATCATATGCGATGAGTATATTCATTTAATTGAGTCAAGTATCTAAAGTTATCTATTTATGTCAGCGATCATGCAAATGATGACACTCACAATAGCCATTAGACAAGTAATACAATCAACATACATCAAGCAGTAGCAAGCACAATTACATAACAGATCATTAGAGCTCCCTCACCTAAGCATTATTGTTCACTTGATACGACCATTGGAAATACTTGGGGTTTGCGAACTTAGACTCATATCGCCTATGAAATGAAATAATAATTACTCATTACCATACATATATCTTTGTAATAAGTTACATTGGTGCTTAAGTGTCCTAAATTCAAGTTTTAATGTTTCTTATAATATTTTTACATTCTTAGTCTGATTTTATCATATGGATAGTTATTTTAAAACTCATAAAGTCTATTTTTCATAATTAAATTATAAAATTCGAATAAACCTCTTTTTCTTAGGAAAAGAACCCTAAATGATTCTGAATACTGATTTTACTCGTGTAATCTTAAACTAAGCCTATTGTATTCATCTTAACTGGAATTTTAGCACATGAATAAGCATTAAAAAAACTTATTTCATATATTTTCTAGTGATCATCTTAAATTATTCAATTTACAATCTTTCCTTCAATTAATCTAAGAGGATTGAGAAGGATATCAAAGTACCAAAGGCACATGTTTTGCTTCTATATCCGTAGTTTCAAGTTTAACTCCTTGTTAAATATATCTATCATCAAATTTTAAACATACACCTAACCTAGTTATCTCTATATGGTCAAAACTTGTGCTTAGTTTATTTTCATTGTGTTTCTCTTGTCTTGAATCTAAGTTTATATCCTTAACTAATGTGATGATACTACTCAATACTCTTAAGGTTTATATCAATCTACTTTTAAAATCTTATAATTTTGCATGAGCCGAGACTTATAACTTAGTTTACATGAGGGGTTTTTCAGTTTAGTCACTTAATTTCAAGTTAAATCACTATGTTATTTAATATCTACTTAGATAATATAAATTAAAATCTTAGAACCTTAATCCCTTAAATATGTTGTGAGCAATACACATACATGTATGATCATTTCTTAAGTTTATTCACTTAATTTTAAGTCAAACTATCATATTATCTAACAATTACTTGAATTGTATTAACTTTGATTTTGAAACCTTATTTTTCTAAGTGTGCCCTAGCGCGCGCGCACACACATATTTGTGTGTGTATCTTGAGTTTGATCACATGATTTACTCACTTAAGTCATCATTAGTCTATATATATATATATATCATTAATCAATCTAAGCATATATTTCCATTAATTACCCCATAAGGTCGAAACCCTCAAAGTCATAATTTAGGGGTTTTTAACTTTGATTTATTTCTCAATCTTATTTATACTTATGAAAACATATTGTATGTAAATTAAATTACTTGAATTCATCCTATATCATGCATATACTTAATAGAGTCCAAACTTTTCTAAACGAACATACATGTTTATAACTGACTTAAATGACCAATTTGACGTCGTAAATCATATAATATGCTTATATTATTTAGTGAAATATAAGTTTTATCATATAAAACCAATGGTATCCTATTTTAACACTTAAATAGTCATTTTGATGCTTATGTAATCTTTGCATTATTATTATTATTATTATTATTATTATTATTGTCATTGTTGTCGTTGTTGTAATATAAAAGTTGAAACTTTTATGCATGCATACATATACATATATATATATATATCCTCAATCTATCTAATAATTATTTATCAAATGATTATCTTTAATATATATATTAATTGTATAAAAATAATATATTTATTTGGTTAAAATGTTAATTTTGGAATGAAAGAAGAAAACAAGTTTTATGAAGACGTTGGGATAAGTTAAGAGAGGTTTTGATGATGAATTAGGCAAGTAAAAATTTATAACGTACATGACCTTTCTGCACAAGTTGTATAAACTACTGGTGGTAAAATGTGAAATACGACCAGCAAGAGATTTTATAATGCACAAGGGGGCTGCACAAGCTATGTAGAATGCTTGTATATTGAATAAATTTCAACTAGTAAGTAATTTTAAAGTGTACAATGGGATGTACAAGCTTTGTAGAAAATAAAATCAATTCTCTCATATTCGATCCTGGTTGAAACTTTTAGGTATATTTCCTAGAGTTTTCATTTTGATTTTCTACTACTAAAAACTCCTATTACTCTAATCATTAAGATGATTGTATAAGATACTTAAATTTATAACATGGTGTTATCTTGTCCTAAGGTATTCATAATGCATGCATGCATAAATCTATGTTGAATTTTCCTTTTTGATATCTATTAAAATTAAAGAGTTTTAACTAGTTTATCTTGATTGTATGAAAGATAAAAAGTGTATCCACCTCCTAAAATTGTTGCCATCCCTTAAAAAATGATTAAAGCTTAGCTTTTTCCTTTTAAATGATTCAATCTTGAAAATGAGATTTAGATAAATTTCCTTACCTTTCACCTTTAATTGCTTTGTGGTTTCTATTTGTTTAGATAATAACCAAAGTGTAGTATTTCTCTAGGAGTTATCCAAGGGATTTTAAAAGGTAAGTTTTGTTTGTTCCATTTCAAAATGAAAGAAAAGGAGATGGATGGGGCCATGAGAGGTTAATTTACGGCATTAAGAAGAAAGGAAAGGAAGTCAAAATGATCGAATCATGTGATGTTATCACTAACGTTTATAGTAATAATTGAAATTTACTATTGAATTTGTAGCATCATAGGATCTATATGCCTAAATGACCCTTAGTGAAATTGAGGGGGTAATTTCCTTAAGAGAAGATAAATTCTTTTATTTTATAATATTTTGTCCAAATCTTGCAATGATATCCCTATTGGCTTGCTTCCTATTGTCATCTATGTAAAAGAGAAGGAAATTACCTTGATATCATTCTATCTTATCTAAAATTGTGCAATGGTGACCCCTTACATGCTTCACACGATCATTCATGTATGAGAAGAAGAAATATTCTAACTTCCTTAGTGAGTAAAAGACAAAAACAATGATGGGTTTGTTATTTGATTAAGAAAGAAGAAATTTATAACATATTCATGAATTTTGGTGTATTCGGCCAAAAACTTAGTCTTCAAGTTATATGTAATATTTTTCTTGTCATTATAAGTTAATTTATTAAACTTACATGATTGAAAATTTCTAGAGGTTATGTTTACCCAATTAAGGTTTAATAGGATTATTTAAGCGTATATAGGTCAAATTTAATATTTTTAATAAAATAAAAACATTTACTTTAAGAAAAATTAAACATCTAAATTATTTATGATATTCTATTTGTAGTTTTAAATTATTAATAAGGCTTTAATCTTACGTGATTTAGTAAAATTAAGTTTTGAGCTTATTTGATTAAATAATATAAAGATTTAAAATTGCGCGATTAATTATTATTAATGTCGAGCTTGGATTTTTCAATTCTGGTTTTATTTGTTTTAATTCAATTCGTATCAAACCTGAACTCATTTAATACAAACCCTAGACTAAGGATTAAAAGAAATTTAATTTTTGAAAATATTTTAGAGTGCCACCAGATTAAAATCGAGAAAAAAAATTGTAAGTTAGGATTAATAGGTTGGTTAATCTTAACTTAGCTACTAGTATGTGAAAAATTCAATTTGAAACCAAGTTTTATAAACCAGAGATTTTGGGATTCAGGGGCTACCCTATTAAAACCATATGGTTACCACTTAAAATTCATAAATTAAAATTTTATCCTTTTGATGCTTAAAAACTAATCAAATATCGTGAATTTCTAAATTTACAATTTTATTTACAAATTAATAACAAGAACATTCAATATTTACAACTGACTAATTAAATCAAAATGACAAGACAATGGAAATAAAAATAATTCTTTTAGATTTTTATATCGCCCCGAAGGTACTTACGTACCTGCTAATCGAGATCAGACAATACGTTGTTCTTTTCTAAAACTTTAATTTGTTGGTTGATTTTAGATTCTTGAATTCTTTTCATTTTAAGTTTATTAAATTTTCTCTTTTTTTTTTATATGGACTTTTATGTGAGATCCTAATAACTACTTTTTTATATTTTTTTAGAAAATAGGTTTTTCTAAGTTTTTTCTCTAAAAAATTTATACATATATTTTATATATCTTATCTTATTTATAATGTACTACTATTCAAACATAAATACACATATATATATTTTTTGAAAAAAGAAAACAAATTCTATTTTCTATATTTTTTCATTTTTATATTTTTTATTACATCCTATTGTTTTTTTTTAACTATAACTCTAATAACAACAACAACACAATATATTAATCTTACTTGGATCGGATTGGATCTGCTAGAGTCGGGTCGGAGCTCAATCGGGTCATTGGAGCTAGTCAGAGAAGCACGAAAGCCACTAATTTGGTGGTTTGAGATGGCCAAACTTGCTCGATTAATCAATTTGAGGATGACAAGCAATCCTACGGTGGTGGTTTGGATCGAAACTGACCGAAGAGGGTGGTTTGAAGCTTCAAAAATGGTGGCTGTTGGTGGTTTTAATCGAAATAGTGGCTGAGCTTCTAAGATCGATCCAAAGCTTTCAATAAGTAGATCAGACACTCCTAATACTTCCTATTGCACTTAAATCATTCGAAAATCGTTCTAAGTGTGTCATTTTCGAAAATTTTGAATTTGACAAAAAAAACCTAATCTCAACTTTGAAGTCGAATTTAGGGTTTTTTTGTGTTCTTAATGACTATGGATGTTGTGGATGATTGTTAGGATGAATGGAATAGTGAATTAGAGGTCCAATTTCAGTGTTTTGATTCATGGTGGGTGGTGGTCATTCGAAATTGAAGTTAGTGGAGCGCGCATGAATCTCACCTTTTAGAACAATTGAGGTGATTAACAGCCTAAGTGAGCTTCTAGATTAAGGATAGGATTATCAAATAAGCATTCCAGAAGCTCAGATGGATCAAATTCAAATTTTTGAGAGTTTGTTTTAAGCAAAAACTAAGTTTTTTCGTGAACTTTGAACTAAAAATTGAGGACCAAATCGTGATCTTTGAAGCTAGTTTTTGATTCAAAATTGTAGCATCTCATGTGTTCTTCCAGATCCCTTCATCAGTTTGATGTAAAAACTATTGAAATGGGGTAAAAAATGAACTTAAAACTAGCTCATTGCGTGGAAAAAACATAGCTAAAGGTAGAAGATGACCTGCATGTGCAACACACGTGTCCCAAACTTGTAGCATGTGTAAACCCCGTTTTTTCAAGTAGCTAAGATAACCCTAGAACCGGAAACCCAAAACCTTAAACCAGAATAGCTCAAGCCTGGAGTGAGAACTAGGAACCTTAATTCCGGCTTTTCCTCGGTTTCCAATTTATAAACTTTTCTAAGAAAATTTAATTGTGTTTATAGTTCTTGATCATATTTCAAACTAAGAAAATATCTGATTTTAAGAAAATTTCAATTCCGGGTCATCCCGAGACCCATTATAGAAAAACGTGCCCCGGAACTAGAATTTCAAAAATATACTTATGAGTACTCATTAGAACCGAAATAAAATAAGGATTTCGAAAATATATTTTTCATAATTTTCCGGTTATGAAAAATACAGTTATAGCCTTTTTATTCGTATTTCATTTACTTACTACCGGAAATTAAATTGTCTTGTCAACTATTCATTACTATTCATAAAGTACTACCTAGTCTACCTATTAGCCTACCCTACAAATCTAACTCTTAACATCAATCAAATCTCTTCCATTCTTCCATACTTTTGTCCTTTCAACTTCACTTTAATTTATGACAATTGAAGCAAGAATCAAATCAAAGGCAAATCAAGGAGACAAATCAAATCACCTCCCCCCCCCCCCCCCCCCCCCCCCCCCCCCCCCCCCCCCCCCCCCCCGATGCTTCAAAACCGGCGCCAATTGCCCCCTCCCATCCATGCTCCATTTGAATTTTTTTTCCTTCTCATTTAACCTAATTCAACTCCTATATAAACTAACTTTTCTCTCTCTCTCCTCCTCATTCTTTCATTCCTCCACTTTTACAAAGTCAAAAAGCTCCTTAATCCTCTCTTTTTCCCCTTGTGGCCGAAACTTTGGAGCCCCCACACACATCCACACAACTTCTATTTTTCTCTTCTTATCTTCCATCCACTTCAAGTAAGTAAAGTTCCACTACTTCCACTCATGAAACTTTGTTATGGCTAAGTGATTTTTGGATATCTCAACTCCATGTTCCCATGATCTTTTAGTAGGAACAATGAGATATCAAAACAAAAATCCCGAACCATTACAAAGTAGATCTATCTTTTAAAGAAGTTTTCATACCAAAAAGCTTTACTTTTATCCATCAAGAAGTCTTTTAAACAAAGGATCTTTTATAAAAATATGGTTTTTATGCTTTTAAAACTCATTTAAGCTTTTGATAAAGTAGATCCATCATCTTATTACTCATGATCATATAGGCATTAAAGGTTCCATTATTATTTTGTACTTATGTGCATAAATAGTCTTTAATACTTTTGTCTTTAGTAAATGACTTTCCTAGTATATAGATCTATAGATATAGAGTCCATGAAGTCAAAAAGCAAAGTACTTTACAAGAAAAAGACTTTTGAAAATTCGGATGACTTTGAAAACCAGGTCAAAAACTCTTTTAACAACTTCTAAACATATATTCTATAAGAGAAATGAAGCCTATGGGTAATAGATAATGTTTAGTAGTATTTTTCATGAGTCTAAAGGGTTTTTATAAAGAAAATGTTGGAAACAAGAAATGAAGTCCATAGGAGTTTTGAGTTAAAAGTTATGAAAACCAAATTCGTAATAATGGATGTAGGGTTAGAAAACACTATTTTTCCAACTTCAAAAATGATATTTTCTTAAATAAATGAAGTCCTTAGGATATAGGTATAATAGATACTTAAAGTTTCAAGTATAAAATATATTTTCCCTAAAGGAATCAACTTGAAAATGGACTTTTGTAAATTCGGATTTTTGGAAACCCCATAGGAAAAGACCCACTTAAAAGTTTATAAATGTGAATTTTATTAAAGAAATAAAGGCCTTAGGATATAACTAATATAAGGGTCAAAATTTCTTTAAATAAAGTAGAGTTTTTCTAAAGGAAATCCATGTAAAAGTAGATGTGGTCAAGTGTAGTAAGTTCACTTACTAAACATTGAGAGGAAATGGTTTCTAAGGAAAGTTATTTTCAAAAAATCGTTAAATCTAAAAAGTTATAAGAACATAGACTCCTTAAGGTTCACATCATGACATTCATAATAGGGAAAATCATTACCATTGCATTTAGCATCATATTGCACTTAGGAATCTCGAATGCATTCATGAAAACCGCATTTTTGGAATTGATAAAGCTCGCTGTACAGATCTGATCCCTCAATTCCGAGGCTTAGATATTTTCAAAACTTGATTTAAACTTCATATTTAGAAAGCTCTTCCGAAGTAGATAGAAATCGGTATAAAATTTGCGAAATTCCGACTTAAAACGACCAAGTTATGGCCATTTTAAAACGGAACTTCGGAAATGACGCGAATTCCGATTTCACTAAGTTTCCTTAGAGTTTTAGTGTCCTAAGTTGATAGAATACTTATTAGGGTAATTTCTTATATGAATAGGTGAACCCGTGGACGGTGACGAGTTACCTCCGGACTATTATTACTAGAAGACCGGAGTACCAATGGCGGAGTGAGTTTTTCTTCCCAATTCATTTATTGTATGTGCTTGTAAAGTAGTGCACTAGAATGTAGCCAATTGAATGGAATATGAATATGGGGATTAATGGGAAACTATATGATTGATGATGATGTGAGAACACAAATTAAGAATATCGAAACCGGGTGATAAACTTTGATTGTATAGTTAGCTATGATGGATTGTCTGATAAATTGATTGATCGCCTAAGTAAATTGGCTTAATCAACTACTTGAGTTAATGATAAATTGACATGTGCATATCACAAGGGGATGGAGCATGAGCATTTGTAGGTTAGTTGTGAACCATAAACGACATCGAATAATCGTAGGTTAGTCGAACCATAAACGACATCGAATAATCGTAGGTTAGTCGTGAACCATAAACGACATCGAATAATCGTAGGTTAGTCGTGAACCATAAACGACATCGAATAATCGTAGGTTAGCCGTGATCCATAAATGGGATATTGTTAGTACCGCAGGATTCGTTAATCTGCTAACCTGGGATGGAGGGCGCAATTCCATCCACATATGATTTCCGGTTGGTCATATGTATGTTGAACTCATGTGTTTGATGCATACACTGCTTGATTAATAACTTGATTGAATTGTTGTGACATAAATGTTTTTGTGGGAGATTACACTCACTAAGCTAGTTAGCTTACGTCCCTACAGTCCATTCCTTTGCAGCTTACACATTTATGGCTTAGGCGAAGAGACCCGGCTGAACAGGTACCGAAGCTAGGAGTTTTCCCTAGAAGTGTAATTTTTGTATTAGACTTCCATAGAAAACTTCTAAGACTTGGATGACTGTAATGGACCGCTAAATATTCTTTTGCGGGGAATGCCCCTTAGAATTTTGTAATATTTATTTATGTTCATGAATTATATCCTATTGCCCATGCATGCCAAATTAAGCTTTTATCTCCATTCGGACTTATACTCTATTGTGTAAAGGTACGCCTTACATCTCTATGAGACTCTCGAAAGACTAAGGTGGTAATTCGGGAATCTTATATGGCATGTGGCGGACTGTTACGTTTAGGGTACCCCATGGGGCGTGACAGCATGCGCAGGCCCATGGTCTTCACGTGCCATGCGAAAAAAAAAATTAGACTATCCTTTGCATGATTCGAACCTCGGTGACTCCTATGCATATGCATGTGTTTTACCATCAGGCCGTTGGCCTGTGCCTCAATTTGTTTTGCACTAAAATTGTACTTAAAGGCTTCCAAAATAAACAAAACTTAATTAAATAAGTTATTTAATTAAGTTCAAAATTAAATTTATAATAAAAATCAAGTTTTTATTATCTTTTTTCTCTTTTTCACTATTCTTCTCCATTTTTTTCTTTTTATTTATTTATATATATTTTGATGATTTACGGGCTTAATATAATATTAATTTTTATTATAAATTGAAGCTTTAAATGACCAAAATTGGGTGTCTACAATTAAGTTTTGAATTTATGCGATCGAAGTTTTAAGGCCTTAAAGTTTAAATTAAAATTTATCGATTCTATCCTTAATATCTTTTTTGTTCATGATTACAATATTGAAATATTGGTGTTAGCAATTTCTTTAGTTATTGACTTATCAGGTGACATTAGAAAAATTCATTTGATTACTTATGTTTTGTCTTTATAATATCATTTAGGATCTATTAGACTTTATAATTACGTATAACTACTATATTTTCGTGTTATATATTAAATAATACAAGTATGATTGTTTTCGTTATTTCAAGATAATATCTCTAAAATTAAATCTAAGGTTCTAAACTATTCGTAGAATGTTTTCGGGTTGAAAGCTAAAATTTTAAATCTATGCAATTAAGTATTTTTAATGTTTTGGAGTTTTTGAACCCGATAGACTAAATTATAATTTTAGGCTATATAGGCTTGGAATATTTTAATATTCATGTTTATGAAACCGATATTTTTATTTGAGCTTTCAATTTGTAGATTTTGATAAGATACTGATTCTATCGTGTAAATTTTAACCCTACCAATTTATCTCTAAGTTATCATTTGCTAAACAATAGACTCTAGAAATTTATCTCTTTATTCTACACTTGATATCTATAATTGTATGTTTGTATTTATTGAGTTATTGTCTTACAACCAGTAATCTTATCTTTGATATCTTTTACTAGTCTAGGAAACTTTTAATCAAATTTTAAACTATGAATGAGTTCAAAATTATTTATATTTTAATTCATATTTTAATATTTTTAAATCACGAAAAATTGAGACCAATCTTTGTGACTTTTCTTAAAGGTTTTTCATTATATTCAGGTTGTTTAAATCAGGTTGTTTACACGCATAACACCATATAACTTGTTACAAATTCATACCTGCACCTAATTAGCCACATGACCTTAGAAATTTCCTTAACGACTAGGGGTGTTCATGGTTCAATTCGGTTTGGTTTAGGGGTTAAACCAAACTAAACAACATTCAAAATGGTTTAATTCAAACCCTTAATGAACCGAACCGCTTTTGACGGTTCGGGGTTTTAAACCGAATCATTTCACATGTAATTCAGTTCAGTTCAGTTCGAACTACTTTTAAAAGATTTAGTTCTAATAAATAATATTAATAGTCATTTGAGTTCACAAGAAAAAAATGTTTAGATTGAGAAATGTCGCACAAAAATTAAAGTCACTTATCATTATATTAAGTCATATATTTAAAAATTTCAAAGACATATATTATCCATTTTAAAAATATTTTTCAATGCAAATTTAAAATAACATATATTTTTAATAAATCTATAACACTAACTAAGAAAATTATTGTTTTGTATTAATTCCACATTTACTTGTTATATTCTTCCTTTATAGTGTATTTAAATTTTTATTACACTAATTGGTTTAAAGTTCAAAATTATTTTGGTGTTGTTGGTTATAGTTGTTGCAACCTAATATAAAACTTACTCCTGTAAATGTATTCCATGATAAGAATTTTATATTTTGTTGAATTAATCTTAGAGCAATACTGTCACGCCCCGAAGGGTACCCTAAACGTGGCAGTCCGCCGTACACAATATTAAAGCCTAAGAATGACCACCTTAGTCACGCGAAGGCTTTCATACTATGTACAAGGCGTCTAACACATAGAGGAGACACATCGGAATGATACGTTTTATGTTGATACAATTGAGTAACAATGTAAAGGAAATACAATCCACTATACTCCAAATACAAAACACTATACTTCAAAATACAATTCATCAACTTCAATTACATTTATCCCAAGACTTCACTACATAAAACTATTACAAGGCAAATCGTAAAGCTTAGCCAAAACTTCAAGCATTCTTATATCTTGTCGGAATCCCGAAGTCATTCTCGGTTTCAACCATCTCGGGCCCCACTTAGAATACTTGGAATAACCTGCTCATTTAAACAACTATTGGGGTATAAGCTACACTAGCTTAGTGAGTGTAATCTTCCACAATAACATTCATGTCACAACAATTCAATCAAGTTATTAATCAAGCAAGTGGATGCATCAAACACGTGAGTTCAACATACATATGACCAACCGGAAATCATATGTGGATGGAATTGCGCCCTTCATCCTGGGTTAGCAGATTAACGACTACTGCGGTACTAACAATATCCCGTTTATGGTTCACGGCTAACCTACGATTATTCGATGTCGTTTATGGTTCACGACTAACCTACGATTATTTGATGTCGTTTATGGTTCACGACTAACCTACGATTATTCGATGTCGTTTATGGTTCACGACTAACCTACGATTATTCGATGTCGTTTATGGTTCACGACTAACCTACAAATGCTAATGCTCCTTCCCCTTGTGATATGCACATGTCAATTTAGCATTAGTCCAAGTAGTTGATTAAGCCATTTTACTTAGGCGATCAAACAATTTTTCAAACAATCCATCATAGCTAACTACACAACCAAAGTTTATCACCCGGTTTCGATATTCTTAATTTGAGTTCTCACATCATCATCAACATATAATTTCCCATCATTCCCCATTATTCATATTCCATTCATTTGTCCTACATTCTAGTGCAATACTTTACAAGCATAGACAATAAATGAATCGGGAAGAAAAACTCACACGGCCATTGGATCACCGGTCTTCTAGTAATAATAATCCGGTGGTAGGGAATCGTTGAACTCGGGATTACCTAAAAAGGAAGAAATACTCTAATAAGTATTTCAACTCAAACTAATCCAACGACTTCATACGAACTTATCAAATTCGTAATTCGCGTCCTAAGCGGAAATTCCAACTTAAAACGGCCATAACTTGGTCATTTTAACTCGGAATCTCGCAAATTTTATATCGATTTCTATCTACTTAGGAAGAGCTTTCTAAATATGAAGTTTAAATCAAGTTTTGAAAATATCTAAGCCTCAGAAATGAGGGATCAGATCTGTACAGCGGTAACATAGATTCCGAAAATGCGGTTTTCATGAATGCACTTGAGATTCCTAAGTGTAAAATGAAACTAAATGCAATGGTAATGATTTTCCCATCATAATGTCATGATATGAACTCTAATGAGCCTAAGTTCTTATAGCTCTTTAGGTTTAAAGAATTTACATAAACTTTTCTTAGAAAACCATTTCATATTAATGTTTAACAAGTGAGTTTACTACACTTAGTCACCTACATATTACAAGGATTTTCTTTTAGAGAACTCTATTTTGCTTAAAGAATTTTGACCCTCATATTAGTTATATCCTAAGGTCTTTATTTCTTAAATAAAATCTTCTTTTGTAAACTTTTAAGTGGGTCCTTTACTAGGGGGTTTCCAAAAATCCGAATTTAGTAAAGTCCATTTTCAAGTTGATTTCTTTAGGAAAAAAGTATTCTATACTTAAAACTTTAAGTGTTTATTATACCTATATCCTAAGGACTCCATTTATTTAAGAAAATACCATTTTTGAAGTTGGAAAAATAGTGTTTTCTAGCCATCTATTCATTATTACGAATTTGGTTGTTAAGACTTTTAACTCTAAATTTCTTTTAGACTTCATCTCTTGTTTTCAACTATTTTCCTTAATAAAACACATTTAGATCCATGAAAAATATTGCTAAACATTATCTATTACCTATAGGCTCCATTTCTCTTGTAAAATATATGTTTAGAAGTTGATAAAGGTGTCTTTATCCTAGGTTTCCAAAGTCATCCGAATTTACACAAGTCCATTTCTTGAAAAGTGTTTTCCTTTTTGACTTTATTAACTCATCTATCTATAGATCTATACACTAGGAAGGTTATTTACTAAGGACAAAAACATTAAAGACCAACAATGCACATAAACTCAAAATAATGATGAGATCTTAAATGCCTACATGAATATGAGTAATAAAATGGTAGATCTACTATATCAATGCTTAAATAAGTTTTGAAAACATAAAAACTATATTTTTACAAAAGATCTTTAGTTCAAAATACTTTTTGATGGATAAACATAAAGCTTTTGTCATGAAAGCTCCTTTAAAGATTAGATCTACTTCGTAATGGTTCGGTATTCTTGTTTTGACATTTCCTTGTCCCTAGCAAAAGCTCATGGGGTCCTTTAGTTGGAAATGTCCAAGAATCACTTAGCCATAACAAGATCTATGAGTGGAAGGATGGAAGCTTACTACTTGAAGTAAAGTAGAAGATGAAAAGAGGAAATGGAGAGTTGTGTGTGTGTGGTGGGGGAGCCATGGAGGTCTCGGCCAAAGGGGAAAAGAGGGAGTGAGAGGAGAGAAAAAGAGAGTGTTTTGAGAGCTTTTTCACTTTGTGAAAATGGAAAGTGAAAGAATGAGGAAGGAGAGAGAAAAAGTAGCTTATATTAAATGGAATTAGGTTAAATGAGACTAAAATAAATTAAAAGAAATTGCAAAAGGGATCTTGTTGGAGGGGGTTTCACGCCAACCATGCACGAAAGGGAGGGAAAATTTGATTTTTCTTGATTGATTTGATTTGAGTGAAAGTTGTCATAAATTGTATAAATAAGTAAGAGACAAAAAGTATTTAGAAAAGAGATTGATTGAGTGATGGTAAGGGTTGCAATGTAGGGTGTACAAATAGGTAGTAATAGGTTGTACTATGAAGTAAGGAATAGTAGACAAGACAATTTGATTTTCCTAGTAAGGAAATACAAATAAAAAGGCTATAACTGTATTTTTCGTAAGCCGAAAATTATGAAAAATATATTTTCGGAATCCTTATTTTATTTCAATTCAAATGAGTACTCATAAGTGAATTTTTGAAATTATATTTCCGGGGCACGCTTTTCTATAATGGTCTCGGGATGACCCGGAATTGAAAATTTCCAAAAATCTGATCTTTTCTTGGTTTGAAATATAATCAAGAACTATACCAAATTAATTTCCTTATAAAAGTTTCTTATTTGAAACCGTGGAAAAGCCGGAATTTGGGTTTCTAAGTCTTTCTCACAAAGTTTGAACTAAACCGATTTAGGGTTTCATTTTCTGGTTTTCGAAGTTCACTTGATTACTAGAAAACCCGGGGTATACATTATAAAAAAATAATAATAATAAAAAAACAAGTCGTGTAATGAAATAAAATGATTAGTGCAAAAGACTAATCGATTACTGGTAGAAATGAAAATACGATAAAAGGTTATAATTGTAACTTTTATAACCCGAAAAATTATATAACCGATATAATTAGAAATCGTATAAAATTACGAGTCTAACGGTACTAATGATATATTTTTGATATCTCGAGCCCCGGACACGCTTTTCGAAGTCTGTATCCGAACGGGTTCGAAATAGATAAAAAATTTACCAATCTGATGATTATAAACGAACTCATATTACTATGAGTTATTCTATATATTTAAACTACATCTCGGCCTCTACGGTTAGGGGCGCTAGATTGCCGGACTTATACTATTGTATTCCGGTTAGAGTTTTCGGGTGATTTTTCCGGTTTAGATATTGCCAAATTGGAAACTGAGATTTTCTATTTATACAACGTATTTAGTTTGAGAAATTTATTTTAAATTTATTTTTATAAGTATTTAATATCTCTAACTGCTTTCGAAAATCTTGAATTGAATTATTATATCTGGAGTAATATCGGTAATGGTTACTAGATATGATTTTCTTGAGTTTGAGTCAAATATCGATTTTTGGAATGATTTTGGGGAAATCTTGATTTTTTTATAATTTGCTTTGAAAAAGGATCTTCATAGTGTTTTGTTTTCGAATTTATTTTTGCTTCGGTTTAAGGTTTTGAACAATTGGTTAACTTAAGGATTATCTAATTTGTTATTTTATTTCTTGAATCCTTCCTTCTTAATTTACAGATTTCAATTTCTAACTCGTTCTATGATTCTTGGGAGTTTGATTTGATCGTTAGGGCTTTATTGAGATTTCCATCTCTTAGGATTATTAGTCTGGTCGTTTGGGGAATTTCCAAATCTACATTTTATTATTGGCAGATAAAGTTTTCTTAATCGTGCCAAAGCCTAGTTATGGAATTGGCCTTTGGTGATTCCTGATCCTTCAAATTGTCATGTTATGGATTAACTTGCTTTTTAGCAAATTATCACTGTGTTTTATTTTTATCCCGATTTTTATGAATTATAGATTAGGTAAGCAGTTTATCTTACGTAATGGTTTTTGGACTTAAGGACTTTTGTAGTCCTTATTTTATTTTTAGATTTTCTCAAGACTAAGGAATTCTTACTTTCGTTTATATTTTAGGACTCGCTCGAAGTTCGGTTTTAATTTGGAGTGATTTTTAGGGTTTATTTTCATAGTTCATCTTGGATTTATTTACTGAAATTTTCCGAGGCTTACAAATACAAGTCCTAATATGTTGTGCTCAAGAGTTATAAATAAATAAAATGGTTTCTATTTATTTTTTTATTTCTTTTAATGTGAAGCAGTTCGATTCGAGTTTAAACCATTTTGTCCAGTTGGATCCCTCGAATTGAATCGTAACCGTTTAGGCTCTTTCTGAACCGAACCGCAAACTGAATTGAATTATGGAAGAACCACATTTTGTGGTTTAGTTTGGTTTGGTTTGGTTTAATGAACAACCCCTATCAATTACCTGCCTAGCCTAACCACGCATTTCGTAGTAGCCTAAGCGCCTAAACTATCGCATCATCTTGAAATTACAATTAGGTTTGTAACCCAGTCCGAAGGTGCCACTTCTTGGAGCAAGAGGCCCAGTAGTAACCATCACCTAATCAAGCAGAGTTTAAATTCTTAATTCGATTATTAAGACTACCCTAACAAGCAACACGCATTTACTACCTACCTAATAATTAGTTTGAGCTTTCTATATCTTTCGAAGCTTGGTGTCCAAAAGCTATTCATAGTTAAAGTTAGGTATTAGTTTAAGATTAACTACCTTTAATCCATTTTCAATATTTTTTGCATCTAGGTCACTTTGGTTTAATCGTATTTATTTAAAGATTCCATTTAAAGGGTTATTTTAAGTCTAAACAAGAGTTCAGAGGGATTTCGAGCCATACACTAGGCAAGGACATAAGAGAATATACAACTAGATACATGACCCATGTATCTTGTCGTGTTACCATACACGATTAAGAACGTAGCTTATGCATCGGTTGTGTACCTCTAGTGTCATTGGGTAAAGAGAAACACGATAAGAGCATAAAGTTGTGTTCTAATCATGGATCTCAAGATAAGGTTATACAGAGAGATATACGGCTTGATACATAGTCCCATGTATTAGCCATGTATTCCTGAGTTTAAACTTCGGTGTAGTAGAGAGGAACAAGAGATGGTACACGAACTCGTGTGTCAGTTGTGCTGTAAGCCCCGAAAAATTTAAGTAAATAATTCCACAATGAACTTCGAAAATAAACCCTAAATATGACTTCAAATTAATACCGAATTTCGACTAGTCCTAAATCAAGAACGAATCTAGAAATTTCTTAATCTTGAGAAAATGAGATTCCTTAAAAATAAAATAAGAACTCAACGTTCTTCAAATTCAAAACCACTATGTACGAAAAATTCCATACTTAACTTTGACTTGTAAAATCAGGAAATATAGAACTCAAAAACGAAATTATTAAAAAGTAAATAACGATAAACCTTCGGAAATAAAACTCAATTCAAGAATTCCGAAAACGTTGAGAGATAATAAACACTTACAAAAATAAAATTTAAAATAAATTTCTCAAACTAAATATGTTGTATAACCATAAAACATCAGTTTCCAAATTGGTAAAGATTTAAACTGGAAAATCACTCGGGAACCCTAAGTGGAATATAGTAGTTTAAGTCGACAATCTCTCGCTCTTAGCCCTAGAGGTCAAGGTGTGATTTAAGTGTGTAGAATAACTGGTAGTAATATAATATCGCTTAAAAATATCAGATTGGTAAATTTTTGACCTATTTCGAACCCGTTTTGATACAGACTTCAAAAAGCGTGTCCCGAGGCTTGAGATATAAAAAATATACCATTATGATCGTTAGACTCGTATTTTCATAAGGATTTTTAAAATATCAGTTTTATAATTTTTCGATAACTAGAAATATCTGATTTTGCGATTATATTCGTATTTTTCCTATCGGTAATTGACTAGTCTTTTGCACTATTCACTACTATTCATTACACAATTTTATTATTCATATAAACCCTTATATTTTTAGATAAATATTTTATATATCCTAGAAAATTCCGCTTTTTCCAAAATTTAGTACGTTTCGGGTTTTTATGGGATCAGTTTCTGTTTAAGACCCGATATTAAAAATAAAACAAATTAAGTTAATAATTGAAAAATATTAGAAAAATATTTTTTTCATAAAATAATTTTTAGAATTTTTTGAGTTATAAAAATATCATTTATAGCTCATATTTGCATATTTTGATCATATCGGTAACTTATTTGCTAATTCACTAAAATAAATAAATTAATTATCTTATTTTAATTATGAAAAATCTGCTACAAATATTTGGAATGAATTTTGTATTTGTATTTTTATTTTATTTTATTTTATTAAGAAAGTACTCTTACAATCCATACCTTTAAGTGTACCTTTCACACATCACTTCTTTTTCACTTCAATCTTTCTACACTTCATTTTCACTTCATGACAGAATTTTGACTCCTTTTGGCTGCCTTTTTGTCCTTTGAAATACTCCAAATTGATTAAAATAAATCTCTTTCAACCCTTCTTTAAGAAGCAACACTTACACATTAATTACACATTACATTTTCAAGTCAAAAGCTTACCAAATTCTCTCTCTCTCTCCTCCCAAAATTCGCCTGCTATTGTAATGTATAGGCTGCCATTTTATTTTATTTTTACTTCATTTAATGTGTCTTTAACTCATCCTATCTCTCTCTCTTATTTACACCTTCAACCCTTTACCCTTCCTTACCTTTTTCTCTCTATTTTTCCTCTCTTTCTCTCTTCTTTTTCTCTTGTTCTTAGAAGAAACCTTGTTGCCCCTATTTTACATTTGAGCTCCCACACTTATTTCTTCAAGATCCTTTGATAAAACTCTTGTCCAAAGCTTTCATAGTTGATGTGGGTAAAGTATAGTGAGAGTTTCATGCATCAAATGACATTTATAAGCTTAAAAGCTAAGGATGATGATGCCAAAATGAAACACTCCTCTTATCCATGATTATTCTCTTGTATTATTATTATTATTTTGTTGCTAAAAGTAGTTATATTTTGTAGATCTAACTTTTTTTTGTAGCTTTGATTTGTTTATGTTTTATATCTTGTTATTTGAGTTATTTTACTATTATTTTGTTTTATTTTCAAGTTATGTTGTTAGTACTAATGATTTGTGCATATATTATCATTCACTTAACCATCATAGTGTTCATGCATTTATAACTAGTATAGTAAACTAGATCTAGTTGTTTTAAGTTCATACATGCATTAGACTTTTGTTTTATGTTCTTAAATAACTTGTAATAGCTTGATGGTAATAGGAAAGTATTAGAAAGCTCAAGATCTATTTTATTTTCAACAAAAATCATTTTTGAAAATTTGGATAAAAAGGGAACCATATTTAGAAAAGCTAATTTTCAACTTCAAAATATGTATTTTTTCATTTAAAATGAAGGGCTTAGGGAATAGATATCATAAATGAATGATTTTGATGAGTAAAGTTTAGATCTATGAGTTTATGGTTTACTACCATGGATTTCTTTTACATTTATGTTCATAGAAAGTGTAGATCTTGGTTTTGAACTTAAACAAAAATGGTGAAATTCGTATCTAAGCAAGACCCCATTTATAAAAACCACTATCCAAGTGTCAAAATGAAATTTTTACTTGAGATAATGAAGGCTTAATGTATATATATCATCAAGACTTCATTTTACATAATCATGATTTCAAAGATTATTTTTCATAACAAAACTTATTTCGATTTAGGCCAAGGCATGTTTAAAAACATGTTTTCCAACTTAAAAATGAAGTTTTTTTCAAGATATGGAAAGGTCTTAAGTAGGATATGTAAATGATGATTTTTCATAAGTTAGATGGATTTTATCAAAAGATAGTCAAAAATAAATTTTGTAAATTCGGATCTCAACCAAGACCAATTTTGAAAACCATTTTTCAACACCAAAATGAAGTATTTTTAAAAAATGAAAGGCTTATGAATAGGTATCCATAGGAGATGTTTTTTTTTATAAGTAAATGGTAGATCTACTAATAGAGATTCTCAGAATAGGAAGAGATTTCAAAGTACAAAATTTGAGTTTTATTTTAACTTGTGAAATTCGGATGGTTTGAAGGTCATGTCTTAAAAGCCCTTTTATCAACTCCAAAACTTGTGTTTTATATGAAAAATGAAGAGTACAGGTCATTGATATCATCAAGTAAAGATTTTTATAAGTTAAGATGAGATTTGCTAAGAATAATATATAGAACAAGGAGTAGAAATGAAGTAGAAAAATTTGAGTTGCTAGTCAACTTAAGAAATTCATAATTTTGGAGTAAGGTCATGAAAACACCTATTTTCCAAACTCAAAATGAAAGTTTTATCTAAGAAATGAAGTCCTTGAGGGATAAGTATAGTAGAGCCTTAAATTTTAATGTATTAAACAAGTTTTCTCAAATGAAATTACTAAAAAATAATTTTTACAAAATTCTGATTTTTGGATGAACCATATTTAAAAACATGTTTACAAAGTATAAAATGGAAATTTTTGTTGAAAAATAAAGGCCTTGAGGAATATACATAATAAAGGCTTAATTTTAACAAGAATAAATATATTTTATCAAGGAATTATTCTAAAAACAAGTAGGGATTGTCAAGAAAACAAGACTAGCCTTTCTAAGTTGATTTTTCATAAAGTCTTACAAGGGAAAAAGTTTTCTAAAAATTTCTTTTATTAAAAAATCATGAAGAACATGTACGTATATATCTCATGACATACCATTTATGATTGTAACTTGTTCATATTGCATGTATAGTGAATCTATATAGTAGGAACATTACAAACATTTCCAAAACTATTTTTCGGAATTGGAAATTGTTACTGATCAGAACTGATCCTTCTGTTTTGTGACCCAAAAAATTTCAAAACTTGAAAATAATATTATAAATAGATAGATCTTTCGAAGTAGATATAAATCGATATATAATTTGTGAAATTCCAAGTTAAAATGACCATGTTATGGCCGTTTTAAGTCGAAACTTCCGCAAACGATGAGAATTACAAATTTGCTAGTTTTGTTAAATAGTTTGGATTAGTTAAGTAATGAAATACTTATTAAGGTATTCTTCCGTTTTAGGTGACCCCGAAATCGACGATTCCTTACCACCGGATTACTTTTACTAAGAGACCGGTGATCTAATGGCCGAGTGAGTACCATTTCCGATTTCAATTATTGTGTGTGGTTGTAATGATAGTTGCACTAGATATTTGGTAAAGATAAAATGAATATGGATGATGGGGATGAATGGGGGTTTTATATGTTGTTGTTGATATGAGAAATTGAATATAAGAATATCAAAGCCGGGTGATTAACCATTGCTTGTATAGATGAATTAGGATTGATTGTCTGCGATTATTGATTGATCACTTAAAGAACTGGTATAATTAACTATTCGACATTGAAAATAAATATGGACTCATTCATATCACAATGGGGTGGAGCATTAGCATTGGTTGGTTATCCGTGATCCTAAATGGTGTAAAAGTTGGTTGTCCGTAATCCTAAACGGTGTAAAAGTTGGTTAATCATGATCATAAATGAATTAATGAGCTGGTTAGTTATGATCCATAAACGAATTTATAAGTTGGTTGACCGTGATCCTAAATAGCATATTGAGTAGTACCACAGGATTTGTTAATCTGCTAACTCGGGATAGGGAGCAAGTCCATCCACATATGATTTCTGGCTGGTCATATGTTTGATGATTTCATATGTTTGATGCATATCACTTGTCTGATTAATCACTTGTTTGATTGATGTGTTATAATTGTGATCTTGGAAGTTCTCACTCACTAAGCTAGTGTAGCTTATGCCCCAATAGATGTTTGATTAAACAGGTTAACTCAAGAATGCTACATGGGGACTGAGATGTCTAGAGCCGAGTATGACCTTGGGATTCTGGTAGGAAGTGAGGATACTTGAAGATATTAGCTAGGTTTTATAAATTGTCTTGTAATAGTTTGTGTAGTGAAATTGTGGATGAATTGAAATTGAAGTATAGTGAATTGTATCTTTTACTTTGTTACTCAAGTTGTATCAATATGAAATGTATCACTCTATTGTGTCTCCTTCATGTGTTAGACGCCTTGTACATAGTATGGAAGCCTTCTCGTGACTAAGGCGGTCATTTCTAGGCTTTAATATTGTGTACGGTGGACTACCATGTTTAGGGTACCCTTCGGAATGTGACATGTGCTCTTCTAGAAAAGATTGGATAGAGAGGTTAAAAGGATGAACAAGTAGATGTACAACCCCATGTATCGATTGTGTACTTTTAGGGTTGTCCTTTTTTTCATTTAATTAAGTTAGCTGGTTAATTATGTAGGTTAGGGTTAGTTTTTTAGCTTATGTTAACTAGCCTTTCGTGGGCTATACTTTTGTGGGTCTCGATTCTTGACTTTGAACAAGAGATTCCAATAGTCCACTAATCTCGTATAGTCCTTAGTGTTCTATTCCAATTATTAAGTATGAATTCCTTTAGTTTGTGTGTCATTTTTGGACTTAATGTGTTTGGATGATGTACATTGTGAATGGGGTATTAGTACTTGCTGAATTTGTATTTTGAAGTTCAAGAAGGTTACTTAAGGTTAATAAAAGAGTTGGGTCAAATTTTGTGTGATTTAGGTGAGGATTAACGAATTTATAAGGGGGCTGGAAAAGTACACGAGCAGGTATTAGGCCATGTTCTTTAGCCTATGTATTGGTCATGGAACACTTGTGTTTGGGGTCGGAAAGGTGCATGGGATGATACAAGAGGTCACGTATCTCTCATGTTTTCTTGGGAAACATTAAGTTTAAGATCAGAGTGATAGACAACCACATGCACGACCCATGTATTGGTTGTGTCCTTCTAGAAAACGAAGTTATTCCATATTTTTTGGGTAAAAGAGTTACACGGCTTGATCCACAGGCTCGTGTATTAATCGTATTCTTCTGGATTTTCATTATATTGAACTTAAACTTGGTTTTTCAACAAAAGGAGTTTTTAGACAACTTTTAGGTTTTTAAAAGAGCTAAACGATCATTTTTAAACCTAATCTTTGTTTATTATGACTCAACATACCTTAGAAATATGTTTAATCATAAACTTCTCAAAATATATAAGCATAAACCCATCATTTCACAAGTCTAACATTAACTACAACAAAATCTACCACTCACGAACTCATTCCAACAAAACCGAACCTTTAAGTTACACCTAAACACCATTTAATACCACTATAGCAAATCAAACTCCATAACCATCAAAATCTTAAGAAAATAAGTTAGTTTTAATGTCTTACCTTGCTCAAGAGTATTTTCTTTTCTTGTCTCAACTACTATAGCATTCCATACCTCAAAACCACTTCTAAACTCAATTTATTGACACCCTAAACATATAATAACACCCCATATCATTTTTTCATACCCAAGTGCTAAAATACTTACATTACAACTTCTTAACATCTCATACTTACGTTGAAACGAATTTTGTTGTGATGGTAGGTCTCCATGCTCTTCTAACATTACTTCATCATCTCCATTTTCTAAAGTAAAAGACATTATATGAGCTAATTAATGCTTCACTTTTGCTTTTCCCATTTGTTCAGCACGAGGAAAGGGTTAGAGTTGTCATGCCCCAACGGGTACCTTAAATGTGACAGTCCGCCATACTCAATATTAAAACTTAAGTATGACAACCTTAGCCAATCCCAAAAGCTTTTATATTAAGTGTAAGGCGTACTTTCACAACTTTAGAAAACCATATATGGAATTATGAAGCTTAAGGAGATATAAAAACATATTAAGAAAAGAGGATTCATAATAAACATTTATTCATAGCAATGGTTTTACAAACTTAGGGACATTTCCCAAGATCACTATTCTATTACAAGACATTTGTACATTATCTCTAATTCTAAACTTCATCTTAGAATTCTTTTATCTAAAAGAAATTACATGCCGACAGGGTCCTCGTGGCCTTAACCATAAGTAGAGAAACTGCAAAAGATATCTATTAGGGTATAAGCTAATAGGCTTAGTAAGAATTATTTCCATAAATAACTTCTTGTAATCAAAGTTTCAAACAAGTTAATTAAGCAAACAAATGGGATGCAACATACATGTGGGCAAACAAGACATATAGTTTTCCGGGAACTATATGTTGAATGGATTTGCGCTCTCCATTCGGGATTTAGTGATACATAACCTCAAATCAAGTAGTTTTAATTAAAAAGTTTTAAGCTTGCGAGCACCCATCGCCAAGCATTCCAAATCTACTTGAAATGACCTTGCTTTCGGATCTTCCGCCAAGCATTTTCCTTAAGCCGCCAAGCAATCGCTTTCGGATCTTCCGCCAAGTGTTGCTTTCGACATGAGCTTACTATCCTTCTCACCCAAGGATAATAACCCAAAATGTAATGTAACTCACTTCGTGGTATGCATGAATCCATTTATTTGTAATACCATAACATTATTATTATCAAATTTAAGGTGATCAAGGCATTTCATACAAAGCAAGTATTATACTACTAACAAGCAATTTAAATCAATTCTGGCTTCGATATTCTTAGGATTCTTTCAAAGAATTATTTCTAAACATAACCATTTGTCTTTTCTTAGCTTCTAGTGCAACTAATTTACAAGCACAACAAGTATAGCATTTAAAGGAAATAAACTCACGATGCCATGTCGACTATTCCTCTAAGCGGATGAGTCGTTCACACACTCCACTTAATCGTAATAATCTTCGGGGTAAAGGAATCCTTCCTCGGGGTCACCTAGTCAAAGAAAAATACCCACAATGAGTATTTCTGGATGATTTTCTTGAATTTTGACAAAACAATGTCAAAAGAACGTCAAAGTTCGTATAAAGAAATATTCCAACTTAAAATGGCCATAACTTGGTCATTTTAACTCGGAATCGTGCATATAATATTCCGATTTCTACCTACTCGAAAAGATCTATCCATTTCCAAAATTATTTTCAACAAAAAGCCATATAGGCCCCGAATCAGTGGCGACAAAATTCACCACGGATTTTTCCAACACAAAACAACTCTGATTCAAGAAATCAAAATTTGCTTGATAAATACTTTGTTATCTATATAGTTGAAAAATTCTCTTTTTATGGTTACTTAGCTCATATTTATTCATGCTCAAGTGTTTATTGTTCATTTATTTTACCCAAGTAAAATTATATCGGTTTTGGAGTTTTTAGAAAAATATAGTTTACAAGAATTTATGTTTGTAAACTCTTTGAAATGAATATTTTGTTTCTTTTATTTTTCAAAAATGTTTTATGTTGGCATATATATATATATATATATATTTCTAAGTAACCTTGTTGAAAATAATTTTTCTTCCTTCTAAGTTTTCTATACTATTTTGGGAGTTTTTAGAAAATACACTATTCTTCCTATTTATTTTTCTTATACAAATTCCTTTGTCTATTTGTTTGCAAAGATCTTTGTCTTTTAAAGACTTTTTCTTGAAAAATTCCTCCTTCTTTTATTATGTTATCTTTTTCATAAAAATTCATTTGTATCTACAATTATTTTCTTTTGGAAAAACAAGTGGAATATTAAAGGTTTTAAGAAGTTTTCATGACAAAAGAAGTTTCAAAATTTTTTGTGAGTTCTTTTTGTAACTTAAAGAGTTAACTTTATTTTTGTTTAAACCATAGATCTAATACTTTACATAAACTTATTTTTAAGTGTCAAAATCTCTCTTTTTGTCAATTCATTTTTTTTTTGAACTTGAAACTTTGGACAACAATTTAAATGAACATGAATTATAATAGCAAGCAAAATAACATAAGTAATAAAGTCAAGTATTGGAGTCTTAGCTTTTCAAGGCTCCCGGGACTAAGAAGTAGACTAGTCCCAAAATAAAATAAAATGAAAGAAAGAAAATTTGTTTTGACTTGATGAGGACAACTCTAAGACTAGAGACTAGTCTTAATTTAACAAGGAATAAATAAATAAATTGCAATGGAATAAATAAATTGCTTTGCATAAAATAAATAAATTGCAAGTGAGCTTATATGCTCTAAAGAATATGTACATATATATAGATAATAATACTTAGATATATTAACAATAATATGAACAAAAATAATAACATAAACATAAATAGATTTTCATGAACAAAAATAATACATGAACATAATGTAGCTTCCATAACTTGTAGTCTTTGGAAACTCATACTATGGTCATGTAAAGTTACATGACATGAAGAAGAAGAAAATAAAAGAAGGTAGTTACCTAAAGAAGGTTTTGGTAGTAGTATGTGGTTATGGGTTTTTGTTGTAGGTGGAAGTTGTTTTGGATTATTTTGAGAGAGTTTTGAGATGGTATTTTGAGAGAGTTTTGAGGAGAAATTGAGAGAGTTTTGGTAAGAAATTTGTGGGTAATGAATGTGTGAAAGAAGTGAAAGAGGAGGGGGTATTTATAGGAAAATGTGATGTGAATTTTGTGTGATTAAAATAAAAGAAAAATAAAACAAATTGAGGGTTGTATGGGGAGAGGGGGCGCCGACCACATGCATGGGAAGGGGAGTGATTTATTTTTCTTTGACTTTTTGTTAAAAGATGTAATATGTAAGTAGATGTGAAATAAAGTTATGTGAAAGGTAAAAAGTAAGGATTATAGGTTGTGGAGTGTGTAAGAATAGGTGTAAGAAAAAGTAGAGATAAAAGAATAGTGTAGAGTAGTAATGAATAGTGTAATGTAAGATAGATATGACTAATAAGTACCGGAAGTAAGAAAATATGCGTATAAATGCTATATCTGTTATTTTTACTCATCGAAAAATTATGAAATTGGCATTTTTGGAAAACTTATATTTTTACAAGTCTAACGGTGTATTCGGAATAATTTTTCTATTCCAAGCTCTCGGACACGTTTTTCGAGAACTGTGTCCGATAGGATTCAAAGGACATCCGAAATTCGCAAAATTGATATTTTTATATAACCTATAGCTATTATGAACTATTCTAGCTAATTATTCCAACTTCGTTTTCCAGGGCCAAAGAAAACGGCAATGCCAGACTTAATCGGTTACGGTAAACTAGGGTTTTGTTGACCTTTAGGGTTCCGTTTGACTTCCGGTTTAGGGTTTTATGCTCAACCGATTCCAAAAATTTGGGGATTTACAAGGTTTTATAGAACCTTATCTTAGAGTTTTAGGAGGGTCTCCTAAAAGGTGTGCCAAAAATAGGGAAAGAGAATATTTATATGTGAAAAAGAAAGGGTAAGGTAAGGGTTTTAGACAAGAGGAAAATGATCCCCTTTTAGGTTTATGCCACGTAGTACAATCTTGAGTATCTACGTCTTATATGTGTAAGAATCTTAGCCAATTTTAAACAATTTAAAGTTTTTGATTAATCTTTTGGATAAGTAATGATTCAATTAGTCCAAATATGTTTAAATTATTTGTTTTAATTAAATCTTAAATTTTAATTCGTAGTAGTTCTTGATTAAGGAAAAATCATAATTTTGCAAAATCAAAACTCCTAAATACATTGTCTTAATTTTTCTTGTAGAACTTTTCATTCAAAAGAACCATTATTAAGTTCTACTTTACTTTATTTTGATTTTTGAATTTCCACAATTTTGGTTATTGGTTTAAGGCAAAATTGAAAATTTTGAAAAACACTAGTCATTTAAATTCATACATGACTCCAATTAGCTCCATTAACATTATTTGATTTTATTTTCTTATCATTGGTGTATGGATCATTTCACAACATCAAATTAATACAAGAAATTATATGAATTTGAATATAAAAGGACCCAAGCTTATAAAGGTTCTTAAAACAAGTGATTTAATTGTTTTGGATGCAAGAACACAAAGCCATGCTTAAATGAGTATGGTATCTTGATAGTGGTTGTTCAACACATAACAGGTAGCACTTTGTTGTTCGCAAACTAGAGTGGAAATAGTAAGGTCTGACTACAATATGGTTAAAGTCATTACCACCAATATAATCAATCTATCACCCATCCCTGCCGAGCCTTCTATATTGATAATATTTCTTTAGTTGATGGTTTGAAACATAATCCACTAAGTATGAGCCAACTGTGTGATAAAAGATATAAAATAAATAATCATGATAAATTCATGACATATAATAAAAATGGAAATAAGTTATTTAAGGCTTTTGTAAAAAGAACATCTACTTAATTAAACCATTTGAAGTAGAATTTGAAAAATGATTTCTAGCTTTAAATGTAATACATTTATTTTTATGGCATAGGAAAAAAAATCATAAATGGCTTACCAAGAATGAGTATAAAGGATGATGTTAGATGTGATGCATGCTGAAAGAATAAGAATGTCATGCGTATCAAACAACTATTGAAACTATTACACATGGACTTATTTGATCTCACATAAGGCTAAATCTTGGTGGAAACAAATATAGATTAGTAATAATGGGTGATTTTTTGCACTATTCTTGGATGCTATTTACGACATAAAAGTGATGCATTTTCAAAATTCAAAAGTTTATGAAAAGGATTAAAATGAAAAATATTAGTCCATGATTGATCTTAGGATCGGTCATGGAAGAGAATTTGAAAACTCAGATTTCATAGTCATGGATAATTTCTTAATTCCATGTGCTCCTCGGTAAATGGAGTCATAAAACATTAAAATATAACTATACAACAAATGACAAAACTTTATTACATGAGAGTAGTGTAGTTGAATATTTTTAAGTAGTAGCTATTTTAACTACTTGTTACATCATAAATTGAGTTCATCTAAGACTTATACATCTAAGACCTCCTATGAACTTTTCAAAAGGAGAAAACCTACAATCTTTTACTTTCAAATTCTTGGTAGCTAATGTTTTGTTAAAAAACTAGATAAAGATTTGGAAATTTTTAAGAAGCAATATTTTATGAAAAAGTAAATTTTGATGAGACTAATGAGAAATCGGAGGAGAACTTAGTTATGAACTTTAGTTCTTAGGATATGGAATTGCTTCATGAAGAGATAGAATTTGTGAGATTATTTAATCACAGACAAGAAGAATGGAGAGATTGATCACCAAATAGATATTTATGATTTAGAATTCTCTCTAACTTTTGGTGAGAAAATCAAGATGGAAAAAGAGGATTTTGAGTCGGTGTGTCCAGAGTTCATAAGATATATAATTGTGTTTAAACATACCCATTCGAAAAACTTCTTCTTTTTTAGAGCCTACATTAGAAAATTGTGGAGAACTTATGAGGCAATCAAAATGTTATCCACCAAGACTAGAGTCATTCTTTTGTCCTTTAGAGTCAACAGACTAGGACATGTTTCCATGGTCCTGGTACATAGGTTAAGTTCGTTGAGCTAATTAAGTTAAACAACAACATTTCACAGGAGGCAACCCGTATTTAACTTACTTTAAACTAACTTCTTATTTTTCTTTTTTCTTTTTAATGTGTTTTTTTTTAGTTTATGTGACATAATGATACTCATCATAATACTTTTTGGAATATGAAATTGCACTATTCCCATTTACTACATTTTGCTAAAGTTATAAAACTAGGAAAGTATCTCTCTCTCTCTTTTTTCAAGGACCTTTTATTTTCTTTTTGCTTTTGGTCTTTCCTAATGTACATGCTTTAGAAGACATTGGGGATAATGTCTGATTTAAGTGTGGGGTCAGGTTATAAATAAAAAGAAAATTGAATGAGGGTTTTGAAATAAATTTTCTCTACTTAAGTAATGCAAAATTATAGCATAAATGGTTAAATTACAAACTAACTAAAACCTAGAGATTTTACTTAGATTAATTATCTAAATTATTTACATTTGATAGCAAAGCAATTTTTGGGTAAAAGATTTTTTATTTTATACTCAAAATTCACACTCTTGTGTTGTGTCTTTTATAGTTTGATGGAATTGAATAATGAAATCTTAGTGAAGAAAAGTAATAAGGAAGCTTTGAGAGCCCTGTAATCTTTAGTAAAAGAACAAATAAACTTTGTCACGTAGAAATCCTCCTAAAAATTGAATAGTTTAGGAGTAAGTAAAATGAGATAGAATTGACATAAAATGCAAAAGTTTAGCAATGGACATCATTAACTCTAGTAACTAAGCCTAAGGAATAACACATGTTGACTTGGGTGATGAGCTTGTGATCATTGATTGAAAACTCATTATAGAGGTTTTGAGAAACGCTTGAGATATTAAACTTAATTTAGTTGAATTGCAATTGAAATTAAAGTAGTAGACGTATAGACCTTGTTATAAAGGACTTGAGCCTATTTTATTTGGATTTAACTCTCTAGACTAACATGATAGGGTTTAGAGAGTTAAGCTTAATCCATTAGGATGATCATAGGAGAATTGACATAGTAGGCTTGGAGTAGGGCACGTTGGAATTGGCCTGCCTAATTCTAACCTTTCTCAAATTGGATCACACATATTACAAATGAAGGCCTCAATAGGGCTGTGTAAACCCCTAAATTTTTCAAAGTTCTTAGAAAATAATCCATAGGTTAAATACCAAAACCAAGACCCTGAAAATCGACCTAAGTTAAAACCGAATTTTGAATAAGATCAAATACAAAAATTTCTAACCTTGAGAAAAAGCAAACCTCTAAAAACAAAATGAGAATTCCAACAATCGTTCGATTCAATATTCGTACGCTAACCAGATCATTTATCTGATCCTAACATGCAATCAAGATGACATATGAAAATAACATTCAATGACAAAATACTAAAAACCTTAAACCCTTTAGTGAATTTTAGAAACAAAATTTCAATTACAATCAAAAGTCAGACAAAGTCAACCCATAACCCTAAACTTGATTAAATAATCTCGAGAATTATTAAATACTAGATAAATCAAAATAAATAAATAAAGTAAACGTAAATTTTGAATGAAAAATATAACATGATAAAAAACCCCAAAATTTTATGATCTTACGAATAAATCAAAAAGTCAGAAGTCAAACCTGAACCCTAAAGTCAACCTAGAGCAATAACAGACACTAGTGAATATAGATTCAGTAATCTCATGATCTAAACCTTTAAATAATAAAATTAAGTTAATAATAGGTTATAGTTCGTAATAATAAAGTGCAGCTTAAAAGTATCAGGTTCGTCGAAATTCAGTTCCTTTCGGACTCAAATGGGAATAGATTTCGAAAATATGTTCCGATGAATCAAAAAATGAAACATATTTTGGTAATACCGTTAGACTGTAATAATATGAGGATTCCAAAAATATCAGTTTTAGAATTTTTTAGAATCTAAAAATATCTGATATAATCGTTTACACGTATTTTTATTACTACTAGCATTTTATTTGTCTAGTATACTATTTATTGTACTATTTCTACTATGCATTACTATTCATCATTTCTACTTTTCCTTACTATCTACTCTTACTACCTATACATCTACTTTCTTAATTTGCATTTCTAGTATTACTTTAATCTTTCATATCTTATATATTATTATTTTTTATTACAAAACAACAAAATAAAGTATACTTTCTCTCCTCCCCCTTGTACCACTAGCCTCCCATCTCCCTCTCTCCCAATTTTTTTCTTTTTTAATTTATTTTATTACCACAATTTCCCTTCAAATTTATCTATAAATACCCAATTTCCCTCCATTTCTTAAACACATCTCATTTTTCCTACAAAAACTTTACCAAATTCTCTCAACAAATTCTCTCCCCAAATTTCTCTTATAGACTCTCTCTTCTCTCCACAAAACCATTACCACAAATTACGCAACCACATCTCGTTTTCTTCAACAAAATACATTATCTTAGGTAAAACCTCTCATATTTATTCTTCATGTCATGTAACTTAAAATGACCATAGTGTGTATTTTCTAAACCTATAAGGTTATGGAAGCAGCAATATGTTAATGTTTTGTTCTTGTTATCTAACTTTATATATTATGTATATGTATATATATATATATATTTCTTAGAGCCTAGATGCTCACTAACTTAACCTCTTATTATTGCTCTTATTAATATGCTTTTTTTTTTCTTTTTTTTTTCTCTTTCTTTTTGAAACTAATCTATTCTTAGTTTGGGATGCCTTGATGAAGCTAAGGCTCCCAATACTTGACCTCATTATTATGCTTATTTACTTCTTATATTTCTCTCTATCTTATCATGTGATATTTCTCTCTTTCTCCTAAGTACATATTCATATTCATGTATGATCATATTGATTCTTGTCTCAACAAAAATGAAGAGGAGATTTTCTTAAATAAGGAAAAACAAAACAAACCTCTCTTTAAAATAAATTTTGTCGCATAATAAAGATTATTTCATCAAAGACTTGGAAATTGTTTTTAATAAATTCTTTTCAAAAACTAGGATAAGTTTATCATAAATTTTTGAAAGTATCAATAAACATTCTCTTTTCGAAATAAGTAACATAAGATTTATCAAAGCTATAATGTGGCAATTCCTTGTTATGTAAATTTTCATAAAAACTTAATTATAGGATTTTTACTACCATCATAATTAAAACCAAGAACCAAACAATCTTTCTAAGTGAGTTTAAGATCTACTCACTAAGTTAAAATCTACTTGGAAATAAAATTGGTATACAACTTAAGAAACTAAGTTTTAAGAAGCAAATCCATTTTTTTCTCTTTTATGGAATTAAGGAAATATAAATAATATTTATAGTGACTAGACACTCACTTATAACAAACTAAAGACTTTCAAATAAAGGTCTATATATGGAAAAATTATAATTAATAAAGAAATATTGTAAGCATGAAGGTTTAGAATAAGTCACTCACTAAATTTTTCTCATATGCTAAAACTTGAAACATCTTTTATAAAACTTGGAATGATTTTCCTCATAACCACATGAAGGTTCATATTTTAGAAAATAATTGGTTAAAATAGTTTAACATGAAAATAAAACATTCATGGGCTCAAAATAAGGATGAAATCATGATTTTCTCTAATTAAGTTTCACACTTACAAAATCTAAAAAGTAGAGTTTTGTTTAAAGAGTGAAACTTAGAAAATTCTCTAAAAAGAAATACATTTGGGTTTTTATGTCACAAATAGGTAAAACCATGTTTTATGAAAATAAATTGTTGAATAAGAATTTGTAAACAATATAAAACCTTTAAGGTTTTATATATATATATATATATATATATATTAAATTATGACTTTCTTGTTACTAAGTCACAAATTTACAAAATAGCAAATTAATCACAAGTAAAAGAATGACCCTTCACAAAACTCTATCTTTCACAAAATTGTTTACAAACTTTATTTTAAGGCAACGTCACTAAAATCATGCATACAATATGAGTCAATATATACATATATAATATATATATATTCAAAGGATTTTTCAATCATATAAATATCTATATTTTCGCTTAAAGATTTTTGAATGAAGAAAATTTCGAAAAATTGTGTTTTGAGGACTTAGAATTTCGTAATGATTCTATAACCTACAGTTTCCAAACCCAAATGGCTTTTATGATAAAAATAATCTTAGAAATAGATATATCTTTTTTGAGTAGATAAAAAACGACATCTTATATGTGAAATTCCGAGTTAAAATGGCAAGTTATGGCCATTTTAAGTTAGGTTTCACATAATCCAATTTTTGACAAAAATCATAAAATAGAATTAGAAAGTTTGAGTAGAAATTCCATGAATCTCATCCCAGGTATTTCTTTTGTCTATGCGATGAAGAATACGGATTTCCCTTCTTAAGGACTACTACGGCTGAGAAGTTGCGATATGGGCGAGTGAGTTTTTCTTTACGTTTTATGTATTTATGCATGTGCTTGTAGAATAGAGTACTAGATTTGTTATGTGTGATCAATAAATAATAAGCATATCGAGCTCGACTGGTTGATTAGTGTAAATTGTCCCTATGTATATTATTATATGTGTGCAAATATTGATTGATCACCTTAAATGAATTAATGTCGAATTGAAATTTTCTTATAACTAAATTGCTTATGCATATCACTTAGAATATTATCTTCACATTTTGCTATTACTGCTTAGCGTGGGACTGGAAAGGCAAGTTGCCTAGCTACATCTTGAGGAATCAGGACGTTCGGGGAATACGATCTCATGGTGTAGCCGAGCCGGATTGATCGCTTTGGGTAAAGAAAGCTTGGGGACTAGTAGTATGGTTGATTGCAACCCCAAGACGGGCGCAAAATTCAAGGAGGTTGATGGTGACCCATTCAAAGCATTCCCTAACCCATAATGGAGGGGTAACCCATATGAAACTGGGTAGTTATATGTATTTTTTGATCATATGATTGCTGCATTTCATATGCTTACTTAATGAACTTTTTTTATTACTTTGTTATGGGTACTTTTGTGTGAGGAATATCTCACTAAGCTAGTTATGCTTATCCCCCAATAGATTTCTGATTTTGCAGGATCGTCATTTTTGCACCCAAGACCACCCTGATTGTCTAGGTAGAACCTATGTTTTTGGGGAGCTTTTGGAGAAATTCTATTTGGGGGACTTTAGATTAAATTTCCTTAAAAAATCTTTTAGTTTTAGTTATTTATCTTAGTAAGGCTATGTTATTATAGAGATTTATCAGGAGAATGCCTCGTCGGAGATGTAAGACCTTTTATTTTGATGAATGATAATAGTATTGCCTTGAATGTTTCGCTACTACTATCTTAAAATGCATAACTCCACTGGTTTCCCTTTGTTGTGAACATACGCCTTGTACCAATATGAAAGCTTTTGAGTGACTAAAGTAATAATTCTTGAGTTTTTATATTATGTACGATGAGTTGTCACGTTTAAGGTATCTATTGGGGCATGACAGTTTAGGTCCACAAGGGAGCCCACATCCATATCCATTATGAGAGGGACTTATCTTAGCCATTAGTCGTTTATCTTATTTGACGGATGACATGGATAGCTAGATTCTCTATAAATGACCTTTGTCCCCACCTCATTTAGATAAGTGAAATCATATACAAACACCGTTGTGCTGCTGGGTTTTTGCCTTGGTGAATCAAACACTTGATTTACTCAAGAACACATAATATCCCATAGTACTTAGTGCAGTTAATGCTTTTTGGCTCCTTCACATGTCACAAGTACGTTAGAGCCTACTGAAACTGCCCACTCCTCCTCCCTACACAATTCTCTCCTGATTATCCTAGTCCGTGTTGTTTCCCTAAGTCATGTGTAGTGCGATAGTCATGTAGCACGCTCGTGATCATTACATTCCGGAATTATACCCACACATTCTTGGAAAGTCCACTAGGGAATAGGGAATTCGACACTTACATCATGGCACCTCTAAGAAAGAGACCTACTGACACTACTGAGGGTACGACTCATGAACTCGATGCTAATCCAGAAGTTGTTGAACATGACATGACAGCTCTTGAGGATGTTAATCAACCTGTCGATACTCAACCTGACAGTGTCAGTATTCTATGCATTGTGTAAGAAAATACCACGCAAGTCAATCAATTGATGCAAGTGTTCATAAGACAATTCCAACAATTCATGATGATGTTTGTTCAATACCTGCCTGGTGTAGCTGCTAGTACTGCCGGGCAACAGGGCGCGACTTTGTCAACCCCCACTATTACTATGCAATAACGTGCTTCCTAAGCAACTCAAGCTCCTTAAGCACCTCAACCTACCAATCCTCTTCCTACTCCTGAATAGGACCCTATTAGAGTTGGAGAGCAAGCACCTCCATTGGAGCCTATAGTTACACAACTGCTTGTACATTAGGTAGTGAACACAGGAATTCAACTTGGAAGACCCTTAGCCTCCCAGCCTGCATTACATATTTAACACGGAGGATCTTCATCCTCACAGGCTACACCACAGATTGTCATTGGTGGACCTGCTATTCAACGAAATGTAACTACATTCCAAACTACTACTCCAGCTACACCAGCTACAGCTACTAATTGAACTCTTAAAGGCACATTCGTTATGAAGGAAGGTTTAGACATGTACCTAAAGGAAATACAAGCTAAGTCTTATATGGGAGTATTGGATCTCAAGTTCCATACAATCAAACTATTGCTGCTAATCTATACCCTTAGGACTATGTAAGTCCCAAATTCATGCTATTCAATGGAAAGAAAGGAAGTGCTAAGGAACATTTGTCGAAGTTCATTTAAACACAAGAGGTTTGTGGATTTGATGATGGTTTGAAGTTAAAAGAATTTTCTAAGTCCCTCACAGAAAAAGCATACACTTGTTACATCAATCTTCCCCTTAGATCATAGATTAATAGGCAACTATGTGCAAGATATTCCTAGAGAAAGTCTTCTCCACACAAGAACAAGTGACCTTGACTGATATAGGATAGATTCACCAAAAGCCTAAAGAAGACTTGATGGATTATATTTAGCACTTTAAGGAGTGTTCACTGGACATTTAAGATATATGTGATGAAAGAGAGTTAGTGAAGACTCACATTCAAGATAGGTTCACTGAGTATGTGGTGAATCTGGAAAATCTTTCCTTAGCCTCATTCTTCACTTCAATTGAAAACGCGCAAAGAACCAATAACTCTATTACGTGACAAAGAGGAGGAAATGTAAAGTTTAACAAAAAGAGACTATCCATGAATGTGGCTCAAAGTGAGGATTCCAAAGATAAGAAGAAACCAAAGGTTGAAAATTCTAGATGTGAGAGGGAGAAGGAAACACTAACATATCCATGCTCAATGGGAAGGGTGCATGCTATGTTAGACCAATGGTTAAGAGATGAAAACCATAATCTCCTGGAGGTAGAGCATTTGCCAACTCAGGAGGAGAAGAATGATCCTAAATTTTGTAGGTTCCACAGAACTATAGGGCATCCTACTAGGGATTATTTTACATTGGAGAGAATCTTCAATGAAAGAGTGTAGAATGGAGAGCTTGTTATCGAAAATAATGATATCAGGAACAATCCACTTCTAGTGCATAATAATTAGTGTGGTGCTGTCAATGTCGTTATTCATGATCCTACTACGATAGGAGATAACAATGCACCACCTGCTGAAGCAAGTAAGATGAGAGAAAAGCAACCTGTAGTTGAAGAAAATGATTGGACTCCCATTGATGCAGCACTCCTGAAAACTTCTTTAATTTGCTTGGTTTTGATGAGAAGGTGAGGCTTGCAGTAGCAACTGCACTTGCACAAATTTCTAAGGAACTATATGCCAAGTGTAGTGCAGCGTAGCACGTCAAAAGGATGGCTTGAACACATGAAAATGCAATCTCGTTCACTAATGCAAATATGTGTATAGACAATTCAAATCACAATCGACCATTATATGTGGAGGGCACACTTAATGGCTATCATGTTAAGAGGATGTTCATTGATGTTGGTTCTTATCTAAACATTATGCCTAAAACTACATTTGAGGCTGCTAGTATTGATCATTGTCATTTAGTGAGGCAACCCATTTCGGTCAATGGCTTTAGTCATGCTAAAAAAAAAATGGTTAAGAGAGTTAATGTTGATCTCAAGGTTGGGCCTCTTCATGGTATTGTTACATTTCATGTGATCGAAGCACCCGTATCCTATCATCTTTTGATAAGTAGAAAGTGACTGTATGATCACAACTTAGTATCCTCGACGATGCATCAATGCATTAATGGACATTGGTATGGAAAGGATATATTCATCCCTGCTACGGAGAATCCCTTTGAGCATGATGAGTCATATTTTGTTGAGTTTACCTTCTTCAATGGATATGCTAATGAAGGCGAGGCGGCTATTGCTAGAGCTTCAGGTGTAACATCATCCACATGGGAAGAAGTTCAAGAGGGTCAATAAAAGAAAAGAAAGATGCGTGGTTGTCTTGGCGATAAGAAGAAGAATAAGTAGGCTGATGCTGTTGAAAGTTATGTTAGAGAGGATAGGTACAGAGTATACCTCTTATGATGGTTTTTAGGGTCTAAGGAGGTTTGTTCTTTTTTAGACCCTGATCCAATTCAAGAAACTCAGCCGGCGCTCAACCAATGCAAGATCAAATAAAGCTATAGAATGAAGAGATTGAGGAATTGGATCTAGTGTAACCAAGAGAGTTGCCACGACCAATTTTATTCAATAAAGGTGTGGTCGAAGATGTTAAGAGTCCTCTCATTGATTTGTTAAGAGAATATAGTGATGTGTTTGCTTAGGCATACGATGAAATGCCAGGTCTAAACCCTAGTCTTGTAGTGCATAGACTAAATATCACCCAAGCATGACTCTTGTTAAGCAAAAACAACGAGTTTTCCATCTTGAGGTTGAAGTTCAGATCAAACAAAAAATTGAGAAATTACTTCATACAGACCTTATCAAACTAATCAAGCACCTTACTTGGCTCGCAAATGTCATACCTGTTAGGAAAATGAAAGGTCAAATAAGGGTATGAGTGGATTTTCGAGATTTAAACAAGGCTTGTCCTAAATATGATTTCCCTTTGCCAAATATAAACACCTTAGTAGATATCATTGCTGGGCATGAACTATTTTCATTCATTGACTGTTTTAGCAGATATAATCAAATTAAGATGGCAACTGGAGATGCTGAGCGAACTTCCTTTTAAGCACCTATTGGGAATTTCTATTATACTGTCATGCCCTTTGGGTTTAATAATGTTAGTGCTACTTATCAATGAGCAATGATAGTTTTATTTCATGATATGATGCATGATTTTATGGAAGACGATATGGATGATATAGTTGTGAAATCAAAGCATGCATCTAACCATATGTTCCATCTTTGAAAGGTTTTTGAATGATGTCGATTATATAAGCTTTAGATGAACCCTCTGAATGTGTTCTCGATGGTTGCTTTAGGAAAATTCCTTGGATTTGTAGTCCATAGGAAGGGAATTAATGTTGATCTCACAAAGATACAAGCTATATTATCTATGCCTTCCCCTACTACTCTAAAAGAGTTGAAAAATTTCATGGGAAAAGTTTCTATAATAGGCATTTTATGCCTGCACTTGCGGAGATCTCATATCCCTTACATCAGCATATGAAGAAAGGAGTCTCATTTCAATGGGTACAAGTGCACGAGGATGCAATTCAAAAAATTAAGAGAATTCTCACTTCTTCTCATGCTATGAACATGCTTGAGAAGGGATTACCGATGATTTTGTATCTTACTTCTACTAATAGATCCATTGGAGCCTTACTTCCACAGAAATAGATGGCGAAGAACAGCCGATCTACTATTTGAGTCGTTTGCTTCGAGGAAGTGAGCTCAAATATCCAGCTTGCGAAAAGCATTGTCTCGCATTGGTATTTGCCACTCGAAAGTTGCATCACTACTTCCTGGCGCACAGGGTCAATCTTGTCACTTGGTCATATCCTATCAAGTATTTCTTTTCACGACTAGCATTGTCTAAGCGTGTTGCAATTGCTTCCTGGAGAGTTCAACATTATTATACAGACTCCTAAGGCTATTAAGTCATAGGCCTCAGTTTACTCTTGACTCTTTTTCCAAATGAAAGTGTAGATGTGATCACAGATATTATACCACCAAATTTCATGAAGACTCGCTGATGATTGAAACAGAAGGAGAGTGGTCACTTCAATTTGATGGTTCATCAAGAAGTCAAGGTTGGGGAGCAGGAGTTGTATTGACATCACCCGATGGCCAGGAAATACCTTTAGCATTTGAACTTGACTTTCATTACACTAATAATGAAGCTAAGTATGAGGCATTATTACTTGGGATTGTCTTTTTTTTTTTTTTTTTTTTTGGAAGTTAGAATAACCTATTTGTGTATTCATGGTGACTAGAATTTGATCATTAAGCAGACCAATGGAGAGTATGCTCTCAAGGATCCAACACTTGTGCTTTATAGGGTTGCGATGCAAGCTTTAATTGGAAAGTTTGAATCGATAAGATATGAACATGCCAAATGGTCTACGAACTATTACACTGATGCATTGGCAATGGTAGCATCTAAGGTTCCAATGTGTTCCTTAGATGAAAGTTTAGACATCAAAGTTATTAAGAAAATGATTCCTTGCACAACCTTGCAATTGTTGGAGGAAGATGAGGAAATAGCAGATGACAGGCGTGTTGGTATCAAGACACAACTAGCATGGCCCAATGTAGTCTCCATTGTGACTTTGAAGAATTTTGTTCGCATCAATGGTACCTTGTACTTCAAAGGACCAGAAGGCGTCTATCGCGATGCATTTATGCAAAATAGGCTTCGCTAAAATTGGACAAGTATCATAAGAACTGGTGTAAGGAAGAATGACCTCCTTTGTACCATTGCATTTAACGTACAAGGTATTATTGGCCCTCGATGGCTAAGGATGTATCTCATGTGCAAATGCATTGTCCCAAGTGCTCTGAGTTGCCAAATGCAAAAGAATGTAATTTTGTGGCAAGTATTAGAGATTGGCATCATCCGTTCATTGACTATTTGAAGAATAATGGGCTACCAACTAATAGTACGGATGCTAGATTGGTAAAAAGGAAAGTGCACAAGTACTTAATGCATAAAATAAGTTGTACATAGTTTCATTTATGGGAAAGCCTCCCAGATGCATTGCATTTCCTAAGACAGAATATATATTAACCAAGGTACATGTTGGAGAATGCTGTGAGCGCTAAGGTGTAAGGAAGTTGTATTATCAACTACTTGACATGGGGTACTATTGGCCAACCATGGAATCAGATAGTTGTAATTTTGTTAAGTGGTGGGTTACTTGCCAAGAAAATGGAGATGCGATTCATGCTCCTATGGTCGCACTTCATAGTTTAACAACCCCATGGCCTTTTCATACTTGGGCATTGGATCTATTTGGTTCCATTCACCCACCATGTAAAGGTTATATTTGGATCTTGGTCGAAACTGAATGTTTTACTAAGTGGGTGGAAGCAGTTCCTTTAAAGAAGGTAATAGGACCAACAATTGTAAGCTTCATTAAGGAGAGCATTATATGCAGATTTGGGATTCTAAAGCACATCCTTTCAGATAATGACACTCCTTTCATCAATTCACATGTCCAACAGCTATTGGAATTCTATAGTATTGATCATGTGAAGTCGACCCCTTATAACCTTAAGGGCAGTAGCCAAGCGAAAGCTACAAACAAGACTCTTTTGAAAGTGCTCAATCGTATGGTATACAACAACTGTAAAGAATGGCATAATAAGCTATCTCTAGCACTTTAGGCTTATAGAACTTCAAAGCAATGACCAACACAAGCGACACCATTTTCACTAGTATATGGTGCCAAAGTAGTTGTGCCCATAAAGGTTCTAATCCCTTTAACATGATTGGCGATCAATGCTGAGCTTGAGTTAGACGCCTTACGCATGATAGACTTGGAAGCCTTAGATGAAAAACGAGATATGGCCATAAACAACTTGATCAACTACCAACATAAGCTTGAAATAGCCTACGACCAATTGGTAAGGAAAAGGTCCTTTCAAGTGGGTGATGTTGTACTTTGCATAGCCGAGTACGTACGCCACGGTATACTTATGCCAAAGTTTACGCTAGAATGGGAAGGTGCTTTTGTTGTACATGAAGTCCATGATAGTGGATATTGTAAGCTCCTCAATCAAAAGATTGATGCTATTACAACTCTTATAAATTTTCAATATGTAAAGAAGTTTCATATGTGATAGCATGATCAGTGATGATGATCACTTGAATAACATGAGCTTGCTTTCACATGACTCTTTCATCAATCAATTTAGTTATATGTTATATTTGTATGCTGCTGCTTAGTAGGAGACTTATCTCTTATGCGCACGACATTCATTCATGTTACAACATACAACTTGTAATTGCTAAAATTTACAAAGGCATGGTATTATACATGCATACGAATTTTTGTCCAAGTATGTTATACTAGTCATCGTATTCGATAAAATGGTTAAGTAGAGGGTAATACCCCTTTGACAATTTTCATGAAATTGAGAAGTCTTTGCTCATGAAAGAAATAATAATTTAAACGTGCAAAGTCATAAAATATAATGTGGTGCTACATGGATTTTATATTCTTTAAAGCGCACAAGTTTGTTGTATTATGATACGATACGAAGTAAAAGAAACCACACTAATAGAAAATAGCATTACATGAAATATCATGCATGAAACATGGAATAAAGCAAAGACAAGATTCATGAAGTTATATAATTTAACATAGTCTACAAAAAAGTATCATAATCAATATAATAATCTATTATGCGATAGAAGCAGTATCAAGACCTTCGAGAGATTTCTCCAATTCGAGCTATGTCGCTTCAAGTTTAGTTTTGAGCCTCTCATATTATTGGATTAATGGTTTATAGTGCAACATTCTCTATGCTTTACTAGCGACACTCTCCAAACTATTAACTTTGAACCCCAAAGCACAAGCACTATTGAAAGTTTGTACCAACAACTCTAAATCAGCTAAAGACAATGAATTCTATGGTCTACCTAACAACATACAAGACTGACCTAACATGACAACCATAGCGTTTGTGACTTCAAAACTGAGACAAATTGATCCTACCAAAAATCTCCATCACGTGCATGTAACTTTTTCAATAAGTCTAAGTAAATGGAGGGAACAATGAAATCATAAAAGGAAATACTTTCCCATGAAGTTATCATGCACGAATGTGGGTTCTCTTCTTCAACTTGCTCTAGTACTTCATTGCTTGGAAGAGCAAGAGGAGTATTCTGACACACTAAGGGTTCAAAGACATTGTTAGAAGGGACATCGTCAATTCCCTCATCAGGAATCTCTGTAGCTAATACTTCTACATATGCGTCAATATCTTCTTTTGTATGCTCTCATCTCCATGATCGATTCTCTCACTTTTAAAGTCGTTAAAAGCTTGCTCTTCACTAGCCATGTCCTCATCATCATTATTAGTTACTAAAACAGATGTACCCTTTCCCCTTGCTTGTAGTACTTTCCTAACACAATATCTATTAGGATAAGGGTGAATGTTTGGAGAAGAAGATTTCGATGAAGCCAATATTTTAGAAGTGATGGTGTTTCCATCGCAAGAAACATTTCTATCAACCTCACCTTAGCTCATGATGTTGGCTTGGCTTGTTCTCAACTCAACCTTAAAAAAAAAAAAATAACACAAAAGAAAAGAAGAAGAAGAAATGAAACCATGGTTAATGACATATCAATAGTATGCAAAGAAACAATGATATAGTTAGTTAATACTGATACCTCGTGAAAACGTAAACGCTTGATATGCCTAATGACCTTAGTAGGAGATCGTGTTTTTGGTTTTGAACTTGACTAGAAACCTTCTTGTTTAAAGTTGGAAATAAAAATCAAATTTGTGGATAAAAGGTTCTAAAAGCATGTCTTCTACCTCAGAGTTAACATTAGACTCTTCTAAGCAATGCGTCCAATAGGCCATCCACCTAGAAATAACACCAACATGACTACTAGAAGGAACGAAGATTTGTTTGATGTTCAGGTAGATACATCTACAATTTTCTGGGTGAAATTCCTTACAACACTTGCTAAAATCTTCAGTGATCCTTATAGTATGAGGAATGCCTTGATCAAACCCAAATTGACGAGCAACTCAATAGGGTAGATATGCTACAATACCACAATCAAGGAACTCACTAGAAAAGTTACACCAGTTGTGAAGTGACAGGAGACTCTTGAGTGTACGCCAAATGATGAATCTTACCTCAGTAAGGGAAAGACTTTCATGCTTATCTAACAAGATTGCTAGATCTTTAGAGCTTAAGGATAAAAATCCAGATACCATTCATAACCCATTAACTCTCTGGTATAAGGGCGAAAGGTAAATTCTTGAACATTATCAATAATGTCAACCAATAATCCTAATGGTCTTCTATTCACATAAGCCCAAGCTCAGGGTTCAATAACATCAAGTTTCTCTAGTGGGAGATTATAGTATTTCCTATAACGCTCAGTAAAGAACAACTGCAAGAATGTCATATCAACATAGCACATCACTACATATCGACCTTTCGATTGCATTGCAGCCTTGTGATAGAGATCTAGTCTTTGATACAAAGACCCCAAGTAAAATAAGCTTAGTGCAAAGTGTTCCCCACATGATAAATGGATCGCTAGTTGAAAGAAACGAGGGCTGATGCTATCTTTGAGACCGCCAAGAAATACAAATAATGATAGCCATAAGGAGAGAAAGCCATTAGCTCCTCCTTAAAACAATGAAAAAACATGAATGAGTCATGTCAAAGCTGTAAAGAGGATTGTATAGAATGATAACTTAATGTAGAAATACTTAGTTGCTATCATAGCTAGGACCATTGATATGTTCACCACTGTTCTCCTGTTTCAAGAAATATTTGAGCCATGAAGCGAATGTAAGTTGTCTACGACTGTCCATAGCAGCTTCCATGTGCACTCTAATGAGGCTATTAAATTTTCATCCTCTTGAAAAAATTTTTCCACTAGTAATATCTATTAACCCTACATCATGTAGGCCTAAGAGCATACACACATCTTCTAAAGTAGGGTTAACTTCACCCCATGAAGTGACAAAACTGTGTCAAAGTACTCCAATGACAAATGATAGCTTGCCATGTTGCAATCTCTGTAGCACGAATGAAACTTAATTTGGAGGTAATCCATATCGAGTCATGTGCCCCAGCCTAATGGAGGATGCTTCCATATTTTTCAACAATATACTCATCTATGAAGCCCATATTTGCATGAATAGCTTGGGATTAGGAAATTGGCTCTCTGAAAGGGGGAACTCCTTTCTTTCATTTTTGAATCATAATATGGAAGAGTTATCTATAAGTGCCCTATCTCTTATATGAGGCCTTAATCTATGAAGCACAATTCACCATCTGTAGGTTGGCGTGGAAATAACTCTCGCTTGCGAATCTCTACCCATAAGAAATCCTTCAAAATTATTGCATCAACCCATTCATCTCATGGTAACGAAACATTTGGCACATGGCCATCTACTTGTTTCAATACTTCATTTCTCTTAGGGACTATTTTACTTACTTTTCTTAGTCCTCTTGACCATCTTCAAAAAGGAAACCATGTGTGGTGCCAAAGATATCAGTATGTGACTACTCAAAAGTAGGGAGGAGATATGAAGATGACTCAATACTCAATAATCTTAGTGTCTGCATTGCAAGAAAATTAAAGATAAGATAGTTCCATAAAGCAAAATGTGTAAAGAAATCACTAGTACTCTACATGAAAAATTTACAAGACACTGGAGTAGATGTAAAAATGCTCATAAACTTGCGAATGACAAGGAAAGTGTACAGGTGTAGTATATGGGTTATAGTGTTCTACTCACCTTTGAAGAGTTTATACATAGAGATGTGATAAGATTGTTATCAATATATTTCCTTAGGCAATGCATGTAAGGGCAAGTATCAAGCCATCAATGCATACAAGAAATGTTACAAAAGAGTAAGGTGAAGTCTTATTAGTCATTGGTTATTCATGGCTAGTACTTGTTATCTCTAATTAGGTAATGAGTCACTATTTAAAGATTATCAGCACATACTACTCGATTCTTGAATAAATCACAAAGCTAATAAGACTTCATGGGTGACATTCACTTGCCATCAAGAAGATATATGAGAGTAACATAAGGATGTAAACTCAAGTGACTATCTCAAGCAAGATTAAAAGAAAAAAAAAAAAGAAGAAGAAGAAGAGTGAAGAAAAATAAGACAAAGCCAAATAAAGGAGCAACTAGTTGCTACAATATCATCACAATGACCTAAGGAAAAGATAGGCAAACACGTGGGAAGCATCGCATTACTGCAATCCAAATGTCAATCCATACTACAACATATAGAAAGATGTAAAAGCAAACACGATCATCACAGTATGTCAACAACTACAATTATACATTATACAAGGAAACAAAACTCTTAAAACTCCTTTAGCTATCATTTTTAGGTACTTCATGGTCTATAGAGCTCATGATGTCTAAAGAAATGAGATATTTGGTTTCACAGCTGGGGATACTTCTCAAGCTCACTTTAGGGAACTTTATGACATGCTGGGCGGGATAAAAAAAATTATTCATGCACGGGAGAAGGAAACAGGACAACTGTAACATGGTTTCGTAAATTATAGACATCTCTCTTGTATAAGCTCTGTTTGAGGCAATTTAAAATTTATGGAAAGATGAGAGGGAGATCTAAAACTTTTATGTTTTGAGCTTTGGTCAATTTGGAGTGTAGCTGCACCTATAGTGCTGTATTTAGATATGTTCACATCTGGCATAGTTTCATAAATTGTACACATCTCTCTCATATGAGCTCCATTTAAGGCGATTCAAAATTACATAGAAAGTTAAGAAGGAGATCTGAAACTTTCAAGTTTTGAGTTTTGATGGATTCAAAGTGTTTATCAATACATATTTCATCATGAATTTGCAGTATGACAGTAAAGGTCCTTAATTTTACAGATCTGATAGATATTAGTAAAATGTGGATATTTCTCTCATATGAACTCCTATTGAGATGATTTAAAATGCTATAGAAAGATGAGAGAAAGAAATAAAACTTAGTTTAGATGAACTTGGAATGCATCAATGCAAAATTCATCGTGAAGTCACTACATGTGCAATGCTAGTGCTTGATTTTGTAGATTTGATAGAATTCGGTAAAATGTGAATATTTCCCTCATCTGAACTCCTTTTGATGTGGTTCAAAATCCTAAAAAGAGCTAAGGAAATGAACTACAATTTTTTGTTTTAGGTTTCGAGGAACTCTAAATGAATCGGGCTAAAATTCATTGTAAAATTTCTATTGCAAATTTGAATAAAATAGAAAGGGGAGTTGCTACTAAAATCAAGTTCCAAGCTCTAACACCTATAGCCTTGAGAGTGCTGACAAGAAAGTTGTCACGCCCCGAGGGGTACCATAAACATGGCAGTCCGCCACATATAATATTAAGACTTAAGAATGACAGCCTTAGTTACACGAAAGTCTCGGTATTACATGTAAGGCGTCTAATATGGTAATAGGAGACGCTTTAGGGAAGTGTGGTCTAAGTAAGTAATATTGAACATACTAGAATATAGAAATAAAAATATATCATAATAATAACAATTAAAAGTCTATTACATGAATCTTAGGGGCATACCCTCGCTAAATCTCTAAGGATCGAAATAACTATTAGTCTTTACAATAACTTAAATACTACATCAAAAGATTTTAAAGGAACTCTAGCATAATCCTTCAAGTAGATTTCTTTTAAAAGCTCAAAAAAAAAAAAAAAAAAACTTATGCGGATATGAGGGGACCTCGGGTATAAGAACAGGTGTTCCTGTGATACAAATATCTATAGAGGCATGAGCTTTATGACCTTAGTGAGTATAATCCAAATAATTATACTTAAAACGAAATAACAACAAAGTTTATTAGATAAACAAATGTAATGCAATAAGCATGTGAGCATACAAGATATATGATTTTCCAGGAATCATATGTTGAATGAATTATGCCCTTCATTCGGGGTTTGGTATTTCGGCCCATTATGACCATCATTTCTTCAAAAAAAATAATTTTTATAGATCTTACCACACATATTCGCCATAAAAAATATGTAGCTATTACCGACTCCTACAAGCTATCAATTTATGTAGTTTTTCCGGTTCCTACTCGCCACATACATAATATATCGATTATGCCTACCACCACCATCATACACTTGTCCCACCAATTGTACAATAGAAAATAATGTGAGTCAATTCATGAAATGCATGCATTAATTTTTATTTAGAGCTTAGCCATTAAATTTTAGTTTCTTGCAAATGACCAACCAATTTTAGACACTCCAACGTACTAATAAACATACAGTTTATTACAACAATTCGTGGCTCGCTATGCTTAATATTCTTTCAACATATAATAAACACATGCATCTTCAATTTTATCTTTTCTTAAATCTAGTGCAACTAAATTATAAGCACAAACGTAAACATGAAAAATAAGGAAAGTAGACTCACTCGGCCATGATGATACTCCCTTAGTCAAAGTAGTCCTCGGGGTAGTATACGTCCTCTTTCTTGGTTCCTAAACAAAGGAAATACCCAAAATGAGCATTTCATGGAATTTCTAGTCAAAACTTTTAACTTTATTTTCTAGTTGCAGTAGAATTCGTATAGGTAGAAATTCCAACTTAAAATGGCCATAATTTGCTCATTTTAACTCGGAATTTCTCATATAATATACCATTTTCTACCTATTCGAAAAGATCTATCTGTTTCTAAGGTTATTTTTATCATAAAAATCGTTTGGTCCTGAAATCGTAGGGCAGAGATTCACCACGAAAATTCTAGTTTTCAAAACTTAAATTTGCAAACTTTTCTTTATCCACAGATACTTGTACCAAAATAGATTTATTCTAGTTTGAAAAACCTTTAGAATATATATATATATATATATATAGACTCATACCATATGGATGAATTTAATAAAGTTGTCTCAACAATGATTTTTGGTAAAAGTAATGTTTTATAGAAATTGCAAAAGCAAAACTTTGAAAATTTCCACTTAGCTTGTTGGAAAAATTTCTTGAATTGTTTTAAGTGAGTATTTTTCCCTTTTTAATTCTATTTCCTTAGTCTTTCAAATTTCAAAAAAAAAATATTTTTGTCTTTCTAAATTTCTTATAACTTAATTTCTAGATGTTGAGAGAGTAGTTCTTAAATACTATTTGAGAGAAGTTAAAATTTATCAAGCTTTACATTTTCTTAACTTTTCCTAAAGTTTATTTCACTTAATTAAAATGATTTCCTAAGTGTTTTACTAATTTTATTCCTTAAGAACATTTTATCCTTATAAAAGAAACATTCTTGATGATTTGTCAAACTAGTCTATTTCTTGATATTCTAGAGTATTAGTGAAACTTCCTTAATGGAGTTTTAGTAAACCTTTGTTAATCAAGGGTTTGAAAGTTTAATTTTAAAGAAACGTTGTCACTTTATTGTTTTGTAAAGTATATGTATGATATGTCCACTTGTGTATCATCTAAAAATTTCCTATGTTCTTTGGTTACTAAAAACTTATGATGAACTCTACTAGATTTTTGGAAAAGCTTTGCTAAGATAAATTCCAAAGTGTTTATGGGGAAAGATCATTTCTTACATGACAAAGGTTTACGTTGGAAAGAACTCTCATTATCTCTTTTTATTTAAGAAAATCTTGTGAGACAACATCAATATGCTCATGCATGATCATGAATATGAAATATGAAAGTATGAAAATATAAGAAAGATACAATAAGCGATATAATAAGCAATATAATAAGCAAGTTAATATATCAAGTATTGGGAACCTTAGCATCATTAAGGTAACTTGATCAAGTATTAGGAGCCTTAACTTCATCAAGGCAACCCGAGACTAGGAATAGACTAGTCCCAAAAAAAAGGAGAAAAATAAAAAGAAAAGAAAAAGCAATAATAGTAGCAAGTTAGAAATAGTTAGTGAGCATTAGGCTCTAAAAATATAGATATACATATACTTAATAATATATAGAGAGTTAGATTATAGCATAATAAATACAATAATATCATTAATAATTAACATATATATAAGCATGATAACAACATAGAAAAATTGGAATTTCATGTACAAGAATAAAACATGAACATGTTGTTGCTTTTACTACTCATATGAGTTTCAAAACAACACCATGGTCATGTTAATTACATGACATGAGTAAATAAAATAGGAATAAGAGTTTTACCTAAAGTGTTTATGCTGTAGGAAGGAGGTAGTGAATGTATGGTTATATGATTAGTGAGAAATGATAGATGGTTTGTATATAGAGGAGGATTTGCGTGTATTTGGTAAAAGAGAGTTTTGGTAGAGGAAAATTTTATGGAGAGAGTTGTGGAGTGAATTTGAGAGAGTTTTGTTATGTGTAAAGATAGTGTGAAAGAAGTGAAGGGAGAGGTGGGTATTTATAGTTGAAGATGGAGGGAAATTAGATGTAATAAAATAAATTGAAAAAAGAAAAATAATTGATGGAAGAAGAGAAGGGGCGCGGCCACTTGAGAGGGGGTCGAGAGAGTGAATTATTTTTGTTGTTTTGTAATAAAAAGTAATAAAGATGATGAAGTATGGTTGATGTGAAGGTGTATTGAATGAAAAAAAGTAGAAAAATAGGTGATAGCAGTAAAAATAGGTTGTAAGGTAAAGTAGAAATAGATGAATAGTAGTGAATTGTAATATAGGACAATGAATAGTAAACAAGACTAATAGTGTACCGGTAGTAAAGAAAATACGTGTATAAATGCAATATCTGTTATTTTTAGTTATCGAAAAATTACGAAACTGATATTTTTGAAATCCTTGTATTATTCCGGTCCTAACAGTGTTATCGGAATATTTTTACTATTCCGAGCCCTGGGACATGCTTTTGAAAGCTTATCCCAGTCAGGTTCGAAGGACACTCAAAATTCACGAATTTGATATTCTTACGTTTCCTTATATAATTACGAACTATTGTCACTAATTATTTCAACTCTGTTATCTAGGGCTAAAGAATACAGGAGTGCCGGATCTAAATTCTAGGGTTTGTCTAGTTTGTTGTTGACCATTAAGGTTTCCGGTTGACTTTTAATTCTAAGATTAAGCTTAAAATTAATTAAAATTTCAAAGGGTTTACAACCTACCTCCCCTTAAAGAAAGTTTTGTCTTCAAAACTTGAAATTCGTACCTAATTCTTCGAAAATATTCAGGTATTTCTTTCGGATCTCCTCTTTAGCTTCCCAAGTAGCCTCTTCATATGAATGATTTCTCCATAATACTTTGATGTATTGGATCTCCTTGTTTCTTAACTTTTGAACCTTTCAATCTAGAATTTAAACCGGGTGTTCTTCGTAGGTCAAGCTCTCCTTTAATCTTACTGGTTCGACCTCTACAATCCTATCGGGTTCGGCTACATGCTTTCTTAACACTGAAACATGGAATACATTATGTACTCTCAAAAAATTTGGCGATAGTGCCAAACGATAAGCCAGGTCTCCCACTCATTCAAGAATCTCAAACGGTCCGATATATCTTGGGCTTAGCTTTTCTTGAGCCCGTACACGATGAATACTCTTTATCGGATTTACCTTCAGGTATACATGGCCACCAACATCAAATTCAAGAATTCGATGCTTTTGATCTGCCCAAATTTTCTGCCTATTCGGGGCCTCTTTCATCCTTTGTTGAATGACTCTAACTTTATTTGCGGCATCCTGGATAAGATTCGATCCAATAGCCATCCTTTCCACATCATCCCAAAGTAGAGGCAATCTGCACCTTCTTCCATATAAAGCTTCATATGGTGGCATTTTAATCATCGAATGGTAGCTATTGTTGTAAGCGAATTCTACCAAAGGTAACTGTGCTTCCCAACTCCCCTTGAATTCCATGACACAAGCTCGCAACATATCTTCCAAGGTTTGAATAGTTCGCTCTGGTTGTCCATTGGTTTATGAATGATAAGCCGTACTAAAATGTAATTTAGTTCCCATACACCTTGTCACGCCCCATAGGGTATCTAAACGTAATAGCCTGCCACATACTATATAAGACTCTCAAAATTCTACCTGAGCCCTTCGGGAGTCTTGTGTAGATGTAAAGCGTCCCTTTATGACAATAGAATACTCGATCAATGGAGTTAAGAAGTTTAATGTGGCATTCATTAGCCATAGATAATAAACCAAAACACATATAAACTTTACAAAAGTCTAAGGGGCATTCCCCCGCAAAATAATATTAAGTCCATTACAGTCATCCAGAGTCCTTTAGTTTCCAATGGAAGTCTAAACAAAATTGAAATAAACTTCTAAGGGAAACTCCTAGCTCCGGTACCTGAGCTGTAGCCTGCCTTGGCCTAAGCCAAATGAATTCATGCTACAACAAGTAAAAACTATAGGGGCGTAAGCTAACTAGCTTAGTGAGTGAAAACTTCCATATCACAATTAAGACAAATCATTCAAACAAGTGGTTACTCAAATAAATGATATGCATCAAGCAAATGAGTTCAACAAATATATGACCAACCAGAAATCATATGTGGATGGACTTGCGCCCTCCATCCCGGGTTAGCAGATTAACGAATCCTGCGGTACGACGCCGTTTAAGCTCATGGTCAACTGAACAATAATTCGTTTTATGGATCACGATTAACCAACATATTCGTTTTATGGGTCACGAAAAACCAACAAATGCTAATGCTCCATCCCCGTCGTGATATGAATGAGTCCAATTATAATTGAGGTCCAATATAGATTAATCCAATTCTTTTAGGTGACCAACAATTATTCACAGACAATCAATAAAAATTCTCGCTAAACAAGTAGCAGCTTAACACCCGGTTTCAATATTCCTTAAGTTCAACTTCACAAATCAATAGTAGACAAGTGTATAATTCCCATATACCCCATCATGCATAATCATTTTTATCATTGCCTAAACAATTAATGCCACCATCAATACAATCACAAGCAATAATTGAGAGCGGAAGTAATACTCACTCGGCCATGGTACGCCAGTCTCTTAATAGTAGTAGTCGGGTGGTAGGGTATCGTCTTGCTCGGGATCACCTACCAAATAAGAACAACCTAATAAGAATCTCATCACTAAACTAATCCAAGCTATGCATCTAAACTACACAAAATCGGATTTCTCGCTATTTGCGGAAGTTCTAACTTAAAACGGCCATAACTTGGTCATTTTAACTCGGAATTTCGCAAATTTTATATCGATTTCTATCTACTTCGAAAGATCTATCTATTTCTAATATTATTTTCAAGTTTTGAAAACATTAAGGTCATGGAACAGTGGGATCAGATCTGTTCTGTAAATTACCTCTTTCCGAAAAATTGTTTCGTAATTGGTAAAAATGTTTCTAGTTGATGATTCATGTATAGATGGTATATGAATGAATTCCTAGCATGAATGTCATGTAATGAGTTCAATATATGCATGGTATTGATGATTTTTGATGATGAACTCTTATGTACTCCTAATTATTATGAAACTCCATAATGGTCACTTATAAAAAGCTATTCTTTCCAACTTTATATTCCCTAGGGTTTTTAGATTTTATTCTTGGAATTTACTTGTTATCTAAATAAAAATGAGTTCTCAACATCTATACTAACCATGACCTTCATTTATACATAGAAATTCACATTTTTCACTTAGTAATTGTGTTTTTAAACAAGCTTTCCACAAAAATCGTATTTTGGGAATTTTCTTTTCTTGCATTTTTCCTATGTGAAAACTTGTTTAATGCATCAAAAATTGAAGCTTTATAATATCTATTGCCTAAAGACTTCATTTAACTCATAAAACATGCAATTTGAGCGGACACTAAGTGTTTATGTAGGCATTACTCCAAAATACGAATTTAACAAACTAATCACTATCTCAAAATTTTCCATTCTAACTCTATTACTTGTTTTACATATTACTCATGCCTAAACTCATCTAGACTGTAAAAATCATTCCTTCAAGATACCTATTACACATATCCTTCATTTTTCATGAAAAATATGAGTTTTAAAGTGGTTTTAGTGGTTTTTAAAATAGGGTTCCAAAATCATCCGAATTTTCATATAAACATTTCTAGCAAAAATCTTTTCTTTTTCAAGTTTCTTGCTTCATATACATGAAGATCTACCATCTAACACATCTATATACATGCAAGACTAAGCTTTTATGATAAATGCATGTAAGCTCAAAACAACCACATGAACATAAATGTCAATGAATGTATGAGTGTCTAACACTTAGATCTACCACATATGGTGCATGAATCATGAGTTTCATGGTAGGAACATAAACTTTCCATGCATGAACATAACATTATCTCAACAAAAACTCTTTTAAACACTAGATCCACTTCTTGTGATGGCTTGATATTCTTGTATAAGTGTTTTCATGTCCCTAGCATATACTCATTGGGATTAAATGTGAAAAACACACAAGAATGGTCTTGCCATTACAAGATAATGTAGGAATAAGGTTTAGAATCATCACCTAAATGGAGATGTGGAGATGAAAAGAAGAGAAAATGAGCTTGTGTGTGTGAGTGTGAGGGGAGGAGGGGGTCACGGCAATATAGAGAGGAAGAAGAGAGGGTTTTCAACTTTTGTAAAATTTTAGAAGAGTGAAAATGAGGAGAGAGAGAGAAAATGAGCTTATATATTACATGCCTTAGGGTTTTAATTGTAATAGAGAAGTAAAAATAAAACAAAATGAGAGGGAAATGGGGAGGGGGTGCGCCGGCCATGAGGGGGTGAGAGAGAGAGAGATTTGAAATTTTGATAAAATTTGTAATTTATGTAATAAAATGTAATAATTATTTAGGAAACAAAATTTCTTGGAAAAGAAAATTGAAATGAGTAGTTGTAAGGATGTAAGAATAAGGTATGGGTAGTGTGTAGTATAGATTATACTTGTGAATAATAGACAAGACATCTACTTTACCGGTTGTAACGAAAATACGGGAAAGGCTATAACTGTAATTTTTATAGCCCAGAAAATTATAAAATTGATATTTTTGAAATCCTTATAAAATTTCGGTTCTAATGAATATTCCGGAATATTTTTTCTGAGTTTATGGTCCCGAGGCACGTTTTTCCTTAATTGAGCTCGGGAAGGCTTGGAATTGAAAATTCCAGAATTTAAAGATTTCTAAGGTTTAAAATATATTTTAAAACAATAATTCATATTCATTTACTTTATAAAACTTCTTTTATTATGAAACCGAAGGAAAGGATTTAGGGTTCCTGAGCTTCTCTCACTAGACTTAAACTGGGTTGGATTAGGGTTTGCTTTTCAACTCCCGGAGTTCACTTAACTACTGAGAATACCGGGGTTTATACACCTTTAAAGACTTGTCCAAAACTTCGATACAAATCGGAGGTCTCGATTTGATACAATTCCTACTGGAACTCCATATAGCCTTGCAATCTCCTTTACGTACAACTAGGCCAATTTCTCCATCGAGTAGGTCATGTTGATAGGAATAAAGTGTGCCGACTTGGTAAGTCGATCCACTGTGACCCATATGGCATCAATCCAGCAGATATTTGAGGTAATCTACATACGAAGTCCATTGTAATTTTGTCTTATTTCCATTCTAGTATGGTCAATGGCTTCAAGAGTCCTCTTGGTCTCTAGTGTTCAATCTTTACTTGTTGGCACATAGGGAACTTCATCGCAAATTCAGCTACATCTCTTTTCATGTCATTCCACCAAGACGGCTTTTAAGATCTCGGTACATCTTGGTACCACTAGGGTGCATTGTATATCCCGAGTTTTGCACCTCACTCATAATCTCCTTTTTCATCTCCTTATCATCTGGCACACATAATCTTCCCTGCATTCTCACTACATTCTCCTTATCTATCTCGAAATCAACATATTTTCTTCTTGTACTTCATGTCTCACCTTTGGTATTTTTTCGTATGCTAGGATTCCTTGATTCTATCTATGAGAGTCAGCTCCATCATCAAATTGGAAATTTCTGCTTCTACACTTTGTCCCACAAATCCCATGCTCAATCTCTCAAATTCCTTTATAAGCCTCTTTTGGGTTGTGAGCATGGCTGTAACCTCCCCATGGTTTTTCTGACTTAAGGCATCTGCTACAGCGTTCACTCTTCCAAGGCAATAGTTTATCTCGAGATCATAATCCTTGATCAACTCAACCATCTCCTTTGCCTCATATTCAACTCCTTATGTGTAAATAAATAGTTGAGACTCTTATGGTCCGCATATATCTCACATCTTTGTCCATATAGGTAATGCCTCCAAAGCATGAGAGCAAAGACAACAGCGACTAACTCAAGATCATGCGTCGGGTAATTCTATTCGTGTAGCCTTAATTGTCGGTAAGCGTATGCAATTACCTTCCCTTCTTGTAGGCATGCATCTAAGCCATTCCTCGAAGCATCACTATGAACTATATATGGCTTCTCCGGATCCGGTAAGATCAGAATTAGGACGGATATCAATTGTTGCTTTAACTCCTGAAAACTTTGTTCTCGCTTTTCCTTCCAAACAAACTTCTCATTCTTCTCGGTCAACTGAGTTAGCAGCTTGGCTATTTTTTAGAAATCTTATACAAACATCCTATAGTAGCTTGCTAATCTAAGGAAACTTCTAATCTCAGTTACTGTTTTCCATGTTGCTATCGTGTTTTGGAATAGACTAAAATATCGTTGATGAAGACAATCACACACTTATCCAAGAGCGGCTTGTAAACTCTATTCATCAAGTCCATAAAAGCTACTGGTGCGTTGGTCAATCCAAATGGCATAACCATGAAATCATATTGTCCATACCGAGTTCTGAAAGCGCTCTTTGACATATCTTCAGGTTTTATCCTCAGCTGGTGGTATCTTAATTGCAAATCAATGTGCGAGAACACACTTGCTCCTTCTACTTGGTCAAAGAGATCGTCAATCCTTGGCAATGGATACTTATTCTTTATAGTGACTTTGTTGAGTTTCCGATAATCAGTGCATAGCCTCATCGATCCATCCTTCTTTTTTACAAATAATACCGAAGCTCCCCAAAGCGAGACACTTGTCCAATGACTCCTTAGTCAAGCAACTCTTGTAATTTCTTTTTAAGTTCTTTGAGCTCAATAGATGCCATTTGGTATGGTGCCTTGCATATGGGTTCCATTTTAGGCACCAGATTGATCTCGAAATCAATCTCTCGTTTTGGAGGTAATCTAGGCAATTCTTCGGAAAACATGGAGAACTCACTAATGATGGGGATGTCGTCAATGCTAGGCCTTTCTTTCTCCTCTTCCGTACTCCCCACATAGCCTTCAACTCCTTTCTCAACTTCCTCAATTAATTCAAACGAGCTTAATTCCAATCTTTTAGAAGTTGTGGATTCTCCCAAAATCATAGCTTTCTCCCCATCTTATCCTACGAATTCCACGTTCTTGCTCCTACAATCTACCTTAGCTTATCATGGACAACCAACTCATTCCGGGAATTACTTCGTACTTGCTGATTTCCACAACTATCAGGTCGGTAGTAGCTTCATGGGATAATTCCTTAATACCTCTTGGTAGTCAACGCACTACCTATGGATGTTTTTATGCATAAACTGGTTGTGCTTGTGGTGATGGTAAACCGGTCTTCAAGGCTATACTAGCGTGACAAAGGAATGTGTTGCACGGTATCAAAGAGGGTATAAGTGGTATGGTCTCCTATTTGTATGGTTTTTGCATTCAAGACGTGTGTTACTAATCTTATTGTTTTTATCGGTTTCATAGGCATTTATCATTTTCAATTACACATCATGTCTCAATACTTTATGCAACAGATACCAAAATAAACAGATATTTATGGATCAAAGCTAACTTGTAACTAAGCCATAGTCATACTCCTCTCCATTGTTTAGGGCAGCCAATTCCACTCCTTCCTCCTCAGCATCTTCATAAAGCCATAGCCCTTCAAGGTTGTAAATTCTCAACCCTTGCATGGATGATGCCAGACGATTTCCACTTCTTGTCGGAGCAGGTCCTCCGAAGATCCAACATGTCGAACTGTTATAGATTTCCTTTGAGGACACTCATTGGCAAAATGCCCAGTCTGCTTGCATACAAAACAAGTCGTAGAAGCCTTCTTTGAACAATCTAGAATCTTATGGATGGGTCGCCCTAGAAATAACATTTGTTCTGAAGGAAGGGCATCTCTTCAAGTAATGCGCTTCTTTGCACTTCCAACAAGTTACTGTTGCCTTAGAAACATCTTTCCATCCACTGACATTTCCCTTAAAGTGGTTAATAGGCTTAAACCTCTTAGAAGGAAAATGGGAGCTTGTTTCCGGTTGAAATTTCTTTTCGAACACATGTACTTTTCTCTCAGAAGTCCCAGCTCTCCTTTTCTTGGCCCCTTCGACAATTCTTGTTCTTCTACTAATTCCCTAAAGGTGCGGATGTCAAACTCTTCTAACCTCATCCTCAAATCTTAATCCAACCCATTTAGGAACACTTGACGTTTCAGCTCTTCACTGTATTTATAGGAATCAAAAGCATATTGTAGGAGTCGGCTGAATTCCGTCTGCACTATTCTATGGATCTTCCCTTTTGAGATATGTGCAAGAAATCCGTACTATACCTCACTCTTAGACTTTCCGGGAAATAGTTTTCCAAAAACTCATTTCGAAATGCATCCCAGTGATGTGGTGGCAATTCTCGACTCTTTGACTCCCATCATATTCGAGCGTTAAACCTCAACATGTAAGTACCATAGCTCAATTGAAGATGATGGGGAACCTCATAGGTGGCAAAAGATCGCTCTATCTGTGCAAGCTAATCCTCGGCTTCATCCAATTTTTCAAAAGCTCCATTAAAGTAACGGTTACTTTTGATGAAATCATAAAGTGAAGTCCTGTATGGTCGGGATGGTAGGAGGCGAAAAAGGTGCAATATGAGATTGAGCATCATGGGGAGCCGGTCCATGTACGGATGCTTGGGGTGCTTGCTGGGGTGGTGATTGAGCTGGTGCCAATAGCAACATATTCATTTGTTGTTGCTGAACTAACATATTTAAAAGTTGTGTTAATTTACCAAGCATGGCTTGTAAATCGCCTTATGGATTCAGGCGTAAAACCACAAGGGGCACTTCCGGTTGGTTTGCTTCCTTACGTGGATTATTCAATGCACGCCTTTCTCTTGGTCGTCCTCTTCTAGGTCGGTTGTTTTAAAGTTTTGTTATAAGTTTCAGATTATTAAGTCTTTCACATGTTAAGTTACGGAAATTGCAGAAATTTTGATATTTCAATCATATATAGAAATACATCATATAGAAGAAACTTAAGCATTTAGATCAAGATATAAAATTTGTTCAAACCAAAATACTTCATTAACTTAAAAGCATTCAAGGGTGTTAAACCTATACATAGAGGAAATCAAAGCTTACCAGAGAGATTCAAAACACAACAACATCAAACACCTTTCCAAACACATAAATCAACTTCTAATCGATCCTACATCTTAGGTCGATTTGGTTACAAAATTTTAGTTGGACACATGGGATTTGCTCGGGTGGATCCTTCCTTTTTTCCTTCTTTGATCACCATCATGTTGAGGGGGTCATGTCACAGTGATTAGGACTAGGAGTCATCCTTGGCTTTTTTGCTACGAATTGCCTTAGTAGCTTCGAACTGTCATCCTTTTTCCCTTATTAGAGGGTCGACTCCTTAACGTGATAGGCTCTCCTTGATCATAAGCCATTTGTGGTGCATGCCCGTCATTGGGTTCTTCCATCATTACATCCTTGATTTGATCTCTTATTAGGGGAATGTGTCGGCTTCTATTCGAGATGTTCTCATTCTGAGGTTGGTTCGACAGGCCATCCAGTATCATGGTTGACTTCGTGACAGTTGGAAACATCATCATCCCATTCGTGAATTTTGTAAACCCTTAGATTTTTCGATGATTTCTAAGTTCAAACCCTGGAACCGTAAGTCAACCGGAAACCTTAGTCAACAAAAACTATGCCAAAACCCTAGAGTTTAGTTCCGACAATCCCATGTTCTTAAACCTAGACAATGAAATTAAGTTAATGGCTTGTAATGGTTCGTAATTATATAGGGAAGTATGAAAATATCATATTCGCCAATTTATGGTGTCTTTCGGATCCGAACGGGATCAGTTTTCGAAAACCGTACTTAGGAATATCAGACGTAAAAATATTACGTTTATACCAATAGACTCACAATAATATAAGAAATCCAAAAATATCAATTTCGTAATTTTTCAGTAACTAAAAATTACAGATATCGCAATTATACGCGTATTTTCTTAACTACCGGTAACTTATTGGTCTTGTTTGTTGTTCATTGTACTTCTCTACTATTCATTACTATTCACCTATCTTTACTTTTTCTTACTACCTATATACATATTTTCTTACTTTTTACTTTTCAATACATCTTATATCAAATCATATCTTACATATTAATTATTTTTTACAAAAATACAAACAAATCAACTCACTTTCTCTCTTTTCCTTTAAGGTCGACGTAATCTATCCCCCTCTCTCACCCAATTATTTTTCCTTTTCATTTATTTTATTACATCTAATTTCCCTCCATTATCAACTATAAATAGCCCTCTCCCTCCACTTCTTTACACATTCATTTCATATAATAAAACTCTTCCAAAATCACTCAACAAAACCTCTCTCCATAATTTCTCTCTACCAAAACTCTTTTACACCAATTACACACAAAATCCTTCTCTACACACAAACCATCTACTACATACCATCAACCACATAAACCTACATTCCTTACCTTATTCCTACTACAAAACACTTTAGGTAAAACTTCTTCCAACCATTTAGTTTACCCATGTCATGTAACTTAGCATGATTATGGTGTTGTTTTGAAACTCATATGAGTAGTAAAAGCAACCATATGTTTATGTTTTGTTTTTACACATGGAATTCCTATATTATTATCTTGTTATTATGTTTTTATATATATTGGTATTAATGTTGTTATTGTTACTATCTTGATGTTATTATGATTCTAACATAATTATATATGTAATATTATATATATATATATATATATCTATATGTTTCTTAGAGCCTAAATGCTCGCTAACTTCTACTAACTTGTTTCTATTATTATCTGTTATAAACAAATCGCGCAATCAAAAACGATAATAGCAAGCAGAAAGTAAATAACACACAGATTTTACATGGAAACCCTTTCGGGAAAAACTATGGGTAGAGACGAGAGAAGAGTCACACTATATCAAAGTAGGAGTACAAATGTTTGAGAGAATTACAACTCTAAACTTTCATATCTCTTAATGGAAATTTTGTGTATGTGATGTGTTGTGTATATAACCCCCAAAACGACATATATATATGTGTGTGTATATAAGGATAACCGACATAATGGCCTAATTATGACACTTAATATGTAATTAATGACTAATAAGGCCTGAATTATAACCGTTAAATGTATAATGAATGAATAATAAATGTGTAGCCAAATATTCATTCATTAACATTAATTACGGGAGTCGGTTACAGAAATCGAGTCACAAACTCCAACAATGTCCACCTTGACAAATCTAGAGTTACAAACACAATAAACTCTAAAACTTTGATAAACGACTCCACCTCTTCCACAAGTTCCTCAAAAGAATCAATCAGCTACCGACACTTAGCAGTTCAAGCAATGCTCAAACTTTGCAATGGGAAGTGTCTTATTCAACATATCTGCAAGGTTATCATGAGTGCTCACCTTGCTACTGCAATATCTCCTCGAGTAATAATATCACGCATAAAGTGATAACGGACGTCGATATGCTTATTCCTTTCATGGAACATTTGATCCTTAGTCAGAAAAATCGCACTCTGACTATCACAAAATACTGTAGACGTCTTCAAATTGCTAAACTCAGAAAATAACCCTTTCAACCAGATACCTCTTTATCACCTCTATAATAGCCATGTATTCTGCCTCTGTAGTAGGTAGAGCAATAGTAGCTTGTAAGATGGCTTTCCAACTAATCGCATAGCCACCAAGAGAGAAAACATACCTTGTGATAGATCTTCTTTTATCTAAGTCCCCGACGAAATCAAAATCAACAAATCCTACGACCCCATCTCTAGTTTTCTCGAAATGTAAACATACATTAGTAGTTCCTCTTAAGTATATGAAGATCCATTGGACTGCTTTCCAGTATTCCTCACCAGGATTCGCCATATAGCTGACAACACTAACGGCATATACCAAATTTGGACGCGTGCAAATCATTACATACATAAGAGACCCTACTGTACTAGAATAAAGGACCTTTGACATATAGTCAATTTCATCTTTGATTTAGGAGACTAATCAAACGACAATTTGAAATGACCTGCTAAAAGGGTACTAATAGGTTTAACACTCTTCATATTGAACCTGGAGAGTATCTTCTCAATATATCCTTTCTGACTCAAGTGTAATACACTTGATTTTCTGTCTCTTGAAATTTCCATACCAATAATCTTCTTGGCTGCACCCAAGTCCTTCATCTCAAATTCTTTGTTTAATTATGCTTTGACCTTGTCAATCTCTCCTCTATCCTTAGTCGCTATCAAAATATCATCCACATATAAAAGTAGATATAGAAATGACCCATCTTCATAGCGCTTGAAATATGCACAACTGTCATAATTACTTCTCTTGAAATCATGAGAAGTCATAAAAGAATCAATTCTTTTATACCACACATATAGGGATTTCTTTAATCTGCACACATGGTCTTCTTTCCCTAAGACTCCAAAACCTTTCGGTTGGTGTATGTAAATGTCTTCTTCAAGTTCTCCATGCAAAAATGCAGTCTTCACATCAAACTGCTCTAACTCAAGATCCTCCATAGCCACAATACCAAGCAGTGCTCGAATCGAGCTGTGTTTCACAATAAGAGAAAACACATTAGTAAAATCAATACCTAGTATTTGACTGTATCCTTTCGCTACAGGCCTTACTTTGTGTCTGGGTTCTTCACAACTTGAATCTCCTTCTTTTTTCTTATAAATCCACTTGTAGCGAACGACTTTCTTACCCTTGGGAAGTTTCACTAACTCCCATGTTCGATTCTTCTAGAAGGATTCCATTTCTTCTTTTATGGCTATCATCCACTTACCAGAATCATCATAACTAATCGCTTCTGTGTAAGTAGATGGAACTAAATCCGCTTCCCCATATCTCTGTGGAGGCCTTATCTATCTCCTGGGTCTGTCCTTGGCAATTGAATACTGTAGCTGCTGAGATGTAGAAGTCAATTGAGAGATAGACTTTGTTGAATCTGTATTGATATCAAACTCCACTTGTACACTTGGCATCTGCTGGGTTTCATTAGAAGTAACAGTGGGAAACCATAATTTATATCCTTTAGTTTGCCATTGTCTACATGAGCATATGCAGGACATCCAAATATTTTCAAATCAGAATAATCTGCAAAGGATCCAGACCATACCTCATGTGGAGTCTTCTTCTCAATGGAAGTCGATGGAGATCTATTGATCAGCAAACAAGCTGTGGAGGTAGCTTCCGCCTAAAAAGATTTTGGCAGCTTCGAATTGGAGAGCATACATCTCGCCTTCTCCATAATGGTCCTGTTCATATGTTCTGTAACCCCATTTTGCTGGGGTGTACCAGGAACCGTGAGATGTCTAACAATCCCTTCAAACTTACACATGTCATTGAATTTGCTAGAGCAAAATTCCAAAGCCATTATTAGTGCGTAGATGCTTTACCTCTTTTCTAGTTTGTTTCTCAATCATTGTCTTCCACACTTTGAACATAGATAAGACATCGCTTTTTTGCTTCAAGAAATATGCCTAAACCTTTTTGGAGTAATCATCTATAATGGTCATCATATAGCTGGCACTTGTAAGCCCCGGAAAATTTCAGTAAATAATTCCAAAATGAACTTCGAAAATAAACCCTAAAAATGACTCCAAATTAAAATTAAAGTTCAACTAGTCCTAAATCACGAACGAATCTAGAAATTTCTTAATCTTGAGAAAATGAGATTCCTTAAAAAATAAAATAAAATAAAATAAGAAGTCAACGGTCTTCAAATTCAAAACCTCTATATACGACAAATTCCACACTTAACTATGATTTGTAAAATCAGGTAATATAGAAGTTAAAAATGAAAGTATTAAAAAGTAAATAATGATAAACCTTTGGAAATAAAACTCAATTTAAGAATTCCGAAAACGTTAAGAGATATTAAATACTTATAAAAAAATAAAATTAAAATAAAATTTCTCAAACTAAATATGTTATATATACATAAACCATCAGTTTCCAAATTGACAAAGATCTAAAACCGAAAAATCACTCGGGAACCCTAAGTAGAATACAGTAGTTTAAGTTCAACAATCTCGCACTCTTAACCTTAGAGGCCGAGGTGTAGTCTAAGTGTGTAGAATAGCTTGTAGTAATATAAGGTCGCTTAAATATATGAGATTGGTAAATTTTTTACCTATTTCGAACCTGATTGGATACAAACTTTGAAAAGTATGTCCTGGGGCTCAAGATATAAAAAAAAATACCATTAATACCGTTAGAATCGTATTTTCATAAGGATTTAAAAAAAATCAGTTTTATAATTTTTCAATAACTAGAAATATCTAATTTTGCGATTATATTCATATTTCATTACTACTAGTAATTAACTAGTCTTTTGGCACTATTCACTACTATTCATTACACAATTTATTATTCTTATAAACCCTTATATCTTTAGATAAATATCTTATATATTATAGAAAATTCTATTTTTCCAAAATTTAGTTCGTTTCGGGTTTTACGGGATCAGTTTCTGTTTAAGACCCGATACTAAAAATAAAATAAATTAATTTAATAATTGAAAAATATTTGAAAAATATTTTTGTTTTCATAAAATAATTTTTTAGAATTTTTCAAGTTATAAAAATATAATTTATAGCTCATATTCGCGTATTTTGATCATACAGGTACATATTTGTTGAAATACTAAAATAATTCAATTAATTATTTAATTTTATTTATGAAAATTTTACCACTCATTAAAAATATTTTTCTTAATTTTATTTTATATATTTTCCTTAATAAAAAGCACTTTTTCAACCCATACTTCAAGTATACTTCAATTGTCACTTCTACACATTATTCAAGTTTTCTTTCACTCTTTCTTCACTCCATCTCCCATTCATGGCAGCTGACCACACTCCTAAAAAAGCCTCTTTTCTTTTATTTAATGATTTATTTAATGATTTAAAGTCTCTTTTAGTTAGCAAATCAAGTGACATAAGTTACACTTTCAAAATTCAAGTTACAAATTAACTACACTCCTCTCTCTCCCTTTGTAATTCACATGCCGCAACAACCCCACCCCACACCCCACCCCCCCCCCCCCCCCCCCCCCCCCCCCCCCCAAATTTCTACCCCATTGATTTATTTTTCTTTTCCCATTCATTTAACACTCTTTTTATGCACTTCTCTCTCTATTTAAAGACTTATATTCATACACTTTCCTTATTTGCAACCCTACACCATTTACTCTCTCTTTTTCCTCTCTTTAACTCTTTCTTAGCCTTGTTCTTATGAGAATACAAGTTGACCCCATCTCAATAATATTGCTTTCACATCCCATTCTTGAATATTCTTTAAGTAAAATTTCTTTTTAAGCTTCCATAGATACTATAGGTTGATTATATGAAGGTTTCATGCATCAAAGGACTCTCCATAATGCCTAAAGGCTAGAGATGATGCCAAAACTTTGAAACACTCTCTTGTTTATGATCTATAATGATATTGCTATATTTTTGTCTTTAAGACTTTATTATCTTCATATTTATATTATACTTTGTAGATCTAAATTTTTATGAAGCTTTGGTTATATCTATGTTTAGATCTATAGGTTTAGGGCTTACTATCATGAATTTCTTTTATATTCATGTTCATATTATGTGTAGATCTTGGATTTGAACTTAAATAAAAATAGTGAAATTCGTATCTAGGCAAGACCCATTTTTAAAAACCACTTTCCAAGTGTCAAAATAAAATTTTTACTTGAGATAATGAAGGCTTAATGTATATATATCATCAAGACTTCATTTTATATGGTTAAAAGGTGATTTTCAAAGATTATTTTTCAAAACAAACTCTATTTTCGGATTTAGGCCAAGGCCTAGTTTAAAAAAATGTTTTCCAACTCAAAAATGAAGTTTTTATTCAAGATATGGAAGGCTCTTAAGATAGGATATGTAAGGGATGAATTTTCATAAGTTTAGATGGATTTTATCAAAAGACATGTCCAAAAATAAAATTCGTAAATTCGGATTTCAACTAAAACCAATTTTGAAAACTCATTTTTCAACACCAAAATGAAGGATTTGTTAAAAAAATGAAAGGCTTATGGAATATGTATCAATAGGAGATGTTTTTGATAAGTAAATGGTAGATCTACTAATAGAGATTCTCAAAATAGGAAGAGGTTACAAAATAAAAATTTGAGTTTTATTTTGACCTTGTGAAATTCGGATGGTTTCAAGACCATGCCATAAAAACCCTTTATCAACTCCAAAACTTGTGTTTTATATGAAAAAAAAGAGTATAGGTCATAGATATCATCAAGTAATGATTTTTGTAAGTTAAGATGGGATTTGCTAAGAAAAATATGTAGAACAAGGAGTAGAGATAAAGTAAAAAAATTTGAGTTGTTTGTCTTTTTAAGAAATTCGTAATAATGGAGTAATGGTATGAAAACCCATATTTTTCAAACTCAAAATAGAAGTTTTATTAAAGAAATGGAGTCCTTAGTGGCTAGATATGGTTGAGCCTTAATTTTCTAAGTTTCAAATGATTTTTACTTAAAGGAATCACCACAAAAACAATTTTTACAAAATTCAGATTTTGGGATGAACATATTCGAAAACATGTTTACAAAGTGTAAAATGATAATTTTTATGTAGAAATGAAGGTCCTAAGTAATAGACATAATGAAGACCCAATTTTAATAAGGATAATTATATTTCCTTAAGAAATAAATCCGAAACAAATGAAATGATCAAAGTTAGGAAACTAGTTTTCTTAAAAGTAAATAGCCATGGAGTCTTATAAATAAAAAGTTTCTAAAATTTCCTTTTTGTAAATATTGTCAAAAGCATACATACATCAAGCTCATAACATGTCATTCATGATAGGAAATCATCAATATTGCATGTATAGTTAATCTATATAGTAGGAATATTACAAACATTTACGAAACTATTTTTCGGAATTGGTAATTGCTACTCATCAGAACTGATCAGAATGTTTCGTGACCTAAACAATTTCAAATCTTGAAAATAATATTAAAAATAGATAGATCTTTCGAAGTAGATATGGTCGTTTTAAGTCGGGACTTCCCGTAAATGATGAGAATTACGAATTTACTAGTTTTGTTAAATGGTTTGGATTAGTTAAGTGATGAAATACTTATTATGATATTTCTTCCTTTCTAGATGACCTCGAAATCGACAATTTCATACCACCGGATTACTTTTACTAAAAGAACTGTGATCCAATGGCCGAGTGAGTTTTCCTCTTATTTTGTTACCTTGTTGTGCTTGTAGCTAGTTGCATTAGAATCATAGGAACAAGATAAAAACCGATATGAATGGAGATGGGATAATCGATGAGATTTTGATGTATGTATGCCAAAGAGTACTAAAGCATATCGAAACCATGATTCGATTGGATAACTGTACTATTCATATTATTTCTGTTTATGTGTATGATATTGGTTGGTCTCTCTAAAGAATGTATGAATGATTTGATCTAAGCAAAAAAAAAAAAATTAAAATTGGTCATGCATCGCATCGGACATGTTGCATTTGGTAGCGTGCTACTCCTACCCAGTCGATCGGTATGGTCCAAGGACTCGTTTGGATAATGAGACCCGGTATCAAAGCTCATTCATAGGGAACTAAGGCACACCGGGGATGCATTCCACGTGTGAGCCTAGCTGAGTCGAGTGCTATGAGCCTAGGGGTTCAGGGACTAGCAGCAGTCGTGTAAACTTTCAGTACCATCCCTAACCTAAGATACGGAGGGCATAAATCCGTTCCGTGTATGGGTTCCGGATACCCATACATAATTGTTTACTCATGTGTTTATTCATGCATAGCATATGGATGATTTACAACTTGCTTGTTATGGTACGGAATTAAGAGAATTCTCACTAAGCTAGTGTAGCTTATACCCCAATAGATGTTTGATAAACAGGTTGACAGGAGAATGCTACCTGGGAACCGAGATGGTTGGAGCCAAATATGACTTCGAGATTTCGACAGGAAGTATGAATACTTGAAGATATTAGCTAGGTCTTGTGAATTGCTTTGTAATAGTTTTATGTAGTGAAATCTTTTAATGAATTGAAATTGAAGTATAGTGAATTATATTTCCTTTACATTGTTACTCAAGTTGTATCAATATAAAATGTATCATTCCGATGTGTCTCCTCCATGTGTTAGATGCCTTGTACATAGTATGGAAGCCTTCGTATGACTGAGGCGGTCATTCTAAGGCTTTAATATTGTGTACGGTGGACTGCCACATTTAAGGTACCCTTCGAGGCGTGATAGCACCGCCACTGGAGGGCACTCTAGTAGGACCCCAGAGATCAGAATGAATATAGTCCAAAGTGCCTTTAGTATTATGGGTACCTATGGTGAACCTGACTCGTTTCTGCTTCCTAAATACGCAGTGTTCGCAAAACTTCAATTTGTTGATGCCTTGCCCATCCAGAAGTCCTCGCTTACTTAATTCTGCCATACCAGCTTTACTTATATGCCTCAGACATATATGCCATAACTTAGTGGCATCTTCATCCGACAAGGAGGATCCAATAGCTGCATCACCTGTCACAACAGAACCCTGCAATGAATAAAGATTAACAATCTTTCTATGGCCTTTCATCACCACCAGCGAACCCTTACTGATCTTCAGGAGTCTATCTTCACCTGTATACCGATACCCTTTCAAATCAAGAGTACTAAGAGATATCAAATTTCTCTTCAAATCAGGAACGTCTCACATGACCAAGCGTTCTAACCATGCCATCAAACATCTTGATGTTAATTGTTCCGAAACCTGCAACTTTAAAGAAGTGTTATTTCCTATCAAAACAATACCTCTGGAAACCGTTTCATATGTTGAAAACTAGTCCCGATTGGGACACATATGAAAGGTACATCCAGAGTCCAAAATCCACTCTTTACTGGCTTGTGAATCACTATCAGAAGCAACAAGAAGATCACCATTAGTATGATCTTCAACAACATTGGCCTCAACCGTTTTATCAGATTGATTTTACTTTTGATTCTCACTAGTCTTCTTATTTTTATTCTGCAATTTATAACAACCTGCCTTAATGTGGCCTTTCTTTTGCAATAGTTACACGTTTTAAATCTATTTAAAGATTTAGATATGCCTCTAGAATTCCCACGAAACTTATGGCCTTGACGCCTACCACGTGCTATCAAACTTTCAGAAGTAGACTCAGATTTAATTGCAAGATGTTTCATCATTTCAAAAGAGCTTAAACCAGCATAAACTTCATCAATCGACAAAGTATCATGACTATATAGAAGGGTATCTCTAAAGGTCACATATGATGGAGGCAAAGAACATAATAGGATTAAACCTAAATCCTCTTCATCATACTTAACTTCCAACATTTCTAAATCAGAAACAATTTCTTTAAAGGTTGTTAAGTGATCATCAAGAGATGCACCTTCTTCTAAACGATGAGAATACACTGTTTCAAATGCAACTTACTGGTTAAGCTTTTCATCATGCATAGTTGTTCCTATTTCAACCACAATGCAGCAGTAGTTTTCTTCTTAAGCACATCTTGAAGAATCTGATTCGATAGATGGAGATGGATCTACGAAAGGGCTTTTCGGTCTTTTCACTGCTTTTCATCTGGTGACCAAGATGCAAGCATCTTGTCAAACCCTAGAAGTGCATCATCAAGATCCATCTGTGCTAAAACCGCTCGCATCTTCACCTGTTATAACGAGAATCTGGTGTTGCGATCCAAAAGAGGAATATCGTACTTCATGGTTGCCATTATTAAAGCCTACGCTCTGATACCAATTTGTTATAAACAAATCGCGCAATCGAAAATGATAATAGCAAGCAGAAAATAAATAACACACAGATTTTACGTAGAAACCCTTTCAAGAAAAACCACGGGCAGAGGCGAGAAAGGAATCATACTATATCAAAGTAAGAGTACAAAGGTTTGAGAGAGAATTACAACTCTAAACATTCAGATCTCTCAATGGAAATTTTGTGTATGTGATGTGTTGTATATATAACCCTAGAAACAACACACACACACACATATATATGTGTGTGTGTGCGTGTATAAGGATAACCGACATAATGGCCTAGTTATGACATTTAAATATGTAATTAATGAGTAATAAAGGCCTAAATTATGACCGTTAAATATATAATGAATGAATAATAAATGTGTAGTCAAATATTCATTCATTAACATTTAGCTATAGGAGTCGGTTACAGAAATCGGGTCACAAACTCCAACATTATCATTGCTCCTATTATTGTTTTTTCTTTTCTTTTTCTTTCTCTCTTTTTGGGATTAGTCTATTCTTAGTCCCGGATGCCTTGATGAAGCTAAGGCTCCCAATACGTGATCGGGTTGCCTTGATGAATCTAAGGCTCCCAATGCTTGATCGGGATACCTTGATGAAACTAAGGTTCACAATACTTGATATATTATCTTGCTTATTATTAATTTGCTTCTCATATATTTTCATCTTTTTCATAATCTATGCTCATGTACATGCATCATTATAATGATTTTGTCTCAACAAAAATTTGAAGTAGACTTTACTTAACAAAGGAAAAAACAATGAAACTAATCTCTTTTAATATATGACATTATCTCTAAAATCGAGATTTTGTTACCAAACACATAAGAAAATCATTTTTCAACTTCTTTTCAAACTCACCAAGATTTTTCTTAAATAACAACAAAGATGATTTCATAAAAGAAATTAACCAACGAAATAAACATTTTCTTTTATAAACTACATAAAGTTTATCAAAACTTAGCATAAATATTTTCTTGGTAAACAAGGTTTTCATAAAAGTTTGCTTGTATGATTTAAACTAACTCCATAATAACAACTAAGAACAATCTAGTTTTCAAAGTTAAGATAGAAATCAACCCTCTAATCTATAAACTCACATACAAAATAAAGGATTTCCAAGTATATAAATAATAAACTCATTTTCAAAAGAAATAAAAAAGATATAAGTATGATGATTTTCAAAAACAATGAATCTTATCAACAACTTAAAAAGAATAATTTCTTTCCAAGAAAAATTGATAGAGGACTTAAGGAACTAAGTTTTAGAAATAAAATCTATTTCAAAGAAGTTAGAAGATGAGAATATAAGGATGAAAAGATTTGTCTAACAAAACTATTTTTCTTTAAAAAGGAAATATATACAAGTTAAAAATCACCATAGGCTATCCATAACTTGATAAAAACTTTGAAAACTTAGTTTTGCCACAAAAGCAAAAGTTTGTAAAAGATTAAAAGTTAAAAGGAAATTTACTTGTTTTGAGAAAGAAATTATAAAATTTATCTAAAACACTTAGAAAGAAATTTGTTAAGTTTTAACACTTTTAAAATAAATTATTTACAAAAAATAATCATTGAGACAATACCATTAGAATCTTGCATATAATATGAGTCTATATAAATACTCAAAGGATTTTTCCAACAATATACATATCTATATTTTTTGCTAAAAAAATTTCTGAATAAAATTTAGTTTGGAAATTGTTTTGCAAAAACTAGAATGTCACGTTTTAGCTCTGTACCGAAGCTTTTGGAAAGCCAAATGACCTTTTATGTAGAAAATAACCTTAGAAATGAATAGATCTTTTCGAGTAGGTAGAAATCGGTATATTAAATGCAAAATTCCAAGTTAAAATGAGCAAGTTATGACCATTTTAAGTTGACTTCCTTCTATGCGAATTTTGACAAACCTAGTAACAATAGAATTACAAGTTTAAGTAAACTTCCAAGAAATACTCATTCGAGTATTTATTTTGTATAGGTGAAGTGGAGTTCGAGCTAACCTACCCGAATGACTATTTCGACTAAGGAACTTCTAATATAGCCAAGTAAGTTTATTTCTTACATATTGCACTTATGATTGTGTCTGTAAAGTAGTGGCATCAGAATTATGGAAAGGATAAAATGGAAAATGCATGCGCTTTACATACTTGGTTGAAATTACGATTAAGCATATCGAGACATGAATTGTTTATAATGAATGGTTGATCTAGTATAAGATTGATTGTTTGCAATTCTATGATCTCCCAAGAATTATTTAATTATGTCATGGGTACTTAACTAAAATAATTTATGCATATCATCGGGTGAGTTCATTGCATTTATTGCTATTCCTTTGGTGGGACAAAGGCTTAGCAAGGAGATTCATAGAGTTTGTAATTTCTATAAAGTGACGAGCATCGATCGAATCAACTAGTGATTAGAAAACATCTGAATAAAACGTATTTGGCAGTTAGTAGTGACTCGGAAATAAGCTACAAGTAAGTTGGTTTATAATACCTTTTATTTTTGCAAGAAAGTTGTTAAAGATAAGAATTATCACGGAACTATATTGTACAATAGCGACTTATACGATCTGAAACACCTAACCACCGAAAGGATGGGTAAATCCATTCAAACATATGATTCCTGGAAAATCATATGTATTGTTTGTCCACGTGCTTATGCATCTTATACAGTTACTTAACTAAACTTGATTTGATTATTGAATGTTGAGTGTTTATTTGTGGATATAAATCTTACTAAGCTAGTAGCTTATACCCTCTTAGATATCTTTTGTAGTTCTCATACCTTTGGTTGGAACCGAGAGGTTATTTTACCCAGATAATGCTTTTGAGCCGAGATCTTATAGATAGAAGTGCAAGATAGAAGTAGACATGGATTCTAAGAGAAGCTCAAAAGTGTAAATTGTTTTATGATAGACTCTTTATTTGACTTAGTTATCTGTAATAGGGGAATGCCCCTTAATGTTGTAAAGACTTCTTAATAGTTTTCTTATGAACCTTGGTTAAATTGTTATGATTTATTTTCTTGATTGCTATTGTGTATAATGCCTAAACACCATGATCCAAAGATTGGTCCACCACGATCGTGAAAGCACGCCTTACACTCGGTATCGAGACTTTCGGAATAACTAAAGTTGTTATACTTAAGCCTCAATATTGAGTATGGACTGTCGCGTTTAGGATACCCTTTGGAGCATCACAATTTGCTTGTGGCACTATGGGTTCCATTCCATGGTTTACTTCTTCTCTTTCTATTCCTTCCTTGTCTCCTTCCATATCTTCTCCCCATTCGACTTGTTCACGTCTTTCTTCTACTGGTGATGGTGGTGAAGCGGGCCATTGGTATCACGCCCCAACAAGGTACCCTAAACGTGATAGTTCACCGTACACGATATCAAAACATGAGAATGACTATCTTGGTCACTCGGAAGCTTTCATATCGGTACAAGGTATACGTTCACTAATGTTGTCAGAATCAGACTGGAGTTTGAGTAGGACAGGCTAGGGGGTCAAGGGTCGAGGGGTCGGACCAAGTTCAATCAGGGGTCGAACTAGGGTCACGAAAAAATAAAAATATAAGGGAAACTTTAATTATAAAAGATCAATATGTGTGTAATCACTCAATTAAATCCATATTTGATCAAATTCATCAATTAATTATTAAAAAAATATGATTTAATGATTATATTTTATAAATTTATAATAAAGTATGAATAAATATTTAAATTTCTAATTTTTTAATTTGTTTTTTATTTTTATTTTTATTTTTTTATCTGGGTCAATCGGTTAGGTTAATCAATTCAAGCCGGTTCGATCGCCCGGATCGACAGAGTTTATCCGTATCTCGCCAGTCTGCTGCAAAAACGAGTTTTAGGCGAGACCCAACCCGACATTAGTACCGGTTTCGATCGAACCAGGTTGAATCGGCAGGTCCAGGCCGGGCTAGTTTTGACAACCATGACGTTCACAACAAAGGCAGACCGGTGGAGTCATGCATTTTAAGATACTGGCAACGAAACAATCAAAATAACACTTAAGATATTTCATCGAAATATAATGTCTTACAACTTCTACGGGGCATTCCCTTGATAATTTCCATAACAACATAGTCTTAATATGAAGATTAACTAAAGGTTGAAGATTTTTAAGGGAAATCTAGTCTATGACTTCAAAACAGAATTCTTCCAAAAGCTTCCTAAAAGCATAAGTTCTACCTGGATGACCGGGTGATGTCGGGTGCAAAATAACGATCCTGCAATATCAAAAGTCTATTGGGGAATAAGCATAACTAGTTTAGTAAGATATTTCTTACGCAAAAATACTCATAACAAGCATTCAACCAAGTTTATTAAACAAACATATGAAATGCAGCAACCATATGATCAAACAATACATACGACTATCCGGTTTCATATGAATGATGGATTTACCCCTCCATCAACGGTTAGGGAATGATTTGAACTGAGCCCCAAACGACCGCCTTAAAAGTTTGCGCTTGTCTTAGGATTCCAACAAACCATATTACTAGTCTCCAAGCTTTCCATACCCAATGCGATCGATTCGGCTCGACTATAATTTGAGGTATTCCCCAAATGTCCTAAATCCTCAAGATGTAGCTAGGCAGGTTACCCTTCCAGTCTCACGCTGAGAGGTAGTAGCAGCAAAAATGCGAAATGATATTCTAAGCGATATGCATGGGCAATTTAGTTTAAGGGAATTTCCAATCTAACATTAATTCATTTAAAGCGATCAAGCAATAATTGCTCACATAACAATACATACATAGAAGCAATTATAACAATCAACAGATTGGGTTCCGATATACTTATCGTTCTTTGATTACACTAAACAAATCACATATACACTCCCATTATATCCCACATGCATATCAATTTTTTTTTTCCTAACATCTAATGCTCTATTTTATAAGCACATGCGCGAATACATAAAACATAAGGGAAACTCACTCGTCCATAGCGATCTTTTATCAGTCGAAGTAATCCTCGAGGAAGATAAGATATTGGTCTTCGATACCTAAACAAAAGAAATACCTTAAATGAGTATTTCATCCAAGATCTACTAAAATTTTCTAACTTGATCTTATTAAATTCGTCAAAATTCGCATGAATGGAAATTTCAACTTAAAATGGCCATAACTTGCTCATTTTAATTCGGAATTTCATATGTTATATACCGTTTTCTATCTACTCGAAAAGATCTATCCATTTCTAAGGTTATTTTATCAAAAGAAGCCATTTAGATCTTAGAATAGTGATGTACAGAATGTTATGAAAATTCTAGATTTCAAAACTCAAGTTTTCAAATTTTTCTTCATCCAAAAATTATTGTACAAAAATATAGATATTTGTATGGTTGCAAAATCATTTGAATATATATACATATAGACTCATATTATATGCATGAATTTAGTAGTATTGTCTCAATAATGATTTTTTAAAATAATGTGTTTAAAAGTTAGAAAATGCTAAGACTTGAATAATTCCTTTTTAGTTTTGTTGGAAAAAATTTCTTAAATTATTATAAGTGAGTGTTTCCTTCTTTTAACCTCATTTATTAACCTTTGAAAACTTTAAAATTTAAAAAAAAAATAGTCTTTTTAAGATTCTTACAGCTTCATTATAGTAGTTGAAAAATATAATTTTTCTAAGTATTTCTTGGTATAACTAAAATTTCCTTAAGATAGTCATGTTTATGTTTTCTTGATTTTTCCTAAAGTTAGTTCCAATTTAAATAAATAATAATATTCTTCCAAGTTATTTACCAATTTTATTTCCTAAGTAAGACTTATCTTTAAAAAGGTTATTCTTTGATAATTTTGTAAAACTTATCTATACTTTAGTATTTTAGAGTGTAGATGAAAATTTTACAAATGAGTTTAAGAAAACCTTTGTTAAAAAAAAAAGTTTTAAATAACTTTCTTATTTCATTGGTTTGAAAAGAAAGCATGTGATAACTTTACTTTATGTATACTTTGATGAAATCACATGTACTATTATTACTAGAAACTTATGATAAACTTCTCTAACTTTGGAAAATATTTGTTAAGATAAAACATTAAGTTTTTATGGAAAAAAAATCATTTCTTATGTGACAAAATTTATTTTTAAAGTGAGTTCTTATTTTTATTACTTAAGAAAACTCTTTTTCATTATTGTTGAGACAATATCAACATGTTCACACATGAATGAGATTGTGTAGATATGAAAAATATAACAATATCATATAATAAGATAAGATATGTATGATAATAAATAAAAGCAATAATAATAAGGTTAAGTATTGGGAACCTTAGCTTCATCAAGGTATCTCGGAACTAAGAATAGACTAGTCCCAAAAAGGAAAGAAAGAAAAAAAAAAAAAATTATTTTGACTTGATAAGCATAAGTCTAAGACTAGAAAGACTAGTCTTAATAATAACATGAAATAAATAAATAAATTGCAAAAAATAGAAATAAATAAACAACAAGTGATATTATATGCTCTAAAGAAATATATATATATATATAACATACATAATACTTTATAGAAGTTAGATTAGAGCAAATAATAAAAATAAGAACAACAACATAATAACAATAATGACATGATTGAAAATATAACATGAAACAAAAATAAAACATGAACATATTGTTGCTTCTTTAACTCTCATGAGTCTAAGAAATATATACTAAGCTCATACTAAGTTAAATGAACATGATGAGTAAAGTGAAGAAGTTTTACCTAAGGTAGGTGATAGTGTGTATAGAATTTCTCTTAAAGAGAAATGGGTAGTTTATGGAGATGGAAAGAAAGAGAGTTTTTGAGAGGAAACTTGTAGAGAGAGGGTTTGAGAAATGATTTTGGAAGAGTTTTGTTATGAAAATGAGTTGTGTGAAAGAATGAAGGAGGAATGGGGTATTTATAGAATTTTGGAGTGAAAATTTGATGTAATTAAATAAAATGAAAAAGAAAATAAATTGAGAATGAAGAGAGAGAGGGTGCAGACTGCAACATGAGGAAATGGGGAGAAAAATTGATTAAATTTGTTGTTTTGTAATAAAAAGAAGTAATGCGTAAAGTATGATGGATTAAAGTTGTATGGAGAAGGTAAATTGTAAGGTATAGGTATGATAGTGTGTAAGAATAGAGTATAAGAAAAAGTAGAGATAATGAAATAGTGATGAATAGTAAAAATATACTATGAATAGTAAACTAGACAATTAAAATATCGATAGAAAAAAATACGTGTAAAAATAGTACTATGAATACTAAAACTGGTATTTTTTAAAACCTTATAATTTTACGAGTCTATTGGTATTATTAGAATATTTTACTGTTCGGTGCACTGGGGCACGGTTTTCAAAAATTGATCCCGTTCAGATCCGAAAGACATTAGAAATTAACAAATATGATATTTTTAAGCTTTCCTATACTGTTACGACCCGTTATCCACAATTATCTTAATTCAGTTGTTTAGGGTTTAAGAAAACGGGATTGTTGGATCTAGAATTACTAGACTAATCATGGAACTAGGTTAACTTTAGAGTTCCAGTTTGACTTCCGATTATAAGGGCTTACAATCGGGGTGCGGTAACAAATTCGATAAACTCCATACCAAAAGAAGTAAGACTCTTCATCAGCTCGGCCCCAATCGGTGTAGTTAGCTAGCTTATCGTGGGCATAGATATACATCGGGGCTATGGAATTCCAAGTCCGAAAGTCAGAGAAAATTGGGTGTTCCGTCGTTTCGGAAAATGAACGTGGCCTCTTGGAGCATAGGAGTGTGCTTGTAATAGCACATGAGTCGTTCCATTCCATATATAACCTCCATATTGGTCTGATTAGTGCGTCTTATGGCATCATATCTTAACCCATCAATCACATAATCCCATATAGTGTCACAGAGTCCTCTTCTCCACATGTTATACATTTCTTGAGCAGACCTAGACCGTCCTACTAGGGCAAACTCCTCACATAGGTTGCTTACGTTCAATAGATAATCTACGAGAGTCTCGTCACTCTTCATGTTCAAACATTGGGCCTTAGCTGTAACTCCACCAAGAGTAAGCTATAAAAGATAAGGGAGGACATTAGTTCATTTTAGAAAATTCGAGGGTTGTCTAACTTATTTATATCTAGGCCTTTGTCTACTTAATTTTTTAACTTATCTACCCTTTTCTTTTCTAGATTCATTTCCTATCACCTTTATTCCTTTAAACTTATTGCTCTGATACACACTTAAATTGTCACTTCCCAAGGGATATCATAAACGTGGCAGTCCACCACTTATAATATCAAGACTTAAGAATGACTACCTTAGTCACACGAAAGTCTCAATATTACATGTAAGCCGTCTAACACGGTAATAGGAGACACTTTTGGGAAGTTTAGTCTAAGCAAGTAATATTGAACATACAAGAATCTAAAAATAAAGATATATCATAATAATAATAATTAAAAGTCTATTACATGAATCTTAGGAGCATACCTTTGCTAAATCTTCAAGGATCGAAATAACTAATAGTATTTACAATGACTTAAATACTACATCAAAAGATTTTAAAGGAATTCTAGTCTAATCCTTCAAGTAGATTTCCTTCAAAAGCTCCCAAAAGAAAACATACACGGATATGAGGAGATCTCGGGTATAAGAACAGGCATTCCTGTGAATACAAATATCTATAGAGGCGTAAGCTTTACGGGCTTAGTGAGTATAATCCTAATAATCATACTTAAAATGAAATAACAACCAAGTTTATTAGACAAGCAAATGTACTGCAATAAGCACGTGGGCATACAAGACATATGATTTTCCGGGAATCATATGTTAAATGAATTACGCCTTTCATTCAGGGTTAGGTATTTTGGTCCATTACGACCATCATTTCTTTTTTAAAAAATCATTTTTATAGATCTTACCAGCACCTATTCGCCAAAAAAAATATGTAGTTATTACTAGCTCTTACTTGCCACATATATAATATATTGATTATGCCTACTACAACTATCATACACTTGTCTCACCAATTGTACAATAACAAATGCAATGTGACACAATTCATGAAATGCATGCATCAATTTTTATTTAAAGCTTAGCCATTAAATTTCAGTTTTTTGCAAGTGACTAACCAATTTCAAACACTCCAACGTGCTAATAAACATATAGTTTATTACTGTCACGTCCCAAAGGGTACCCTAAACGTGACAGTCCGCCACACTCAATATTAAAGCTTAAGTATGACAGCCTAAGCCATTCCCAAAAGCTTTTATATTAAGTGTAAGGCGTGCTTTCACAACTTTAGAGGACCATATATGGAATTATGAAGCTTAAGAAGATATAATAACATATTAAGAAAAGAAAATTCATAATAATCATTTACTCATATCAATGGTTTTACAAACTTAAGGGCTTTTCCCATGATCACTATTCTATTACAAGATATTTGTACATCATTTCTAATGCTAAATTTCATCTAGAATTTCCTTTAAAAAGAAATTACCTGCCCTCAGGGTCCTCGTGGCCTTAACCATAAATAGGGAAACTGCAAAAGATATCTATGGGGGTATAAGCTAACAGGCTTAGTGAGAATTATTTCCATATATAACTTCTTATAACAAAGTTTCAAACAAGTTAATTAAGCAAACAAATGGGATGCAACATACACGTGGGCAACACAAAGCATATAGTTTTTCGGGAACTATATGTTGAATGGATTTGCGCCCTCTATTCGGGGTTTGGTGATACATAACCTCAAATCAAGTAGTTTTAGTTAAAAGTTTTTATCCTCGCGAGCACTCATCGCCAAGCATTCCAAATCTACTTGAGTTGATCTTGCTTTCGGATTTTCCGCCAAGCATTTTCCTTAAGCCGCCAAGCAATCGCTTTCGGATCTTCTGCCAAGTGTTGCTTTCGGCATGAGCCTACTATCCTTCTCACCCAAGGATAATAACCCAAAATGTAATGTGACTCACTTCGTGGTATGCATGAATCCATTTATTTATAATATCATAACATTATTATTATCAAGTTTAAGGTGATCAAGGCATTTTATACAAAGCAAGTGTTATACTAAAACAAGCATTTTAAATCAATTCTGGCTTCGATATTCTTAGGATTCTTTCAAAGAATTAATTAACATACATATCCATTTGTCTTTTCTTAATTCTAATACAACTAATTTACAAGCACAATAAGTATAGCATTTTAAGGAAATAAACTCACGATGCCATGATGACTATTCCTCTATGCGGGTGAGTTGTTCACACACTCCACTTAATCGTAATAATCTTCGGGATAAAGGAATCCTTCTTCGGGGTCACCTAGCCAAAGAAAATACCCACAATGAGTATTTCTTGATGATTTTCTTGAATTTTGACAAAACAATGTCAAAAGAACGTTAAAGTTCGTATAAAGGAATGTTCCAACTTAAAATGGCCATAACTTGGTCATTTTAACTTGGAATCATGCATATAATATACTGATTTCTACTTACTCGAAAAAATCTACCCATTTCCAAAATTATTTTTAACAAACAAGGTCATATAGGCTCCAAAACAGTGGCAAAATTCACCATGGATTTTCCAACAAAATAACTTTGGTTTAAGAAATCAAAATTTGTTTGATAAATACTTAGTTATCTATATAGTTGAAAAATTCTCTTTTTAGGCATACTTAGCTCACATTCATTCATGCTCAAGTTTTTGTTGTCCATTTATTTTACTCAAGTAAAATTATGTCAGTTTTTTTTGGAGTTGTTTAGAAATATAATTTACAAGAATTTCTTGTTTGTAAACTCCTTGAAATGAATATTTTGTTTCTTTTATTTTTCAAAAATGTTTTATGTTGGCATGTATATAAATATATCCAAGTATCTTTTTGAAAGAAAATTTTCTTCCTTCTAAGTTTTCTATGCTAATACTATTTTGGAGTTTTTAGAAAATACACTATTCTTCCTATTTATTTTTCTTGTACAAATTCCTTTGTCTATTTGTTTGCAAAAATTTTTATTTGAAAAATTCTCATCCTTTCCTCATGTTTTATTGAAATCATTCATGCATAAAAATTTATTTTCTTGATAAAAACAAAGTGAAACAATATGTGACTTAAGAAACTTTTTATAGTAAAGTAGTTTCTAAAATCTTAGTGGTTTCTTCTTGTAACTTGAAAAAGATAACTTTATTTTTGTTTTCAAACCATAAATTTTCTTCTTTACATAAACTTATTTCTAAGTGTCAAAAATCTCCTTTTTGTCAATTTTTTTTTTTAGAACTTGAAACTTTGGACAATAATTTAAATGAACATAAATTATGAGAAAATAATAGCAAGCAACATAACATAAGTAATAAAGTCAAGTATTGGAGTCTTAGTTTTTTTTTTTTCAAGGCTCCCGGGACTAAGAAATAGAGTAGTCTCAAAATAAAAAGAAAAACTTGTTTTGACTTGATAAGGACAAGTCTAAGACTAGAGACTAGTCTTAAAATAACAAGGAATAAGTAAATTGTGATGGAAAAAATAAATAAATTGCAATGGAATAATAAATAAATTGCATTGCATAAAGTAAATAAATTACAAGTGAGCTTATATGCTCTAAAGAATATGTATGTATATAGCTAGATAATAATATTTAGATGAACAAAAATAATAACATGAACATAAATAGATTTTCATGAACAAGAACAATACATGAACATAATGTAGCTTCCATAACTTTTAGTCTTTGGAAACTTACACTATGGTCATATAAAGTTACATGACATGAGGAAGAAGAAAATAATATAAGATAGTTACCTAAAGACGATTTTGGTAGTAGTATGTGGTTATGGGTTTTTGTTGTAGGTAGAAGTTGTTGTGGAATTATTTTGAGAGAGTTTTTGGGTGGTATTTTGAGAGAGTTTTGAGATGGTATTTTGAGAGAGTTTTGAGAGGAGAATTTGAGAGAGTTTTAGTAAGAAACTTGTGGGTAGTAGTGGTGTGAAAGAAGTGAAAGAGGAGGGAGGGTATTTGTAGGAAATTGAGGAGAGATTTTGGTATGATTAAAATAAATAAAAATTGAAACAAAATTGAGGAGATAGGAGTGGGGGGGGGGGGGGGGGGGGGGGGGGGTGGTGCAGGGCCACTTTGATGTAGAGGGGGAAATGATTTTTTTTTTTTATTTTTGATAAATAAAAGATGTAATATGTAAGGTAGATGTGAAATAAAGTTATGAGAAAGGTAAAGAGTAAAGGTTATAGGTTATGGAGTGTGTAAGAGTAGGTGTAAGAAAAAGTAGAGATAAAAGAATAGTGTAGAATAGTAATGAATAGTGTAATGTAAAGTAGATATGACTAATAAAGTACTGGTAGTAAGAAAATATGCGTATAATAGCTACATCTGTTATTTTTACTTACTGAAAAATTACGAAACTGATTTTTTTGAAAACCTTCTATTTTTACAAGTCTAACGGTGTATTCGCAATATTTTTACTATTCCGGATCTCGGGACATCTTTTTCAAGAACTGTGTTCGATCGGGTTCAAAGGACACTCAAAATTCGCAAAACTGATATTTTTATATAACCTATAGTTATTACGAACTATTCTAGCTAATTATTCTAACTTCGTTTTCTAGGGCCAAAGAAAACGGCAATGCCGGACTTAAGCAGTTACGGTAAACTAGGGTTTTATTAACTTTGGAAATCCGGTTGACTTCTAGTTTAGGGTTTTAAGCTAAACTGATCCCAAAAATTTGGGGGTTTACAATTACAACAATTCGTGGCTCGATATGCTTAATATTTTTTCAACATATAATAAACACATGCATCTTCAATTTTTTCTTTTCTTAAATTTAGTGCAACTAAATTACAAGCACAAACATAAGCATGAAAAATAAGGGAAGTAGACTCACTCGGTCATAACGATACTCCCTTAGTCGAAGTAGTCCTCGAGATAGTATACATCCTCCTCCTCGATTCCTAAACAAAGGATATACCCAAAATGAGCATTCTATGAAATTTCTAATCAAAACTTCTAACTCTACTTTCTAGTTGTGATAGAATTCGTATAGGTGGAAATTCCAATTTAAAATGGCCATAATTTGCTCATTTTAACTCGAAAATTCGCATATAATATATCGTTTTCTACTTACTCGAAAAGATCTATCTGTTTCTAAGGTTATTTTTATCATTAAAGTTTGTTTAGGTCCCAAAACCATAGGCTACAGATTCACCACGAAAATTATAGTTTTCAAAACTTTAATTTGCAAACTTTTCTTTATCCAAAGATACTTGTACCAAAATATAGATATCATTATAATTGGAAAAACCTTTAGAATATATATATATATATATAGACTCATACCATATGTATGAATTTAATGAAGTTGTCTCAATAATGATTTTCGGTAAAAGTAATCTTTTCTAGAAATTGGAAAAGCAAAACTTTGAAAATTTCCACTTAGCTTGTTGGAAAATTTTCTTGAATTATCTTAAGTGAGCATTTTTCCCCTTTTAATTCTATTTCCTTAATCTTTCAAATTTCTAAAAAAAAAATTTTTTGTCTTTTTAAGTTTCTTATAACTTAATTTCTAGAGGTTGAGAGGGTAGTTTTTAAATACTATTTGAGAGTAGTTAAAATTTATCAAGCTTTACGTTTTCTTAACTTTTCCTAAAGTTTATTTCATTTAATTAAAATGATTTCCTAAGTTGTTCACTAATTTTATTCCTTAAAAACATTTTATCCTTATAAAAAACATTCTTGGTGATTGGTCAAACTAGTCTATTCCTTGATATTCTAGAGTATTGGTGAAACTTCCTTAATGGAGTTTTGGTAAAACCTTTGTTAATCAAGAATTTGAAATTTTAATTTTAAAGAAAACATTGTCACTTTATTGTTTTGTAAAGTGTATGTATGATATATCCACATTATGTATCATCTAAAAATTTCCTATGTTCTTTGGTTACTAAAAGCTTATGATGAACTCCACAAGATTTTTTTGAAAAGATTTGCTAAGATAAATTCCTAAGTCTTTATGGGGAAAAATCATTTCTTACATGACAAATGTTTACTTTGGAAAGAATTCTCATTTTCTCTTTTTATTTAAGAAAATCTTGTGAGACAACATCAATATGCTCATGCATGATCATGAATATGAAAATATGAAAGTATGAAAATATAAGAAAGATATAATAAGCTAGTTAATATATCAAGTATTGGAAACCTTAGCTTCATCAAGGTGACTCGATCAAGTATTGGGAGCCTTAACTTTATCAAGGCAACCCGGACTAAGAATAGACTAGTCCTTAAAAACAGAGAAAAATAAAAAGAAAAGAAAAAGCAATATAACAGCAAGTTAGAAATAGTTAGTGAGCATTAGTCTCTAAAAATTTAGATATAAATATACTTAATAATATATACAGAGTTAGATTATAGCATAATAACGAAAATAATATCATTAATAATCAACATATATGTAAGCATAATAACAACATAGGAAAATTGAAATTTCATGTACAAGAACAAAATATAAACATGTTGTTACTTTTACTACTCATATGAGTTTCAAAGTAACACCATGATCGTCCTAGTTACATGACATGAGTAAATAAAATAGGAATATAAGTTTTACCTAAAGTGTTTATGGTGTAGGAAGGAGGTAGTGAATGTGTGGTTATGTGGTTAGTGAGAAATGATAGATGGTTTGTGTATAGAGGAGGATTTGTGTATTTGGTGAAAGAGAGTTTTGGTAGAGGAAAATTTTGTGGAGAGAGTTGTGGAGTGAATTCGACAGAGTTTTGTTATGTGTAAAGATAGTGTGACGGAAGTGGAGGGAGATGAGGTATTTATAGTTAAAGATGGAGGGAAATTAGATGTAATAAAATAAATTTAGAAAAAAATAATTGAGGGAAGAGAGAGGGGGATGGTGCTGGCCACATGAGAGAGAAGAGGGAGAGTGAATTATTTTTATTGTTTTGTAATAAAAGTAATAAAAATATAAAGTATGGTTGATGTGAAAGTGTATTGGAAATGAAAAAAAGGAGAAAAATAGGTGTATATGTAGTAAGAATAGGTTGAAAGGTAAAGTAGAAATAGATGAATGGTAGTATAGAGCAATGAATAGTAAATAAGATTAATAGTGTACTGGTAGTAAAGAAAATATGCGTATAAATGCAATATATGTTATTTTTAGTTACCAAAAAAATTACAAAATTGATATTTTTGAAATCCTTATATTATTTCGATCCTAACAGTGTTATTGGAATATTTTTACTATTCCGAGCCTCGGACATGCTTTTCGAGAGCTGATCCCGATCGAGTCTGAAGGACACTCAAAATTCGCGAATTTAATATTCTTACGTTTTCTTATATAATTACGAACTATTATAACTAATTATTTCAACTCCGTTATTTAGAACTAAAGAATAAGGGAATGCCAGATCTAAATTCTAGGATTTGTTCTAGGCTTTTGTTGACCTTTAGGGTTTTTGGTTGATTTTTAATTCTAAGATTAAGCTTAAAATTAAGTAAAATTTCTAGGGTTTACAAAACCAGTTAAGGGGCCTACTAAAAGATCATAAATCACTTTATCTTCTCCTATTCCTAAAAAATGAAAAGAATAAGCAAGAAGCTTAGTACGCTAAACCACATATAGATACATATACACACATAACATATATAATCATGTGCAACTATTCTAATGCAATGGATACTAATTATTATCTTTATAATTAGCCAGCAAATAGCACAGTTTAGAACAATTTACAATTCAGTCATAAACCTGGAGTAACTCATGACTCCATAAAAATAAGCATGTATATAAAATAAGTAATTATACATATATGGGTGTTGGGAATCTGCCACACACTCGCGACCATACTACCATAACCTAATTTACTATAATCATCTCCAGGTGCAACTCCACTTAAGACAATACCACACAAGGATCATTAGGTTACTAGTGCTACTATCACATTCTACGTGGTCTTTATTAACCGCAACTAAGTACAAGCATAAAAAACAATTAAATGTGTCATATTGAATTAGGTCAATTTAGAGTTCTAATCCTACAACACATAAAACAAGCAAGTCTAAGCCTACAAGCACATACAACAAACAAAGTAAGGTCGTACTTGAATCATATTCCAGAAACAGGAATCTAATTCACCCAAATCTTCTTTTAGAACACAAATGTCTAATTCACCAAAACCTGATAATATGAATAGATCAAATTCAATAACATACACCATTGAATAAACCGAATTTCATATAACATAGAAAACCAAATCTCAAAATAAACATAAATCTAAACCTTTTTCCTTGATTAAAATACAGAAACCCTTCAATCAACTCAATCTCATCAACGGATTCTTCAAACCTTAGAACTCTATTCAACACCAAAATATACTAGAAATCAACAACCACTATTTTTATGAAATCATAAATATTAAAACATTGAAATACTTACCTAAAATTGATTCTAAGTCCTTTTTAACACCAAATCTAGATCTACAAAATAATCAGGGTTTTCTCTCATTTCCCTTCAAAAACAATAGACAAACTTTTAAGAAACTAAAGATTTTGCAGATCTTAAAGAAAAGATGATTATTCAATTACCAGGATCCTATCCTAAATCCTCCTTAAACACCAAATCTTCATATCACCAAGAAAAATAAAGTTGTTCTCCAACTCTCCTTCAAAACTATATAAAAAACCTAAGAAAATATGACAAATCTTATGAAACTAGGACAAAAACGGTAATTCGATTACATGATATGGACTACCAAATCCTCTTGGCGACTATGAATTCTTCAGAGAATGTCTGCTAGGTTTAGGATTGTGTTTTGAAATGAGAACAAACAAGAAAACATTAGAGAATTCGTGTCTTTTCATCTCCTTCACTTCATATACATTGGCAGTTTCTAAAGCATGCACCGACAGTGTGTGTTGAAGGTCAACAGCGTAAACGGCAAAGCTAGCGTACAGAAGCGGTGTAAAACTCTCGAGTCATTTTTTTTCACGAGTATGTCGACACCTATGCTGGCGGTGTAGTCATCAAATTTGGCGGCATATTCGATTCTAGCCATTTTTCCCTAAATCAACACTGGCCTTTCGTTGCCTAAGCCATAGCAACATACACCGGTGGTACTGGATTATACGCCAGGGGCATTTGTAAGCCCCTAGATTTTTCGATAATATTAGCAAACCCTAAGAACCGGAATTGAAATGAAACCCTAAAGTTAACCTAGTTATACGATTAGTCTAATGATCTAGATCCGCACACCCTGTTCTTAAACCCTAGAAAACGAAATTGAAATAATTGTGGATTATGTTCGTAATATATAGGGAAGCCTAAAAATATCATATTAAATTTTTCTAGAGTCCTTCGGATCCGATCCGGATTAGTTTTCAAAACCGTGCCCCGAGCACTGATAGCAAAAATATTCCGACAACACCAATAGATTCGTAAAAATATAAGGTTTCAAAAATATCAGTTTTAGAATTTTTCGGCAACTAAAAATAACAGACATAGGCTTTTTACGCGTATTTTCTTTACTACCGTATTTTAATTGTCTAGTCTACTATTCATAGTACTTTTTACTATTCATTACTATTCACCTATCTCTACTTTTTCTTACACTCTATTCTTACACACTACCATACCTATACCTTACAATTTACCTTCCCCATACAACTTTAATCACATCACACTTTACACATTACTTCTTTTTATTACAAAACAACAAAATTAATCAATTTTTCTCTTCCCTCAAGCCTTGCCGTCCACCTCTCTCTCCTCTTCCTCTCAATTTGTTTTCTTTTCCAAATTAATTTTATTACATCTAATTTCCACTCCAAAAATCTATAAATACCCCCTTCCTCTTCCATTCTTTCACACAACAAAAATTCATACTAAAACTCTCCCAAAATCACTCCACAAAATTCCTCTCCCAACATCTCTCTCAAGTTCTCTCTTTTCCTTAGAAAATCCATTCCCACATAATACTACAACCCATTCTTTTCTTCTTCAACCAACACATAAACTTTAGGTAAAACTTCTCTTATTTACTCATCATGTTCATATAACTTAACATGAGTTTAGTGTATGTTTCTTAGACTCATTGAGTTAAAGAAGCAACAATTTATTCATGTTTTATTTTTGTTCATGTTCTATTCTTTTCTTTATGTATGATGTTGTTATTGTTATTGTTATTATTATTTGTTTCTAACCTAACTTATATAAGTATTAGGTATATTATGTATATATATTTACTTAGAGCATATAAGCTCACTTGTTATTTATTTATTTTCAAGTCTTGCAATTTATTTATTTACTTGTTTTATGCAATATTAAGACTAGTCTTTCTAGTCTTAGACTTGTCCATATCAAGTCAAAACAATTTGATTTCTTTGCTTTTCTTTTCTTTGAGGACTAGTCCATTCTTAGTCCCAGGGATACCTTGATGAAGCTAAGGTTCCCAATACTTGACTTTACTTTTATGCTTTATTTATTTATTTATGATTTTTTATATTTTTCATGGTTACATATTCTCATTCATGCATGAATAATGTTGTTATTGTCTCAATCATAATAGAAATGAGTTTTCTTAAATAAGAATAAGAACTCTTTTTAAATATAAACTTTGCCACATAAGAAGTTATTTCCTTAAAGGTTTGAAATTTATCTTAAACAAATATTCTAAAAGATAGCAACAATATATGGTTTTTACCAAGAAATACATAAAGTAAAGTTAATAAAATTGTCTTTTCAAATAAATAAGAAAGTTTCTTTAGACTTGAACAAAGGATTTCTTAGATTCAATTGTCAAAGTTTTACACCAACACTAAAGTCTAAGATAAGTTTTTCAAAAATAACTTATAAGATGATTTCTTTTAAAAATGGAACTAACCATAAAATATTTAAAAAGACTTTGTTTTCCAAAAACTAGAAATAGATTTAGGGAAAGATTAAAATAACTTTTGAAGGAATGGAGTTAAAAGGAGGAAATACTCATTTATGATAACTTAGGGAATTTTTCAAAAATAAAAATTCTTTTCAAGCCTTAAGCTTATTCACTTCAAGACATTTTTTTACGAAACCATTGTTGAACAACACCAAATTCATGCATATAGTATGAGATTATACATATACATATATTCAAGGGATTTTTCAACCATACATATATCTATACTTTTGTCAAAAGCCCTTGAGTGAAAAAATGTTGAAAACTCTAGTTTTGAAGTTTAGAAATTCGTATCAAATCTGTACGCTACTATTCCGAGACCCAAATAACTTCTTTTGATGAAAATAACCTTAGAAATAGATAGATCTTTTCGAGTAGGTAGAAATCGGTATATAATATGCAAATTCCGAGTTAAAATGAACAAGTTATGGCAATTTTAAGTTGGAATTTCCATTCCATACGATTTTTACGAATTCTTTAAGATAGAAGTATAGAACTTGAATAGATCTTGGATGAAATACTCATGTTGGGTATTCTTTTTTTGTTAGGTGTCGAGGATCACGATCTTGTCTTCCCCAGGATTACTTCGACTCCTAGATCGCTATGGACGAGTGAGTTCCTTTACGCTTATGTATTCGCCCATGTGCTTGTAGAATAGAGCACTAGATTAGGAAAAGATAAAATTGATATGCATGTGGGATATTATGGGAATTATGTATGTGATTCATTGTGTGCAATCAATGAACGATAAGCATATCGAACCCGATTGTGATTGAATAAATGTTCCATGTATGTATTGTTATGTGTGCAAATATTTTTGATCGCTTTAAATGATTTAATGCCATATTGAAATCCCCATATAATAAATTGCTCATGCATATCACTTAGAATATCATTTCGAAGTTTTGCTACTACTCCTCAGCGTGGGACCGGAAAGGTAAGCTGCCTAGCTACATCTTGAGGGTTAGGACGTACGGGGAATACGGCCTCAAGGTGTAGCCGAGCCGGATCGATCGCTTTGGGCATGGAAGGCCCGGGGACTAGTAGTACGGTTCGTTGGAACCCCAAGACGCGCGCAAACTTGAGGAGGTTGTTCGGGACCCAGTTCAAAGCATTCCCTAACCACCGATGGAGGGGTAAATCCATCAAACATACGAAACCGGATAGTCGTATGTAATGTTTGATCATATGTTGTTGCATTCATATGCTTGATTAATAAACTTGTTTGATTGTTGTTATGAGTACTATTGCGTAAGGAATATCTCACTAAGCTAGTCATGCTTATACTCCTATAGACTTTTGATATTGCAGGATTATCTTTTGCACCCGAGACCACCTTGATTTCCCGGGTAGAATCCTTATTTTGAGAAGCTTTTGGAGGCAATCTATTTTGAAGTTATAGAGTAGATTTCTTCTAAAATCTTCTAGCTTTAGTTATGTTATTTAGAACCATGTTATTATGAATTATCGGGGGAATGCCCCTTAGAAGCTGTAAGACTTTTATTTTAAATATAAGTGTTATTTTGCATGTTCCGCTGCCAATGTCTTAAAATGCATTACTCCACCGGTCTCCCTTTGTTGTGAATGTATGCCTTGTACCGATATAGAAGCTTTCGAGTGACTGAGGTAGTCATTCTTAAGTTTTAATATTGCGTACGGCGGGCTGTCACGTTTAGGGTACCCGTTGGGGCGTGACAGCATTAAAGCCGGTGTACAATGTAAATTTTCTATTTCCAATCATGTGTCTGTCATGTGATCAAAATACTTATATAATTAGATTTTTGACCATTTTAACCTTATGATTTTATATCACTAGACACTTTTATGCTTATTTATATATTATTTACTTGTATATTACAAACTTCGTAAGACTCTTTGAGAGAAGACTCTATCTTCTCAACCTTAACTCTAGATCCAACATAAGAGCTTATAGAGTAGATTTACTTTGTTGTATCGTATGTTCTATTATTCTTTGTTTAGTTAAGCTAAGATAGTTTTGTTTATAAACATACAACAAACATTTTTCTATTTTAAGCCTAAACAACTCACAAAGCAAGTTTTTATCCGTTTTTAACATTTCCTAGCAAACAAGGTTCTTTTTTCATTTTTCTAACATGACATTTGCTAAAAATGATGTTTCACACGTGAATGGTAAAATATGCATATGTACTAGTGTATTTGATAAACACATTTTTTGAAACCTTTGAAAATAAAGCAAATGAAGATATCTATTGTGTTTTTTGAGATTTCTTCATGTTCTTTTTTCCAAAAACACTAGTTGTGCAGTTTGTAAATACAGTCTTGGGATTTTTTTCAAGCTAAGAACACGAAAGTTTGGAAGAGATGATTTTGTGTAGTTAAAAAAGATTATGTTAGAAAAGTAAACTTTGAAAATATCATGTTTATCTTCTAAAAATAATAATGTCCAGTTAGTGTAAGCTTTTAAATTTTTTACTACTTTTCTTTTACATAAAAAATAAATAAATAAATAAGTATGCTGTAACTGAGAATTGTCATTTCAGCATTTAATAAAAGAAACATTATTAATAGAAAGGATAGCATGCCATGCTTTAGAACTTAGGAAAATTCTATGGTCCCGTTACTATCCAATGACTCATATCATACCCAACCGTAAATGAACTACTAAGAATATTTATTTTAACAGTTAGATGATTAACTGAACGGTCTCGTCGGTGGGACCATAGATCTTCCTAAAACTTACAGTGGACAACTTGCAAAATAAATTTTGATACTTTTGGAAAAAATTTAATTATAAGTAATAAAAATCAAGACCTTTAATGTATATAAAATAAACAGATCATGTTATCTAGTGAGCATTAATTTATGTATAACTAGAACATTTATTATTTCAAGACACCAAATTAAAAACGAAATTTAGCCTTCAAAACTTATAAAAGCAAAGTTTAAATTATTATCTAGTATATTATCTTCTTGTAAATTGTTTCTGAACTGTTTTTACTTAACCAAAACATTAAATATTTTTAATTCTTTAAAAGTTTTTAACCTAGACTATGGCAAAAACTAGAGAATTACAAAATCACACATCAAACTCACTTCTCATGGCTTGCCTCGACACTAGTCTTCCAACAACACATAGTTGAATTTGATTTCTTCCTTTCATGATGTTATAGTTGATGGTAATGGAGGAGGAAAAAAACATTTCAGATACCGTATATTATATAAAATAATGGCTGTTTGTGTAAATTTAACAAAAATACTTTCTTTTTTGTTTCTTTCTAAAATAGGGGGAAGACAAGAAAATTCCCCAATTCTTTCTTTGCGCTTATGATAAGAGAAAAAAAAAAAAAATCTATTTTCACCCTTTTTTGCCCTTTCCATGTTGATACCTTGTCAATGGCCACCCACTGTTTTTTTCCCCTTGAATTACAAGCTTCAAATGCATTCATTGACATAAGCTGTAGCCCGTAGGCTCTAGGGGAGAAAAAAAAAAAATTGATTATTCCTTGCAATGAATTAATTGCGTCTCCGTGTCTTAAATATCTCATGTAAGACAAGAAGGTTGGTCTTATCTTCGTAGCACTGGGTAGAGTCTTACGTATTAAAGTAGTTCCTTAAAAAAATAAATGAATATATAAATCCTCGCATAAGCAGTAAGCGGTAAGGTAAATTCTTTTGAGCATTATTTTATTAGGATAATTTCATAAATATTATTTAAATTTTTACAAAATATGTGATTAGATGCTTAAATTTATAAATTGATCAATTCAGTATAAAAGCTTTAAAATTAACGGATTAAGTAATTCAAAAACATAAATTGATTAATTTAGTACATAAAAAAAATTAACAAGAGTATTATTGATATGTATAATTTTTTTACATATTTAATTTATCAAATTTTAAAATTTAAATATTTAATTATATATTTTATCAAAGTTTAGGAAGTAAACATATTTTATTTAAGTTCGATAATTTAAATCTTACAGTTGACATCAATAAGTTTTTTAAATTTCTCTTTCGAAACCTTCAAGACACGAAGAAATTTTTAAGAAAAAGAGTTCAAAATGCTGTATCGCTTCCTCTCAGCTCACAAACTTTGACAGGAAGCCTGCCGTCCATGTGCCGCATTTGGATGCTAATAAATTTCAACGTTGTAATGATTTTGCTTAGCTCGCACAATATGCCATATGTACTGATTTTTCCAAAAGTCATAAAGATTGACTGCCTCGATCGTCAAACTTCTCTCTAGCCAATGTTTGTATCCAAGTAGGGTCCCCCTTCACAGCCAAATCAATTTCTAGATTGAGCTGGTTTACCAACTTTACGGAAGTAGCGGAAAGAATCATTGTCCAAGATGAAGTCCAATATAAATAGAGAACTTTATCTTTTTATCAAACCGATCTGTGTGAAAACTTGGCGATCGTCCCATATGAAAGGCCTAAGACCGTTTGGTTTATTAGGGGAGGTTTGCATAAGGAATACAAAAAACTATCATTTTAATTTTATAGTTCTTCTATACTTTTTATTTGAGTTTTACATGTAATTTTTTATTTAAATTCTAATTTTTTAAATCTAAGAATTTAAGACTTTTATTAACGCCCTTACTTTTTGACACATGATATAACACCTCGGGACTAAAGCATACATACATACATGGTGAAACATGCATACATAATATTATTAGAAATTTGTAAATTGAATAATGTAGATGTACTGATCTCGTTATAAAGGCTTCAAGCCTAATTTTTATCTGGGTTTGACTCTATGAGCTAATGTGATAGGTAGGTTTAGAGAGCTAAGCCTGACTTGTTGGGATGATCATGGGAGAATTGATATGAAGGCTTGGAGTAGGGCAGGTTGGAATTGGCTTGCCCAATTCCAGCCTTTCTTAAATTGGCTCACACGCATTTCAAATGAATGCCTCAATGGGCCTGGGTCTACAAGGGAGCCCTGTGCCCATATCCACTATAAGAGGGACTCATCTTAGCCGTTGGTCAATTGTCTCATCTGACGGACGACATCGACAGCTTGATTCTCTATAAATACCTTAGTCCTGACCTCATTTGGATAAGTGAAATCTTGGACAAACGCCGTCGTGCTGCCGGATTTTCATTTTTGTGAATCGATTACTTAACTTGCTTAAGAATGCACATGATATTTGTGGTACCTAGTGAGGTTGATACTTTTTTAGCTCCCTCACTTGTCATACGTGTGTTAAAACCTATTGAGACTGCCTACTCCTCCTCCCTACACGATTCTCTCCTGATCACCCCTGCACGTGTTGTTTCCCTAGGTCACTTGTGGCGCGATAGTCACGCGGTATATACGTGATCGTTGCATCTGGAATCATACCCACACATTCTTGGCGACTCCACTGGGGATAAGGAAATTGACACTCGCATGATAGTACCTCCAATAAAGAGACCTACCGATCCCACTGAGGGTGTGACTCAAGAAACTGATGCTAATGTTGAGGTTGCTGAGTATGATATGCCAGTACTTAAAGATGTTAACCACCCTGCTGGTACACAACCTGACAATGTTGCGATCTTGCTTACTATACAAGAAAATACCGCACAAGTCAACCAGTCGATGCAAGAGTCTACAAGACAATTTCAATAATTCATGATGACGTTTGCTCAATACCTACATAGTATAGCTGTTATTGCTGCTGCCAACAGGGCATGACTTTGTCAACCCGCTATTGCCGTGCAACAACGTGCTTCCAGGCACCTCAAGAGCCTCAAGCTCCCCAAACTTCTCAGGCTCTTCAAGCACCTCGACTGCTGATCCTCTTCCTACTCCTAAACAAGATCCTACTAGAGTTGGAGAGTAAATCCCTCCATTGGAGCCTGTAATTACACAACCGCTTGCACCTAAGGTAATGAATATAGGAGTTCAACTTAGAGTACCACCAGCATCCCAGCCTGCACTACATGCTCAACCTGGAGGATCTTCATCCTCACAAGCTACACCACAAATTGTCATTAGTGAACCTACTGTTCAACCCAATTCAACTCCACTCCAAACGGCTACTCCAGCTACACTAGTTGAAGCTACTGCTTCAACTCCTAAAGGCATATTTGTTACGAAGGAAGATCTCGATATATACCTGAGGGAAATACAACCTAACTCTGATGTAGGAGTATTAGATCTCAAGCTCTCGTACAATCAACGTATTGCTGCTAAGCCATACCTTCAGGATTATGTGAGTCCTAAATTCATGCTATTCAATGGTAAGAAGGGAAGTGCCAAGGAACATTTGTTGAAGTTCATTGAACATTAGAGGTTATGGATTTGATGATGATTTGAAGTTGAAAAAATTTTCTAAGTCCCTTACGAAGAAAGCGTACACTTGGTATGTCAATCTTCTCCCTGGATCAGTAGATTCATGGGAAACTATGTGCAAGATGTTCCAAGAGAAATTCTTTTCCACAACAAAACGAGTGACCTTGACTAATATAGGAAGGACTCGCCAAAAGCCTAAAGAAGACTTAATGGATTATATTGAGCGCTTTAGGGAGCGTTCACTGTACATTCAAGACATATGTGATGCAAGAAAGCTAGTGAAAATTTGCATCCAAGGAATGTTCACAGAGCATGCGGTGCATCTAGAAAATCTCTCCTTAGCCTCATTCTCCACTTTGGTTGAGAATGCACGAAGGACTAATAATTCTGTCGCATGACAAAGACGAGGAAATGTGATGTTTAATAAAAGGGGACCATCTGTAAATGCGGCTCAAAGTGAGATGCCAAAGATGGGAAGAAAACAAGAGTTGAAAAGTCTGGACGTCAGAGAGCAAAGAAAGCGCTAACATATCCTTGCTAAATGGGAAAGGTGTATGCTATGCTAGATCAGTGGTTGAGAGATGGAAATCTCTAGCTCCCAAAGGTAAAGCATTTGCCCACCCAAGAGGAGAAGAATGATCCTAAATTTTGTAGGTTTCATAGAACCCTAGAGCATCCCACTAGGGATTGTTTTACTTTGAATAGAATATTTAATGAAAGAGTACAGAATGGAGAGTTCGTTATTGAGAATAACGACGTTAAGAATAATCTACTTCCAGCCCATAACAATCAGCGTGGTGTAGTTAATGTGTTATTCACGATCCTGCTACAACAGAGGCCAATGATGTGCCACTCGCCGAGACAAGTAATACGAAAGGAAAGCAACACGTAGTTGAAGAAAATGATTGTGCTCCTATTGCTGTGGCACTTTTGAAAACTTCCAATATTAGAAATTTCTTTGATCTGCTTGGCTTTGATAAGAAGGCGAGGCTTGCAGCAGCAACTGCACTTGCGCAAATTTTCGAGGGATAATATCTGAGTGTAGTGCAGTGCACCCGTCAAAAGAATGGCTCGAGCACATGCAAATGCAATCTTGTTCACTAATGCAGATATGTGTGTAGACAGTCCAAATCACAATCGATCATTATAGTAGAGGGTACACTTAATGGCTATCCAGTTAAGAGGACATTCATTTATACTGATTTTTCTCTCAACATTATGCCTAAGACTACATTTGAGGCTACTGGTATTGACCATCGTCGTTTGGTGAAGCAATCATTTCAATTAATGGCTTTAGTCATACTACAATGAAGACGATTGGAAGAGTTAATGTTGATCTTAAGATTGGGCCTATTCGTGGTATCGTTACTTTTCATGTGATTGACGCACCTGTGTCCTATCATCTCTTGATAGGTAGGAAGTGGTTGCACGATCATAATTTAGTACCATCAATGATGCATCAATGTATCAAAGGACACTGGAAAGAGAAGGATATATTTGTTCCTACTACAACGAATCTTTCGAGCATGACGAGTCATATTTCATTGAGTCTACCTGTTTCAATGAGTATGCCGACAAATGCGAGATAGCTATTACTAGAGCTTTAGGTATGCCATTACCCACATGGGAAGAAGTTCAAGAGGGTCAACAAAAGAAGAGAAAGATGCATGGTTGTCGTGGCTGTAAAAAGAAAAATAGGCAGCTGATGCTGTGGAAAGTTATGTTAGGGAAGATGGGCGAAGAGTATATCTCTTATGACGGTTTTCGGGGTCTGAGGAGGTTTGTTCTTCTTTAGACCCTGTACTAATTCAAGAAATTAGCCCACCCCTTAACAAATGCAAGACCAAATAAAACCACATAATGAGGAAATTAAGGATTTGGATCTAGCGCGACCAGGAGAGTTGCAGTAGCTAATTTTTATTAGCAAAGGTTTACTACAAGATGTTAAGAGTCCTCTCATTAATTTGTTAAGAGAAAATAGAGATGTTTTTGCTTGGGCATATGAAGATGCCAGGTCTAAACCCAGTCTTGTGGTGCATAGACTAAATATCGCCCTAGACACAACTCTTGTTAAGCAAGGACAAGGAGTTTTTTGCCCTGAGGTTGAAGTTCAAATCAAACAAGAAATTGAGAAATTGCTCCATGCGGGCTTTATCAAACCAATCAAGCACCAACTTGGCTTGCGAATGTCGTACCGTTAGGAAGAAAAATATTCAAATAAGAGTATGTGTAGATTTTTGAGATTTGAATAAGACTTGTCCTAAAGATGATTTTCCTTTGCCAAATATAGATACCTTAGTAGATATCACCGCTGGACATGAACTATTTTCATTCATGGATGGTTTTAGCGGATATAATCAAATTAAGATAGCAATTGGATATGCTGAATGTACCTTTCGAACACCTGTTGGGAATTTCTATTATACTAACATGCCCTTTGGGCTTAAGAATGCTGGTACTACTTATCAAAGAGCAATGACAGCCATTTTTCATGATATGATGCATAATTTCCTGGAGGACTACGTGGATGACATAGTTGTGAAATCAAAGCATGCATCTAACCATTTGATCCATCTTTGGAAAGTTTTTGAACCATGTGATTATATAAGCTTCGCATGAATCCTTTGAAATGTGTTTTTAGAGTTGCTTCAAGAAAATTTCTTGGATTTATGGTCCATAGGAAGGGATTGATGTTGATCCTGCAAAGATACAAGCTATATTGTCTATGCCTTCACCTGCTACTTTGAAAGAGTTGAAAACTTTCATGGGAAAAGTCTCTTATATTAGGAGATTTATGCCTGCACTTGCAGAGATTTTGTATCCCTTACATCAACGTATGAAGAAAGGAGTTACATTTGAATGGGAGTAAGTCCACGAGGATGCAATTCAAAGAATTAAGGGAATTCTCACTTCTTCTCACACCATGATGATGCCTGTGAAGGGAGTACAGATGATATTGTATCTCACTTCTACTAGTAGATCCATCGGAGCATTACTTGCACAAGAAATAGATAGCTAAAAGGACCGTCTACTATTTTAGTCGTTTGCTTCAAGGAAGCGAGGTCAAATACCCAGCTTGCGAAAAGCATTGTCTCACACTAATGTTTGCCACTGAAAAGTTGCATCACTACTTTTTAGCACACAAGGTCAACCTTGTCACCGATCAGATCCTATCAAGTACTTATTGATGACAGCATTATCTGGGCGTGTAGCGAAGTGTTGTTGCTTCTTGGAGAGTTTTACATTACAATATAGGCTCCTAAAGCTATTAAGTCACAAGCCTTAGCTGACCTCTTGGCTCATTTTTCGAATGAAAGTGAAGATGTGATCATAGATAGTATACCAGCAAAATTTCATGAGGATTCACTCATGATTGAAACAGAAGAAGAATGGTCACTCAGTTTGATGGTTCATCAAGAAGTCAAGGTTGGCGAGCAAGAGTTGTATTGACATCACCCAATGGCCAAGAAATACCTTTGGCGTTTAAATTTGACATTCATTGCACTAATAATGAAGCTGAGTATAAGGCATTGTTACTTGGGATCATCTTTGCTTTGAAAGCTCAAGCAAACCATTTGTGTATTCGTGGTGATTCAAATCTGATCATTAAGCAAACTAGTGGTGAATATGCCCTGAAGGAGCCAGCACTTGCACCTTATAGGGCTGCAGTGCAAGTTCTAATTGGGAAGTTTGAAGTTATAAGGTATGAACATACCAAGCGATCTACGAATTGTTATGCGGATGCATTAGCAACACTGGCATCTAAGATTCCGATATGTTTTAGATGAAAGTCTAGATGTCAGAGTTATTAAGAAAACCATTCCTTGCACACCTTACAATTGTCGGAGGAAGATGAGGAAACATGAGATGATTGGCGCGTTGTTATCATGACCCAATTAGCACAACCCAATGTGGCCTCCATTGTGACCTTGAAGAATTTTGTTCACATCAATGGCGCCTTGTACTTCAAAGGACCTGAAGGCATTCTATCACGATGCATTTGTGCAAAATAGGCTCGGCTAAAATTAGACAAGTATCATAAGATCTGAGGTGGAGAAGAAGACCCATTTGTACTGTCGTATTTAACTTGTAGGGTATTACTACCCCTCAATGGCTAAGGATGCATTTCAGGTGCAAATGTATTGCCCCAAGTGCTCTGAGTTACCAGATGTGAAAGAATGTAATTTTGTCACAAGTGTTGGAGATTGGCGTCGTCCGTTCATTGACTATTTGAAGAATAATGTGCTACTAACAAATAGTACGGATGCCATATTCGTAAAAAGGAAGGTGCGCAAGTACCTAATGCATGAAGATGAATTGTATAGAGTTTCATTTATGGGAAAGCCTCTCAGATGCATTGCATTTCTTGAAACGGAACAAATATTAACTGAGGTAAATGCTGGAGAATGTGCTGAACACCAAGGTGCGAGGAAGTTTTATTATCGTCTACTTGACATGGGGTACTATTGGCCAATCATGGAATTAGACATTTCAATTTTGTTAAGCGGTATGTTCCTTGCCAAGAACATGGAGATGCGATTCACGTTCCTGTGGTCGCACTTCATAGTTTAACAACCCCATGTCTTTTTCACACTTGGGCATTTGATCTAATCGGTCCCATTCACCCACCATCTAAAGGTAGTATTTGGATCCCAGCTGGAACTAAATGTTTTACTAAGTGGGTGGAAGTTGTTCCTTTAAAGAAAACGGTAGGACCAACAGTTACGAGCTTCATTAAGGAGAACATTATATGCAGATTTGGGATTCCAAAGCACATCCTTTCAAAAAATGGCACTCCTTTCATCAATTCACATGTTCGACAACTGTTGAAATCCTATAGTATTTATCATGTGAAGTCGACCCTTATTACCTTAAGGGCAATGGCCAAGCGGAAGCTACAAGCAAAACTCTTTTAAAAGTTCTCAATCGTATGGTACATGACAAACATAAAGAATGGCATGATAAGCTACCTCTAGCACTTTGGGCTTATAGGACTTCTAAGTGACAACCAATAGAAGCAACACCTTTTTCACTAGTGTATGGTGTCGAAGCAATCGTGCTCATAGAGGTTCTGATCCCTTCCGCATGACTAGCAATTAATGCCGAGCTTGAGCAGATGCCTTAGTCATGATAGACTTGGAAGCCTTAGAGGAAAGATGAAATATTGCCAAAAACAACTTGATCAACTACCAATATAACCTTAGTATAGCCTATGATCTATTGGTGAGGAAAAGGTCCTTTCAAGTAGTGATGATATTGTACTTCATGCAGCCGAGCATGTGTGTCGAGGTATACCTATGCCAAAGTTTGCACCAAAATGGGAGGGTCCTTTTGTCATACATGAAGTCCATGATAGTGGATATTGCAAGCTCCTTAATCCAAAGACTAATGCTATTACAGCTTTTATAAATTTTCAATATGTAAAGAAGTTTCATATGTAATAGCATGATTAGTGATGATGATTCTTAAATAACATGACCTTGCTTTCATATGACTCCTTTGTCAATCAGCTTAGTTATATATTTCATTTGTATGTTGCTTATGGAAGACTTGTCTCCAATGCGCACAACATTCATTCATTCATTTACAACATGCAGCTTGTAATTGCTAAAATTTACTAATTACGTAGCATTGCGCATGCATACAGATTTTTCTCTAAACATGTTATAATAGTCATCATATTCGATGGAATAGTTAAGAAGTGGGTAATACCCCCTTGACAATTTTTGTGAAATCGAGAAGTCTTTGCTCATGAAAGAAATAATGATTTAAACGTGCAAAGTCATAACATATAATGTGCCGCTAAATAAATTTTATATTCTTTAAAGCGCACGAGTTCATCGTATTATGATATAATACTAAGTGAAAGAAACAACATTAACATAAAATAGCATTACATGAAATATCATGCATGAAACATGAAATAAAGCAAAGACAAGATTCATGGAGTTACATAACTTAACATAGTCTTTGAAAAAGTATCATAATCAATATAATAGTCTATTTTGTGATAGATGCAGTATTAAGACCCTCAAGAGATTTCTCCAATTCAAGCTGTGTTGCTTCAAGTTCAACTTTGAGCCTCTCGTATCGTTGGATTGATGGTTGATGATGCAACATTCTCTGTGCCTTACTAGCAACACTCTCTAAACTGTTAACTTCGAACCCTAAGGCACAAGCACTATTGAAAGCCTGCACCAACAACACTAAATCAGCTGAAGAGAATGAATTCCATGGTCTACTTAGCAACGTACAAGCCCGACCTAACATCACCACCATGGCATTTGTGACTTCGGAACCAGGACAAATTGATCCTACCCAAAAATATCGATCACGTGCATGTAACCTTTTTAATGAGTCTAAGCAAATGGAGGGGACAATGAATTCATAAAAAGAAACACTCTCTGTAAACCCCTTAATTCTTAGGGTAATATCGAGTTCAAACCCTAAACCAGAAAGTCAACCGAAAACCTTAAGTCAAGAAATCCGTAAGAAACCCTAGCAGTTTAGATCTGGCAACCTTGTATTCTTAAACCAAGAAGTTGAAATGCAAGTGAAGAGTGTAGATTGATTCGTAATAATATTAGGGAGCTTAAAAATATCAGATTAGTAAATTTTCGACCAATTTCGAACCCGATCAGATACATACTTTAAAAAGTGTATCCGAAGGCTCGAAATATTAAAAATATGTTATTAGTACGTTAGATTCGTAATTTCATAAGATTTCCAAATATATTAGTTATATAATTTTTCAAGTTACAAAAGTTACAATTATAGCCTTTATATCGTATTTTCTTTATTACCAGTACTTTAATTGTCTAATCTACTTTTTGATTTCTTTCACATTATTCACAAGTACAACCACCTATACCCTATTTCTTACATCCTTACATCTTATTTCTTACAATTTACTTTTCCAATACAATTTTTACTACTTAAATTACTTATTTAAATTTGAAACTTACACAACACAACACAAAACAAAAATCTCTTCTCTCCCTATAACCTAAATCGGTGCTGCCCCTATGCCTTCTCTCTCTCTATTTGTTTCGTTTTTTTTTTCTTTCTTTTAATTACACAAACCCTAATCTCATTCTCTATATCAACCCCTTTATGCCTTTCACTTTTTACTTTCTCACTTTTAACAAAACAAAGCTCTTGAAATTTTTCTCTCCTCTCCTCCTTTCCTCATTGTCGTGACACACACACACACACCTCACAAATTTCTTTTTTCTTCAAGTTTATGTAGCTTCACACATCTAATAGGTAATAGATCTACACTTTACCACCTTAAAAACATGTAATGGCAAGATCATACATGTGTGATTCCACTTAAAAATCCTCATGAGCTTTATACTAGGGATGTGGAAATACTTAAACATGAGATTCTTGCCATCACAATGTTGTAGATCCTACTATTTATGTTGTTAGCTATTATTATGCTTTGTTTATGAGTTATGTTGTAATTATTAATGTTTTGTGTATTTATCCATCATTTAACCATATCTACATAATGATCATAGTGCATTTGCATTTATGACTAGTATAATAAACTAGATTTAGTTGTTTTGAGTTCATAAATGCCTTAGGTTTTTGTTAGATGTACATTAAGAACTTGTAGTAGTATCATAATAATGGGAAAATGTTAGAAAGCTTAAGATCTATTTTACTTTCGACAAAAATAATTTTTGGAAATTTGGATCTAAAAAGAACCCTATATAGAAAAGCTATTTTTGAACTTCAAAATGAGTATTTTGCATTGAAATGAAAGGCTTAGAGAATAGATACCATAAATGAGTGGTTTTTGTGAGTAAAGCTTAGATCTACTAAGGAATATTTCCAAAACAAGAAAAGTTTATAAAAAGTTATGTTAGCATTATGTTCAATCCCAACAACCAACTTAAAATTCGAAATAAGGAAAGCTTGATATGTGAAAACCTATTTTTCAATCCTAAAACATGATTTTTATTAAGGAAATGGAAGCCTTAAGGAGTAGTTTGATTAGGAGTTAGTTTTGGAAAGATTAAATGAGTTTTACTAAAGAAACAATCTCAAATATAAATTTCAAAATTCGGATCTAGAAATGACATCTATTTAAACACCTATTTCCAAATGCCAAAATGAGTATTTTAATGAAAAAATAGAAGTCCTGGGGAATACATATAATAAAGACCTAATTTTGATAAGGATAAATGAAATTTACCAAAGTATCATCCTAAAACAAGGAAAGGGTTCAAAGTATAGATTAAACAATGTTTTCATTCTTAAAAATTTTGTGAAATTCATAACTAGGTAAACCCCCTATGAAAACATCTATTTTCTAACCCAAAATGAAGAATTTTATTAAAATAATGAAGGTTTTGGGATATAGGTCACCAAGGTTGAGGTTTGATAAAAGCAAGTGTAATTTTGCAAGATAAAACTAGTTTTTTTAAGTCTAATAATTTCAAAAGTTTGCAAAGCAAAAGTTGTCTAAAAGAATTCTTGATATCATATATCATTGAGGATATACATATAGATAGCTTGTCATGCCCAAAGGTACCTTAAATGTGGCAGTCCGTCGTACACTATATTAAAGCTTAGGAATGACCGCCTCAGTCACACGAAGGCTTCCATACTATTACAAGCGTCTAATACATGGAGGAGACACATCGGAGTGATACATTTTATATTTATACAATTTGAGTAATAATGTAAAGGAAATACAATTCACTATACTTCAAATACAAATCACTATACTTCAATTTCAATTCATCAAAAGATTTCACTACATAAAACTATTACAAAGCAATTCACAAAACCTAGCTAATATCTTCAAGCATTTTTACTTCCTGCCAGAATCCCGAAGTCATATTCGGCTCCAACCATCTCAGTCCCACTTAGCATTCTTAAGATAACCTGTTCATTCAAACATCTATTGGGTATAAGCTACACTAGCTTAGTGAGAATTCCCTTAATTTCGTACCATAACAAGCAAGTTATAAATCATCCATATGCTATGCATGAACAAATACATGAGCAGAAAATTAAGTATGGGTATCCGAAGCCATACACAGAATGGATTTACGCCCTCCGTATCTTGGGTTAGGGATGGTATTGAAAGTCTACATGACCGCTGCTAGTCCTCGAGCCCCCCGACTCATAGCACTTGACTCACTAGGCTCACGCATGGAATGCATCCCGATGTGCCTTAGTTCCCTATGAATAAGCTCTGATACCGAGTCTCATTATCCAAACGAGTCCTCGGACATACCGATTAACCTGCGTAGGAGTAGCACGCTACCAAATGGAACATGTCTAATGCGATGCATGACCAATTTAATTTTTGCTTAGTTCAAATCATTTATACATTCTTTAGAGTGACCAACCAATATCATATACATAAACAAAAATAATATGAACAGTGCAGTTATCAATCGAATCATGGTTTTGATATGCTTTAGTATTCTTTGGCATACATACATCAAAATCTCATCGATTATCCCGTCTTATTCATATCAGCTTTTATCTTGTTCCTATAATTCTAATGCAACTAGCTACAAGCATAAACAAGGTAACAAAATAAGAAGAAGACTCACTCGACCATTAGATCACTGGTTCTTTATTAGTAAAAGTAATCCGGTGGTAGAGAATTTGTCGATTTCAGGGTCACCTAAAAAGGAAGAAATACCCTAATAAATATTTCATCACTTAACTAATCCAAACCATCTTATGCAAACTATCAAATCCGTAATTCTCTCCTAAGCGAGAATTCTAACTTAAAACGACCATAACTTGGTCATTTTAACTCGGAATTTAGCAAATTATATATCGATTTCTATCTACTTTGAAAGATATATCTAATTCTAATATCATATTTAAGTTTTGAAAACTTTGAATCTTCGACAAGATCGGATCAGATCAGAATAGTAGCAAAAAATCGATTTAGAAAATTGATTTTATGAAAGTTCATGAAGTTTCTACTATCAAAGCAAGTATACATGCAATATGAACAAGTTCACTATCATAAATGATATGTCATGATATATATATATATATATATATACATGTTCTTGATGATATTTAATAAAAGAAATTTTTAGAAAACTTTTTCTTTGTAAGACTTTATCAAAAATCAACTTAGATAGGCTAGTCTTGTAGTCTTGACAATTCCCACTTGTTTTTAGAAAAATTCCTTGAAGAAAGTTTATTTATTCTTATTAAAATTAAGCCTTCATTATGTATATTCCTTAAGGCCTTTGTTTTTCAATAAAAATTCTCATTTTACACTTTGTAAACATGTTTTTAAAATTGGTTCATCCCAAAATCCGAATTTTGTAAAGACTTGTTTTTGCGGTGATTCCTTTAAGTAAAAATCATTAAATGCTTAGAAAATTAAGGCTCAACCATACCTAGCCACTAAGGACTTCATTTCTTTAATAAGATTCTATTTTGAGTTTGAAAAATATGGGTTTTCATATCCTTACTCCATTATTATGAATTTCTTAAAATGATAACAACTCAAATTTTCCTACTTTATTTCTACTCCTTGTTCTGCATATTTTTCTTAGCAAATCCCATCTTAATTTATAAAAATCATTACTTGATGATATCTATGACCTAAACTCTTCATTTTTCATATATAAACACAAGTTTTGGAGTTGATAAAAGGGTTTCTAAGGCATGGTTTTGGAATCATTCGAAGTTACAAAATTTGGATAAAACTCAAATTTCATATATTGTAATCTCTTTCTATTTTTGAGAATCTCTACTAGTAGATCTATCATCTACTTATCAAAAACATCTCCTATTGATACCTATTCCATAAGCCTTCCATTTTCTAAACAAATATTTCATTTTAGTGTTGAAAAATGGGTTTTCAAAATTGGTCTTAGTTGAGATCCGAATTTACCAAATTTATTTTTGGATATATTTTTTGATAAAATCCATCTAAACTTAGGAAAAATCATCCTTTACATATTCTATCTTAAGAGCCTTCCATATCTTGAATAAAAACTTCGTTTTTAAGTTGGAAAAACATGTTTTTAAACTATGCCTTGGCCTAAATCCGAAAATAGAGTTTTGTTATGAAAAATAATATTTGAAAATCATCTTTGAACCAGATAAAATGAAGTCTTGATGATATATATACATTAAGCCTTCATTATCTCAAGTAAAAATTTCATTTTGACACTTGGAAAGTGGTTTTTAAAAATGGGTCTTGCCTAGATACGAATTTCACCATTTTTGTTTGAGTTCAAAACCAAGATCTATACTTTTTAAACATAAATATAAAAGAAATCCATGGTAGTAAACTATAAACTCATAGATCTAAACATAAACATAAACATAATCAAAGCTACATAAAAGCTAGATCTACAAAATATAACTATTTCTAATAAGAAAATAACAATATTACAAGAGAGTAATCGTGGATAAGAGGAGTGTTTCATTTTAGCATCATCATCCTTAGCTTTTAAGCTTATGGAAAGTCATTTGATGCATGAAACTCTTACTATACTTTACCTATATCATCTATGGAAGCTTTGGACAAGAGTTTTATCAAAAGATCTTGAAGAAATATGTGTGGGAGTTCATATAAGAAATAGGGATAGTAAGGTTTTCAGTAAGAACAAGAGAAAATGAAGAGAGAAAGAGAGGAAAAATAGAGAGAAAAAGGTAAGGAATGGTAAAGGTTTGAAAGTGTAATGAGAGAGAGAGAATGAATGAGTTAAAGACACATTAAATGAGATTAAAAAAAAAAAAAAAGAAATGGGTAGTCAAAATGTCCCATAGCTAGCATGAAAAGTGAAGGAGAGAGGGACGGGAATTTGGTTGGTTTTTGAGTTGAAAATGTAATGTGTAATTAATGTGTAAGTGTAGCTTCTTGAAAAAGGATTCAAATAGGTTTATTTAATCAAATTGGGAGCATTTCAAGGGACAAAAAGGCAGCAAAAAGAAGTTAAAATCTGACATGAAGTGATATAATGAAGTGTAGAAAGATTGAAGTGAAAAAGAAGTGATATGTGAAAGGTGTACTTGAAGGTATAGGTTTGTAAGAGTATTTCTTAATAAAATAAAATAAAAATAAGAAAAATATAGAAAATGTATTCCAAATATTTGTAGCAATTTTTCATAATTAAAATAAGATAATTAATTTATTTATTTTAGTGAATTATCAAATAAGTTGCCGGTATGATCAAAATACGTGAATATGAGGTATAAATGATATTTTTATAACCCGAAAAATTCTAAAAAGATATTTTATGAAAATAAAATTTTTTTCAATTATTAAATTAATTTATTTTATTTTTAGTATCGGGTCTTAAATAGAATCTGATCCCGTAAAAACCTGAAACGAACTAAATTTTGGAAAAACAAAATTTTCTATAATATATAAAATATTTATCTAAAAATATAAGGGTTTGTAAGAATAATAAAATTATGTAATGAAATAGAAGTGAATAGTGCAAAAGACTAGTTCATTACCGATAGTAATGAAATACAAATATAATCGTAAAATCAGATAATTGTAATTATCAAAAAATTATAAAACTGATATTTTTGAAATCCTTATAAAAATACGAGTCTAATGGTATTAATATATTTTTATATCTCGAGCCCAGGGACACACTTTTCGAATTCTGTATCCGAACGGGTTCGAAATAGGTCAAAAATTTACCAATCTGATATTTTTAAGCAACCTTATATTACTACGAGCTATTCTACATACTTAAACCACACTCGGCCTCTAGGGCTAAGAGCGCGAGATTGCCGGACTTAACTACTATATTCCACTTAGGGTTCCTGGGTGATTTTCTAGTTGAGATCTTTGCTAATTTGGAAATGATGTTTTATCTTTCTACAACATATTTAATTTGAGAAATTTATCTAAATTTTATTTTTGTAAGTATTTAATATCTCTCAACATTTTTGGAATTCTTGAATTGAGTTTTATTTCTGAAGGTTTATTGTTATTTACTTTTTAATAATTTGTTTTTGGGTTCTATATTACTCGATTTTATGATTCAGAGTTAAGTATAGAATTTGTCGTACATCGTGGTTTTGAATTTGAAGATTGAGTTCTTTTTTTTTCTCAAGGAATCTCATTTTCTCAAGATTAAGAAATTTCTAGACTCGTTCGTGATTTAGGACTAGCCGAAGTTCGGTTTTAATTTGGAGTGATTTTTAGGGTTTATTTTTTAAGTTCATTTTGGAATTATTTACTGAAATTTTCTAGGGATTACATAGCTCATCTCATGACATTTATGATAATAACTTGTAGGTAATGCATGTACATATAATACCTTTGATAGAAACAAGCTAGGAAAATAATGTCTTACACATCCCATAAAGCATTGTCTAAGTACATGAAGAAATAGATTTACCAACACTCATGAATCATGCATGATATTGAGTTATATATGAATATAAAAGATTCTTTCAAGATATAATGATAGCTAAGTATCTATCAAAGCTTTGGAATAATGCTTGGATTGAAATTAGGAATTGATTTGTGGGATGGGAATTTCGTATAGCATTTTGTAACCTATTTTCATTGAACTAACAACCTTGTTTGACAGAAATAACTTTAGAAATAGATAGCTCTCGTCGAATAGGTAGAAACGATATATAATATGCGAAATTCCAAGTTAAAATGACCAAGTTATTGCCGTTTTAAGTTGAAATTTCCTCTTAGGCGAACTTTGACCAACTTGTTAGCATAGAATTTATAGGTTCATTCAAACTTCATAGAAATAATCATTAGAGTTATTTCTTTTGATTAGGAGACTTGAGAGATGGACTAGACCTTCTTGAGGACTATTACGATTAAGTGGATTTTTACGCCATGGCAAAGTGAGTTCACTATCTTTAAATTATATGCTTATGATTGTGCTTGTAATGATAGTGGCATTAGAATTAGGACAAGATAAAATTGAAATGCGCATGTGAATTCTATTTGGTTGAATTGATGATAAGAATATCGAAATGGAAAGTGCTATGAATACTTGTATGATATAGTATAGAATTGAAGTGTTTGCAATATCTATGATCGCCTATAATCCGCTTAAATAATATGACATGATTTTACAATTAAATTGACCATGCATACCATATGTTAAGTCACATTGCATTTGTTATTATACCTTTGTGGGAAGAAGGCATAATAGCTAGGTAACGAGGAGCTGTAAACTCGAATATTGGCATGAATTGCCTGAATTAAAATGGAAGTGGTGTAGGCACTTGTATCAACTACAAAATTATGAGTGGGTGGGCACTAAATCAACTACTCCATAAATGAGAAAAATTGAAATCTATGGTCGTATGGGCCTGAAACATCTAATCCCGAATGGATGGCATAAATCCATTCAATATAAGACTTTTGGAAAGTCTTATGTATTGTATGCTCACGTGCTTATGCATTTCATATGATTTATAATATAACTTGTTTGCCCTATTGTATGATGAGGTATTTAATTTGAAGTGAAAATCACTAAGCTCGTAAGCTTATACCCCTGTAGTTTCCGATCACAGTATGATTATGGATGGCTATCTCTAAGAGGCCACTTTTCGCAGGTATATCTTTTGGAATTTAAGGAGCTTTTTGAAGAAGTCGGGACCTAGATGTTAGGTATAGACTTCTAGTTGAATCTCCTTACTCTTATATATATATATTATATATGTTGATGTAAGAGACTTTTGAGAACCTAAGAACTCTTGATATTTTGACGGGGGTATGCCCCTTAGATTTTATAATAGATTAATCTGGATATAACTGTTATGATTTATATTCTTATCGCTATGTATATCTTCTTAAGCTATTTCGAATCAAAGTAAGGTCCCTTACATGGTGAACGTAAGCCTTATACATAGTATCTAAACTCCCGGAATGACTAAGGTTGTCATACTTGAGTTTAAATATCGAGTATGGTGGACTGTCGTGTGTAGGGCACTCTTTGGTGTGACACTCTCTCCCGAAGTTATCACATACAAGTACATGTTTTCTTCTTCAACTTGCCCTGTTACTTCATTGCTTGGAAGAGCAAGAGGAGTATTCTGGCACATGATAGTTTTAGAGACATTAGAAGAGATATTATCAGCTCCCTCACCATGAATCTCTACAACTAACACTTCTGCATATGCATTAATGTCTTCCTCTGTATGCTTTCATTTCCATGATCACTTCTATCACTTCTAAAGTCATCAAGAGCTTGCTCTTCACCATCCATGTCCTCATCATCATCATCAATTACTATTGTCACGCCCCATAGGGTACCCTAAACGTAACAGTCCGCCACATACCATATAAGATTCCCGAATTCCCGCCTTAGTCTTTCGAGAGCCTTATATAGATGTAAGGCGTACCTTTACACACAATAGAGTACAAGTCCAAATGGAGATAAAAGCTTAATTTGGCATGCATTAGTAGTAGGATATAATTCATGAAACATAAATAAATATTACATAATCTAAGGGGCATTCCCCGCAAAAAAATAATTAATGGTCATATACAGTCATCCAAGTCTTAGAAGTTTCCTATGGAAGTCTAATACAAAAATTCCAACTTCTAGGGGAAACTCCTAGCATCTGTACCTGTACAGCCGGGTCACATCGCCTAAGCCACAAATGGGATAGCTGAAAAAGGAATGGACTGTAGGGACGTAAGCTAACTAGCTTAGTGAGTGTAATCTTCCACAATAACATTCATGTCACAACAATTCAATCAAGTTATTAATCAAGCAAGTGGATCCATCAAACACGTGAGTTCAACATACATATGACCAACCGGAAATCATATATGGATGGAATTATGCCCCCCATCCCGGGTTAGCAGATTAACGACTATTGCGGTACTATCAATATGCCGTTTATGGTTCACGGTTAACCTACGATTATTCGGTATCGTTTTTAGATCACGATTAACCTACGATTATTCAATATCGTTTGTGGATCACGATTAACCTACGATTATTCGATATCGCTTGTGGATCACGATTAACCTACGATTATTCGATATCGCTTGTGGATGACGATTAACCTACGATTATTCGATATCGTTTGTGGATCACGATTAACCTACAAATGCTAATGCTCCTTCCCCTTGTGATATGCACATGTCAATTTAGCATTAGTCCGACTAGTTGATTAAGCCATTTTACTTAGGCGATCAAATAATTTCTCAAACAATCCATCATAGCTAAGTACGCAACCAAAATTTATCACCCGGTTTCGATATTCTTAACTTGAGTTCTCACATCATCATCAACATATAATTTCCATTAATCCCCATCATCATTCATATTCCATTCATTTGGCCTACATTCTAGTGCACTACTTTACAAGCACATACAATAAATGAATCGGGAAGAAAAACTCACTCCGCCATTGGTTCGCCTTTCTTCTAGTAATAATAATCCGGAGGCAAAGATTCAACGTCCTCGGGTTCACCTATTCATATAAGAAATACCCTAATAAGTATTCTACCAACTTAGGATACTAAAACTCTAAGAAAACTTAGTGAAATTGGAATTCGCGTTATTTTCGAAGTTCCGTTTTAAAATGGCCATAACTTGGTCGTTTTAAGCCGGAATTTCGCAAATTTTATACCGATTTCTATCTACTTCGGAAGAGATTTCTAAATATGAAGTTTAAATCAAGTTTTGAAAATATCTAAGCCTCGGAAATGAGGGATCAGATCTGTACAGCGGGTATATTGATTCCGAAAATGTGGTTTTCATGAATGCACTTGAGATTCCTAAGTACAAAATGAAACTAAATGTCATGGAAATGAGTTTCCCTATTATGAATGTCATGATATGAACTTTAATGAGCCTAAGTTCTTAGAAATTTCTAGACTTAAAGAAATTAAACAAACTTTTCTAGAAAATCATTTCATGCTATTGTTTAACAAGTGAGTTTACTACACTTGGTCATACCTACATATTACAAGGATTTTCTTTAGGAAAACTCCACTTTGTTTAAAGAAATTTTGACCCTTATATTAGTTATATCCTAAGGCCTTTATTTCTTTAATAAGATCTTCATTTGTAAACTTTTAAGTGGGTCTTTTACTAGGGTGGTTCCAAAAATCCGAATTTAGAAAATTTCATTTTCAAGTTGATTCCTTTAAGAAAAATGTATTTTATACTTAAAACTTTAAGTGTTTATTTTACCTATACCCTAATGACTTCATTTATTTAAGAAAATACCATTTTTGAAGTTGGAAAAATAGTGTTTTCTAACCATCTATCCATTATTACGAATTTTGCCTACAAGACTTTTAGCTCAAAGCTTCTATTGGACTTCATTTCTTGTTTCCAACATTTTCTTTAGTAAAATCTCATTTAGACTCATGAAATATATCACCAAACATTATCTATTACCTATAGGCTTCATTTTTCTTGAAAAATATATGTTTAGAAGTTGATAAAAGTGTTTTTAACCTAGGTTTCTAAAGTCATCCGAATTTACACAAGTTCATTTCTTGAAAAGTATTTTCCTTTTTGACTTTATTAACTCATCTACCTATAGATCTATATACTAGGAAGGTTATTTACTAAGGACAAAAGTATTAAAGACCATTAATGCACATAAACTCAAAATAATGATGAGATCTTAAATGCCTACATGAACATGAGTAGTAAAATGATAGATACTATATCATGTGCTCAAATGAGTTTTGAAATCATAAAAACTACATTTTTTTTAAAAGATCTTTTGTTCAAAACACTTTTTGATGGATAAACATAAAGCTTTTGGCATGAAAGCTCCTTTAAATGTTAGATCTACTTTGTAATTGTTCGGTATTCTTGTTTTGATATTTCCTTGTCCCTAGCAAGAGCTCATGGGGTCCTTTGGTTGGAAATATCCAAGAATCACTTAGCCATAACAAAGATCTATGAGTGAAAGGAGTAAAAGTTCACTTACTTGAAGTAAAATAGAAGATGAAAAGAGGAAAATAGAAAGTTATGTGTGTGTGTCTGTGTGGGCTCAAAGCTCACGGCAAGGAGGGTGTGGGGGAGAGGATTTTGAGAGCTTTTCAACTTTGTAAATCTTGGAAAGTGAAAGAATGAAGAGAGAGAGAGAAAAAGTAGTTTATATAGCATTTGAATTTAGGTTAAATGGAGTAATAAATAAATAAAAAATTGCAATTTGGAGCTTGGAGGGGGGGCCATCACGCCGGCACTATTCACCAAAAGGGGGGAAGAAGTTTGATTTTAATTTTGTTTTGATTGATTTAACTTGATGTTTAACTTGTCATAACTTGTATGAAAGTTAAGGGACAAAAAGTATTTAGAAAAGATATTGATTTGAGTGATGATAAGGGTTGAAATTTAGAGTGCGCAAATAGGTGGTACTTGTGAATAGTGAAGAATAGTAGATAAGACAATTTAATTCCGGTAGTAACGAAATACGAACAAAAGGCTATAACTGTATTTTTCATAAGCCGGAAAATTATGAAATCTATATTTTTGAAATCCTTGTTTTATTTCGGTTCAAATGAGTATTCATAAGGAAATTTTTGGAATTCTAATTCCGGGCACGTTTTTCTATAATGGGTCTCGGGATGACTCGGAATTGAAATTTTCTTAAAATCTGATATTTTCTTGGTTTGAAATATAATCAAGAACTATATTCAAAATTAAATTTTCTTATAAAAGTTTCTTAATTGGAAACCGAGGAAAAGCTGGAATCAGGGTTCCTAGTTCTCACTCCAGACTTAAGCTATTCCAGTTTAGGGTTTTAGTTTCCGGTTCTTGAGTTATCTTGGCTACTTGAAAAACCGGGGTTAACAACTATGGCAGATGTACCATCACCTCTTGCTTGTAGTACTTTCCTAACAACATATCGATTGGGATAAAGGTGAATGTTTGGTGAAGAAGATTTTGATGAAGCAAATATTTTAGAAGTATTGGTGTTTCCATCACCAGAAACATTTCTGTCAACCTCACTTTGGCTTGTGATGTGGACCTGACTTGTCCTTAACTTGTCCTAAAAAGGAAAAGAGAAGCAAAACCATGGTTAATGGCATATCAATAGTATGCAAGGAAACAATAACAATAATGTAGTTAGTCAATACTCATACCTCATGAAAACGTGAATGCTTAATATGTCTAACAACCTTGGTAGGAGATCGTGTTCTTTGGTTTTGAACCTGATTGGAAACCTTCTTGTTTGAAAGTTGGAAATAAAACTCAAATTTATGGACAAAAGGTTCTAGAAGAATATCTTCTACTTCAGAGTTAACATAGTTCTTGAACTCGTCTAAGCAACGTGTCCAATAGGTCATCCATCCAGTAGAAATAACACTAACACGACTACTAGAAGGGAAGAAGATTTGCCTGATGTTTGCGTAGATATATCTACAATTTTCTAGGTGAAGGTCCTTACAATACTCTTCAAAATCTTCAATGATCCTAATAGACGGAGAATGCCTTGATCAAACCCAAATTGACGAGCAACTCGATGATGTAGATATGCTACGACACCACAGTCGAGGAACTCACTGGAAGAGTCACACAGTCATGGAGCGACGAGAGACTCCCGGGTGTACACAAATGATGAATCCTACTCAGCAGTGGAAAGACTTTTACGCTTATCTAACAAATTTACCAAATCTTTAGAGCCTTACGGATAGAAATCCGGATATCATTCATACCCCGCTAACTCTTTACTGAACTGACATACCTTGATCCTTAAACAACTCAGGGTATTTCCTTCAGATCTCCTCCTCAACTTCCCAAGTTGCTTCCTCAGAAGCGTGGTTTCTCCACAATACTTTAACATATCGGATTTCTTTATTCCGAAGCTTCTAAGTTTTCTTATCCAAGATTTCTACTAGGTTCTCTTCATAGGTGAGATTCTCCTTTAACCGAATGGGTTCCAACTCACTATCCGCTCAGGGTCAGGTACATACTTCCTTAACACTGATACGTGGAACACATTATGAACTCCCGACAAGCTTGGTGGTAAGGCTAGCCGATAGGCCAAATCTCCCACTCTTTCCAAAATCTCAAAGGGTCCAATATACCTTGGGCTTAATTTCCCTGAGTCTGCATCCTCTTTATGCTCTTGATTGGGTTTATTTTCAGAGAGACATGATCGCCTATTTGAAATTCCAGTTCCCTTCTCTTCAGATCATCCCAACTCTTTTGTCTGTCTTGAGCTTCTTTCATTTTCTGTTGAATAACCCGGACCTTATCAGCTGCTTCCTGAACCAATTCAGGCCCAATAGCAAGCGTTTCCACATCATCCCAGAACAAAGGGGACCTACAACGCCGTCCATATAAGGCTTCATAGGGTGGCATCTAAATGGTTGAGTAGTAGCTATTGTTATAGGCAAACTCAATTAGAGGTATGTGATTATCCAACTTCCTTTAAATTCCAATATGCACGCTCTTAACATATCCTCTAAGGTCTGAATGGTTCGCTCAGATAGTCCATCTATCTGAGGATGGTAGGCAGTACTGAAATGTAACTTGGTGCCTAGGCTCTTTTGTAGGCTCGTCCAGAACTTCGAAACAAACCTTGGATCCCGATCTAAAATGATTCCCGCTGGAATACCATGGAGTCACACAATCTCCTTGATGTAGATCCTAGCCAATTTGTCCAACGAATAGGTCATATTAATTGGTAGGAAGTGTGCTGACTTCGTCAAACGATCCACTATTACCCAGACTGCATCACATCCAGTGGAGGTTCTCGGGAATCCACACACAAATCCATTGAAATCTGATCCCACTTCCATTCGGGGATAGGTAGTGGCTTTAATAATCCTCTGGCCGTTGATGTTCTACTTTAACTTGCTGACACACGGCGCACTTCATGACATAATCCGCCACATCCCTCTTCAAACCATTCCACCAATAGTGGCTTTTTATGTCTTGATACATTTTTGTACCTCCCGGATGCACAGTGTAACCGGAGTTGTGAGCTTCGCTCATGATTTCCTTTCTAGTTCTTCATCTTCCGTACACAATCTCCCTTTCATCCTAACCACCTCTTCATCATCAGGGTAAAGTCACTATACTTCCCTTTGAGCACTTCTTCCTTGATCTTCTTTATCGCCTCATCATATCTTTGGGCTTCTTTAATTGTCGATCAAGGTGGGTTCCATAACCAAATTTGCTATCTCCATTTCGACATCTTGCCCTACGAACTCAATTCTTAACCTTTCGAATTCCCTTATCAGCCTTTTGCTCTGTGATTAGGGCTGCTACTTCTCCATAATTCTTTCTTCTCAAGGCGTCACCACAGCATTTACCTTTCCCGGACAGTAATTGATTCCCAAGTCATAGTCCTTTATGAGTTCCAACCACCGTCTCTGCCTCATGTTCAACTTTTTGTGTGAACAATATTTGAGACTCTTATGATCTGTGTACACTTCACATCTTTGTCCATATACAAATAATGTGTCCATAATTCAAGGCAAAAACCACAGCGCCAACTCAAATCGTGCGTAGGATAGTTCTGTCATGAGGCCTTAATTGCTGGAGGCATAGGCAATGACTTTTCCCTCTTGCATCAGTACATCCGAGGCCATTCCTGGAGGCGTCACTATGCACTGTGTAAGGTTTTTCGGGGTCAGGCAATACCAAAATTGGAGCTGACACTAAGCGTCGTTTCAACTCTTGGAAACTTTGCTCCTTCTTTTCTGTCCATTCGAATTTCTCATTCTTTTGTGTCAGTTGAGTCAAAGGTTTGGCAATCTTAGAGAAATCCTTCACAAGCTTGCGGTAATAACCAGCCAAACCTAGGAAGCTTCTCACTTCGGTTACCGTTTCGGGTTGTTTCCAATCCATCACAGCCTTAATCTTTTGGGTCAACAGATATTCCTTCTCCCGTCACTACATGTCCAAGAAAAGATATCATATCCAACCAAAAATCGCACTTAGATAGCTTGGCGTACAACTTATTTTCTCTTAAGGTTTGCAACGCCATCCGTAGATGCTCCTCATGTTGTTCCTTGGTTTTTGAATAGATCAGAATATCATCTATGAACACGATCACACACTTATCCAAGAGTGGTTTGTAGACTTGGTTCATGAGGTCCATAAATGCAGCCGGTGCATTGGTTAACCCAAATGGCATCACCAAGAACTCATAGTGCCCGCACCGTGTGCGAAAGGCTGTCTTAGGCACATCTTCCGGCTTTATTCTCAACTGGTGATAACCCGAGCGCAAATCAATGCGCGAGAACACACTCGCCCCTTGAAGCTGGTCAAAGAGGTCATCAATCCTCGGAAGGGGGTATCGATTCTTGATTGTGACTTTATTCAATTCCCGATAATCGATGCATAATCTCATAGACCCGTCCTTCTTCTTTACAAACAACACCGGTGCGCCCCATGGCGACACGCTGGGTCTTATGAATCCTTGATCCAAAAGCTCTTGCAATTGGGTTTTCAATTCTTTTAATTCCACCGGAGCCATCCGATATGGTGCCTTCGATATCGGTTCTGTACCCGGGCTAGAGTGATTTCAAAATCAATCTCTCTTTTTGGTGGTAAACCGGGTAAGACTTCGGGAAATACATCCTCAAACTCATTTACCACGGGTATGTCTCTCTTTTCTCCTTTCTCCTCTCTAACCCAAGCATCTTCTATTGGCACAATTTCCTCATCTTCCATCATTAGCTCAAAGGAGCTTAACCCGAAATCTCTTCGCACCATGGTCTCTTCGAGGAAGTTTACTCTCTCCTTCCTGTGGTCATCAAAACTTATCATCTTTCGTTGACGGTCCACAATGGCTTTAACCTTACTTAGCCAATTCATCCCAAGGATAACTTCATATTTACTCATCTCCAAAACTATCAAATCGCTTGCTGAGATATTTCCAGCAAACAATCTCTTATATCTCTCAGGTCGACACAACACTACCTGTAGGTGTCTTAATCCTTAAGCTCGTGGTGGTCATGGCTATGGGTAGTCCAAGCTGCTTAGCCAAGCTGGTAGTGATAAAGGAGTGGGTTGCTCTCGTGTCAAACAACACATAAGCTTTACTCCCATTTACTCCTATGCGTCCTGTCACCAAGCCGCCATCTACATCATCGCCTTGGTCCAGTGCGGCCAGCTCCATGCCTTCCTCCTCATCATCTTCAATCATCCATTGGCCTTCAAAGTTGTATAGCCGCATCCCATGCATGGCCGAAGCTGCGCGGCTACCACCCTTGCTACCAGATCGTAAGGTGTTATCACTTCCCGGATTTCCATAAGGCCGGGTAGCCACACTTTTCCGTTGAGGGCACTCGGAGGTTATGTGTCCCTTTTCCTTACAAAGGTAGCAGGTTATTGCCATTTTCTTCGGGCAAGCATAGACTAGATGGCCTGCCTCGCCATAGAAAAAGCACTTGCCCTTCACTGTGGGCACTGTCTTGGGTAGTGGCTTCCTTTACACTTCCAACAGGAAATGTTGGGCTTGGTTTGATTGAACTTTCCACCATTGTTATCCTTAAATCCATGGTAAGGCTTGAATCTTTTCCCTTTATAGCTTGAGCCGGAGGCATCAAATTGCCTTTTTTCCAAACACTCTCTTATCCGACTCAACATACTTCCTCTTCTTGGCCCCTTCAATCAACCGGGCCTTCTCAATTACCTCAAGGTAGGTCGGTAACCAGATTCCTGTATCTTCACCCTTAGGTCTTCATCGAGACCTTCCAAGAACACTTGTTTTTGCAGTTCCTCACTGTTTTTGTAAGATTCAGGAGCATACTGCAGCAGGTGATTGAATTCCATTCATACTGCTCAATCGTTCTGCCTCGCTGCTTCACATGCAAGAAATCAGCACTATATCTCACTCGGAGGCTGGCAGGGAAGTAGTTCTCTAGGAACTCCTGCGAAAGGTCTCCCAATTAGGGGTGCCAAACTTCTCCGCTTCGATTCCCACCATACTCGGGCGTTATACCTCAACATGTAAGTGTCGTACTCCAATCGAGTATGGGGGAGTCTCGTAAGCTGCAAAGGAGCGCTCAATTTGAGCTAACCAATCCTCTGCTTCGTCAGGCCTTCCAAATGCCCCTTCGAAATAGTAATTGCTCTTTATGAAGTTGGGGAGGGAACTCTTTGGTATCCTCTTTGTGGTGGAGGGGGTGGATAGCGAGCATTATAAGATTGCTCCTCAGGTGGTGAAGGAATCTCTGCTTGCATTCTCCTATACGGCGGGGGTAGTGGAGGTGGTGGTAGAGGTGTTGAATCCCTTATACTTGGTTCGGGATTCCGGGGTTGGTTTTGATTTTGGTTTTGGATGAATGCAGTAAACATGTTTGTCAAATGCCCTATTGCATTCATCATTGCTGCTTGGGGATCCAACTGAGCAGCTTCAGGTTGGTTAGCTTGGGGTGATCTGGTTGATTCGCACTACTAGCCTCGTTTGGGAGTGGTTCTTGCTCCCTATTTCGGTTTCTTTGGTTTCGACTGTTACATAATGTCTTAATAATTTTTATTTCTTCTTCAAAGTTTCGTGGTTTATAAAACTTTGATTAAGGAATTTGCGAAAATTTTAGGAATAATTTAAAGAACTATAGAATTTACAAAAGACTAAAGAAAATCAAAATTTCAAATCGTTCACAAAAAGGCTCTTAGAACAAAGAAATCATAACAATCAAAGAAATTCCAAATCAAGAAATCAAAATAAACATAGAAATGCTGAATCAAGTGATGATATGAATGAGAATATGTTTATGCAATTAAGTATGTCTACTACTAATGCAAAAGTATGATGTTTGTGAAACTCCATTCTTGGAATCAACATAATACTTCATTGATTTGATGTGCCATACAAGAGTTGTTTTCGAATAAGCTTACAAAATTAGGCAACACAAATCTAACTTTCCGATATAAGCCGATAACGTCTATCTAACAACATCTAGAGACATGGAAAGGAAAAAGACAAGGAAAGGAAGGACAACATACCAAACCATAAAGAGATCCTAAGGCAATTTGGCATCCCGCATTGCCTATTATTCAAAAAGAAATGCTATTGGACTCTATGGGATACTCGACTCTATTCCTCCATGGCTTACTCGGAGTCGTCGTGAGGGGCTAGGGAGTCGTCCTCGACTAGAAGATCCTTCATCATCCCTTCGGATGAACTGAGTTAGATAGGCCCTTACAGTTAGCCTCCTTCTCCTAATAGGTCGAGCTACTGGTTCTTCCTTTTCTTTCTTCTCTTCTTCTTCTCTCATCTCTTGATCTCCTGCTTGATTTATTTCCTCTCTATCAACTCTATTATTGGATTCACTCCTATTTCCCATTTCTCTATCCACTTCTCTTCCAGCTTCCTCCCAAATCCTGTTCCATCTATCTCTGAATTCACCCATCATATCCTCAACTTCATTTATTCTCCCCACAAGGTCCGGAACTACAGGTTCGGGGCTATGGCATCAACCTCAGGGGGACGCTCGCCTACCGGGTATATGTCCTTCCACATGGTGGGGTCGAACTCGGGTTCCATCCTCCCACTATCAGGTATGTCAAGATCCCTATCAAAATCCCATACAACTGGTTCTAGTAGCTGGTTGGGTTGATCTGGAGCTATGGCTGGTGGGGTAGGAGATCTAGGTATTTCCTCCTCCTGCCAATTCGGGTCTTCCTCAGGATCCTCTTCCTCTTCAGAATCATCCATATCATTATTCTCTTCCACATTGTTCCCTTCATTCACATCTTCTTCTTCCATAACCGGGGCATTAATCAAATGTACTCCTCCATTTCCTACTTGTGGGGCTGGAGCTCTTCCTAAATATGGTATAAGATCAAGGTATCTAGCTTGCCATAAGATGTGATTTCTGATATCCGCAAGATTCCAATCCCTATGGTCATCAAGGTCATCATGGGCATGCACATAAAGAGGTCCTATACCATGCCACGTCCCAAAATCTGGGTGGGTGGGGCTCCCCTCATTCTTCAAAATAAATGTAGCTTCTCTTAGCATGGATTCTCCGGCATATTCCACCATTCCCCTTTCTAGGGTATAGATAGTCTCCATAATGGTCCATCTCCTTCTTCTAATCGGATCATATCTTAGTTGATCTATAACTGATATCCATCTTGTATACCTTAGACCTTATTTCCACAATTTATACATCTCTTTTATAGTTCTAGGTCGTTGCACTAATGCAAAGTCTTCGCATAACACCCTTAATCTTAGCCGATATTCCACTATAGTCTCATTCAGGCTTTTTGTGAAGTTTCTAGCTGTTTCACGGGTTTCACCCAAAGAAACCTACAACAAGAAAACTATTAATTAGCCTAGCTTTAACTCCAATTTTATCCTAGTTACTTAATTCTAGAATCGGTTTTAAACTCTATTGTCATGCTTAATAACCTAATGCTCTGATACCAACTTAAACTGTCACGCCCCATAGGGTACCCTAAACGTAACAATCCGCCACATACCATATAAGATTCTCGAATTACTGCTTTAGTCTTTCGAGAGCCTTATATAGATGTAAGGCGTACCTTTACACACAATCGAGTACAAGTCCAAATGGAGATAAAAGCTTAATTTGGCATGCATTAGCAGTAGGATATAATTCATGAAACATAAATAAATATTACATAATCTAAGGGGCATTCCCCGCAAAAGAATAATTAATGGTCATATACAGTCATCCAAGTCTTAGAAGTTTCCTATGGAAGTCTAATACAGAAATTCCAACTTCTAGGGGAAACTCCTAGCTTCTGTACCTGTACAGCCGGGTCACGTCGCCTAAGCCACAAATGGGATAGCTGAAAAAGGAATGGACTGTAGGGACGTAAGCTAACTAGCTTAGTGAGTGTAATCTTCCACAATAACATTCATGTCACAACAATTCAATCAAGTTATTAATCAAGCAAGTGATGCATCAAACACGTGAGTTCAACATACATATGACCAACCGGAAATCATATGTGGATGGAATTGCGCCCTCCATCCCGGGTTTAGCAGATTAACGACTACTGCGGTACTATCAATATGCCGTTTATGGTTCATGGTTAACCTACGATTATTCGTATCGTTTTTGGATCACGATTAACCTACGATTATTCGATATCGTTTGTGGATCACGATTAACCTACGATTATTCGATATCGTTTGTGGATCACGATTAACCTACGATTATTCGATATCGTTTGTGGATCACGATTAACCTACGATTATTCGATATCGTTTGTGGATCACGATTAACCTACAAATGCTAATGCTCCTTCCCCTTATGATATGCACATGTCAATTTAGCATTAGTCCGACTAGTTGATTAAGCCATTTTACTTAGGCGATCAAATAATTTCTCAAACAATCCATCATAGCTAAGTACGCAACCAAAATTTATCACCCGGTTTCGATATTCTTAACTTGAGTTCTCACATCATCATCAACATATAATTTCCCATTAATCCCCATCATTCATATTCCATTCATTTGGCCTACATTCTAGTGCACTACTTTACAAGCACATACAATAAATGAATCGGGAAGAAAAACTCACTCCGCCATTGGTTCGCCTTTCTTCTAGTAATAATAATCCGGAGGCAAAGATTCAACGTCCTCGGGTTCACCTATTCATATAAGAAATACCCTAATAAGTATTCTACCAACTTAGGATACTAAAACTCTAAGAAAACTTAGTGAAATGGGAATTCGTGTTATTTTCGAAGTTCCGTTTAAAATGGCCATAACTTGGTCGTTTTAAGCCGGAATTTCGCAAATTTTATACCGATTTCTATCTACTTCGGAAGATCTTCTAAATATGAAGTTTAAATCAAGTTTTGAAAATATCTAAGCCTCGGAAATGAGGGATCAGATCTGTACGGGTATATTGATTCCGAAAATGTGGTTTTCATGAATGCACTTGAGATTCCTAAGTACAAAATGAACTAAATGTCATGGAAATGAGTTTCCCTATTATGAATGTCATGATATGAACTTTAATGAGCCTAAGTTCTTAGAAATTTCTAGACTTAAAGAAATTAAACAAACTTCTTCTAGAAAATCATTTCATGCTATTGTTTAACAAGTGAGTTTACTACACTTGGTCATACCTACATATTACAAGGATTTTCTTTAGGAAAACTCCACTTTGTTTAAAGAAATTTTGACCCTTATATTAGTTATATCCTAAGGCCTTTATTTCTTTAATAAGATTTCATTTGTAAACTTTTAAGTGGGTCTTTTACTAGGGTGGTTCAAAATCCGAATTTAGAAAATTTCATTTTCAAGTTGATTCCTTTAAGAAAAATGTATTTTATACTTAAAACTTTAGTGTTTATTTTACCTATACCCTAAGGACTTCATTTATTTAAGAAAATACCATTTGAAGTTGGAAAAATAGTGTTTTCTAACCATCTATCCATTATTACGAATTTTGCCTACAAGACTTTTAGCTCAAAACTTCTATTGGACTTCATTTCTTGTTTCCAACATTTTCTTTAGTAAAATCTCATTTAGACTCATGAAATATATCACCAAACATTATCTATTACCTATAGGCTTCATTTTTCTTGAAAAATATATGTTTAGAAGTTGATAAAAGTGTTTTTAACCTAGGTTTCTAAAGTCATCCGAATTTACACAAGTTCATTTCTTGAAAAGTTTTCCTTTTTGACTTTATTAACTCATCTACCTATAGATCTATATACTAGGAAGGTTATTTACTAAGGACAAAAGTATTAAAGACCATTAATGCACATAAACTCAAAATAATGATGAGATCTTAAATGCCTACATGAACATGAGTAGTAAAATGATAGATACTATATCATGTGCTCAAATGAGTTTTGAAATCATAAAAACTACATTTTTTTTAAAAGATCTTTTGTTCAAAACACTTTTTGATGGATAAACATAAAGCTTTGGCATGAAAGCTCCTTTAAATGTTAGATCTACTTTGTAATGTTCGGTATTCTTGTTTTGATATTTCCTTGTCCCTAGCAAGAGCTCATGGGGTCCTTTGGTTGGAAATATCCAAGAATCACTTAGCCATAACAAAGATCTATGAGTGGAAGGAGTAAAAGTTCACTTACTTGAAGTAAAATAGAAGATGAAAAGAGGAAAATAGAAAGTTTTTGTGTGTGTGTGTGTGTGGGCTCAAAGCTCACGGCAAGGAGGGTGTGGGGGAGAGGATTTTGAGAGCTTTTCAACTTTGTAAATCTTGGAAAGTGAAAGAATGAAGAGAGAGAGAGAAAAAGTAGTTTATATAGCATTTGAATTTAGGTTAAATGGAGTAAAATAAATAAATAAAAATTGCAATTTGGAGCTTGGAGGGGGGGCCATCATGCCGGCACTATTCACCAAAAAGGGGGGAAGAAGTTTGATTTTAATTTTTGTTTTGATTGATTTAACTTGATGTTTAACTTGTCATAACTTGTATTGAAAGTTAAGGGACAAAAAGTATTTAGAAAAGAGATTGATTTGAGTGATGATAAGGGTTGAAATTATAGAGTGTGCAAATAGGTGGTACTTGTGAATAGTGAAGAATAGTAGATAAGACAATTTAATTCCCGGTAGTAACGAAATACGAATAAAAAGGCTATAACTGTATTTTTCATAAGCCGGAAAATTATGAAATCTATATTTTTGAAATCCTTGTTTTATTTCGGTTCAAATGAGTATTCATAAGGAAATTTTTGGAATTCTAATTCCGGGCACGTTTTTCTATAATGGGTCTCGAGATGACCCGGAATTGAAATTTTCTTAAAATCTGATATTTTCTTGGTTTGAAATATAATCGAGAACTATATTCAAAATTAAATTTTCTTATAAAAGTTTCTTAATTGGAAACCGAGGAAAAGCCGGAATTAGGGTTTCTAGTTCTCACTCCAGACTTAAGCCATTTCAGTTTAGGGTTTTGGTTTCCGGTTCTTGAGTTATCTTGGCTACTTGAAAAACCAGGGTTTACAACTATGGCAGATGTACCATCACCTCTTGCTTGTAGTACTTTCCTGACAACATATCGATTGGGATAAAGATGAATGTTTGGTGAAGAAGATTTTGATGAAGCAAATATTTCAGAAGTGTTGGTGTTTCCATCACCAGAAACATTTCTGTCAACCTCACTTTGGCTTGTGATGTGGACCTGGCTTGTCCTTAACTTGTCCTAAATAGGAAAAGAGAAGCAAAACCATGGTTAATGGCATATCAATAGTATGCAAGGAAACAATAACAATAATGTAGTTAGTCAATACTCATACCTCATGAAAACGTAAACGCTTAATATGTCTGACAACCTTAGTAGGAGATCATGTTCTTTGGTTTTGAACCTAATTAGAAACCTTCTTGTTTGAAAGTTGGAAATAAAACTCAAATTTATGGACAAAAGGTTCTATAAGAATATCTTCTACTTCAGAGTTAACATAGTTCTTGAACTCGTCTAAGCAACGTGTCCAATAGGTCATCCATCTAGTAGAAATAACACTAACACGACTACTAGAAGGGAAGAAGATTTTCCTGATGTTTAGGTAGATATATCTACAATTTTCTAGGTGAAGTTCCTTACAATACTCTTCAAAATCTTCAATGATCCTAATAGTACGAGGAACGCCTTGATCAAACCCAAATTGACGAGCAACTCGATGATGTAGATATGCTACGACACCACAGTCGAGGAACTCACTGGAAGAGTCACACCAGTCATGGAGCGACGAGAGACTCCCGGGTGTACACCAAATGATGAATCCTACCTCAACAGTGGAAAGACTTTTACACTTATCTAACAAATTTACCAAATCTTTAGAGCCTTACGGATAGAAATCCGGATACCATTTATACCCCGCTAACTCTTTAGTATAAGGGCGGAAGACAGATTCTTGAACATTATCAATAACGTCAATAAATGATCCCAGTGGTCTCCTATTCACCCAAGCCCAGGCTTGGGGATCAACAACATCAGGTTTCTCCAATGGGGATCGTAGTATTTCTTGTAGCGCTCAGCAAAGAACAACTGCAAAAATGTCATATCTACATAGCACATCACTACATATCAACCTTTTGAGTGCACTGAAGCCTTGTGATAAGGATCTAGTCTTTGATACAAAAACCCCAAGTAGAATAGGCTTAGTGCGAAGCGTTCCCCATGTGATATGCGAATCGCTAGATGAAAGAAACGAGGGCTAACGCTGTTTCAGGACCCCCAAGGAAATATAAACAATGATAGCCACAAAGGGAGAAAGGCCATCAGCTCCTCCTCAAAACAATGAAACAATGTGAATGAGTTAGGTCAAATTGCAAAGAAGATTATATAAAATGATAAATCAACATAAGAGTACTTACTTGCTATCGTAGCCAGGACCATTGATATGTCCCCCACCTTTCTCCTGTTTGAAGAAATACTTGAACCATGAAACGAATGTAAGCTTTCTACATTTGTCCACAGCAGCTTCCATGTGACCATCTAATGAGGCTATCAAACTTTCATCCTCTTAAAAATTTCACCACTAATGATATCTGTTAATCCTACATCATTAGGCCTAAGAGCATACACACATCTTCTAAAGTGGGGGTAACCTCACCCCATGAAGTGATAAAAATGTGCGTCTCAGTGCTCCAACGACGTATGATAGCTTACCATGTTTCAATCTCTATAGCATGAATGAAACCCAGCTTGGAGGTGATCCATATCGAGTCATGTACCCCTATGATGAAGGACACTTCCATACTTCCTAACAATGTACTCCACCGAAACCTGATGTTGGTGAAAGGAAGCAAAATACAATGAAATCTACTTTAAAAGAAGAAAGCAATTTAAAGTTATCTGGCTCATCTACTGGGATTGTAGGTGGAAATAGTTGGGGAATGATTCAATAGAAAAGAATTGAGATGCTTCTAATACGTAGGACATTTAGCTACCAAGATATTCAAAATAGGAGAGGAGAGCAACCTTGTAAACCCCTGAAATTTTCATAATTCTTAGAAAATAATCCTAGAAGTCTAACGATAAAATCGAAACCTGAAAATCAACCTAAGTTAAAACTAAATTCTAAATAAGGTCAAATACGAAAATTCTTAACCTTGAGAAAAAGAGAACCCTCAAAACAAAATAGAAAATCTAACAATCTATTGATTCAACATTTGTATGCCAACCGAATCATCTATCCGATCTCTAACAAGCAAATCAAGATGATATATCCAAATAATGCTTGGCAACAAAATATAAAAAAAAAAACCTAAAATCCTTCGGTGGATTTTAGAATAAAAAATTTCGATTTCCACCAAAAGTCAAACTGAGTCAACCCATAACTCTAGACTCGGTTAAATAGTCCCGAGAACTAAAAAATATTGAATAATCACAAGTAAAATAAAAATAGACCATAGATATTGAATCAAAAATATAACACGGACAAAACCCCAAAGTTTTATGATCTTACGAATAACTCAACAACTCCGGAAGTCAAACTAGAACCCTAAAATTCAACACAGTTTACAACAAACCTTAGAGTTTAAGATCCAACAATCCCTTGCTCTTAAACCCTAAACAATGGAACTGAAACAATTATTGAAAATAGTTCATAATAATATAGGAAAGCTTAAAATATCATATTCGCAAATTTCGAATATTTTTCGGATTCAAATGAGTTTAGTTTTCGAAAACCGTGCCATAATACACCGAACGGCAAGTATTTTCTAACAATACCAATAGACTCGTAAATATATAAGGTTTCTAAAAATATAAGTTTTAGAACTTTTCTGGTAACTAAAAATTATAGATATCTCATTTATACACGCATTTTTATTAAAACCAGTATTTTAACTGTCTAGTCCATTATTCATAGTATTTTTTCTACTATTCATTACTATTTATCTATCTCTACTTTTTCTTACTACCTATTTTACTACCTATACACCTATTTTCTTACTTTTTAACTCTTTCAATACATCTCTAATAAATCATATCTTACACATTACTTCTTTTTATTAAAAAATAACAAAAATAAATTATTCAACACCCCCCCACCCCCCCCCCCCCCCCCCCCCCCCCCCCCCCCTTTATAGCCAAAACCGGTACCCTTTCCTTCTCTCTCTAACTATTTTTCTTTTTCAATTTATTTTATTACATACAATTTCCCTCCATCTTAAACTATAAATACCCCATCTCCCTCCACTTCTTTCACACATTCATTTTACATAACAAAACTCTCTCAAATTCACTCCACAAATCCTATCTCCAAACTATCTCTCTATCAAAACTCTCTTCCATAAATTCTTTACAAAATGCTCCTCTATACACAAACTATCCACTACATACTACCAACTACATAATACCCCATTCATTTACCATCTTCACACCACAAAAACACTTTAGGTAAACTTTTTCCAACTGTTTAGTTTACCCATGTCATGTAACTTAGCATGACCATGGTGTTGTTTTAAAACTCATATGAGTAGTAAAAGCAATAATATGTTCATGTTTTGTTCTTGCACATGCCAAGAATTTTCGATTTTATTATTTTGCTATTATGTTTATATATGTTGTTGTTATTGTTAATATTATTGTTATTATGTTTTTAATCTAACTCTCTCTCTCTCTCTATATATATATATATTACTAAGTATATGTATATCTATATATTTTTAGAGTCTAATGCTCACTAACTTTCTCTAACTTGCTTTTATTATTCTTAATACTTGTATTATTTCTTTTTCTTTTCTTTCTTTTTCTTTTTCTTTTTCTTTTAGAACTAGTCTATTCTTAGTCTTGGGATGCCTTGATGAAGCTAAGGCTCCCAATACTTGACTAGGTTGCCTTGATGAAGCTAGGGCTCCCAATGCTTGACCGGGATACCTTGATGAAGCTAAGGTTCTGAATACTTAATATTATTACCTTGCTTATTATTATTATCTTGCTTCTTACATTTTTCTTATATTTTCATCATTTTCATCTTACATGCTCATATACATGCATCCTCATAATGATATTGTCTCAACAACATGTAAAGTGGAATTTTTTTCTTTAATAGAGGAATTTGAAGCTAAAAAACTTTTATTATGTAACTAGTCACTAAATAAAGAAACTTGTCAACAACAATTTAGAAAATGTATTTTTACAACTTCTTCTCAAACTTTTCCTAAAGTTTTCCTAAGTCTCAACAAATATAATTTTACCAAGGAAACATAGGAGAAATGCAACCAAACTCTCTTTATATACATCAAGATTTTGTTATCACCCACCTAGGCAAAATTATTCCTACAACTTCTTTTCAAACCCATAAAGACTTTTCTACAATAATAATGAAAATGATTTTTTCCCAGAGAAGTTAACTAACAAAATAAACATTTTCTTTTATTATGATAAATCACGTAAAGTTTATTAAAACTTAGTAATAATAATTATTTGATAAATAAAATTTTCTCAAAAAGCTTACATGTAGGAATTTTTACCAACTCCATAATAAAAAGTAATAACTATACTAAGTTTTGTAAGTTAAGGTAAAATCAACTCACCAAATTATAAAATCAATTAGAAAAAAATAAAAGTTTGCCAAGGTTTCTAAATGATAAACTCATTTTCAAAGAAATAAAAGAATATAAACAGTAGAGGTTTCAAAAACAATGGATATTATCAAAAACTTAAGAAAATATTAAAACATGATTCTCTTCCAAGTAAAATTGGTCAAAGAGTTAAAAGACCAAATTTAAGAAATAAATTTTATTTTTAAAGAAGTTGGAAAAAGAAAATATAAGAAGAAAAAAACTTGTTTATCAAAGTCATTTCTTTAAAAGAAAATATACACAACTCAAATTATAATAAGTTATCAACAACTTAATAAAACTCTTGAAAACTTCATTTTTATCACTAAAAGTAAAATTTGTAAAAGACCAAAACTAAGAGAAAAATTATTTTAGAAAGGAAATTAGAAAAAAAAAAGAATATACTTATAATAACTCAAGAAATTATGAAATTCTTTCAAAACACTTAGGAAAGAAATTGTTAAGATACAAGTCGTCAACACCACAAGATATTGTTTTGCGAAATATAATTATTGAGACAACACTATTAGAATCTTGCATAAAATATGAGCCTATATCCATATTCAAAGGATTTTTCCAACTATACTACTATCTACATTTTGGTACAAGTATTTTTGGATAAGGAAAAGTTTGCAAATTTATGTTTTGAAAACCATAATTTTCGTGATGAATCTGTACCCTACGATTTTGAAACCCAAACGACTTTATATGACAAAAATAACCTTAGAAATGGATAGATCTTTTCTAATAGGTAGAAAATGGTAGATTATGTGTGAAATTCCAAGTTAAAATGAGTAAGTTATGGCCATTTTAAATTGGGATTTCATTCCATGTGATTTTTTACGAACATAGTAAAATAGAATTAGAAAGTTCAAGTAGAATTCCTACGAAATACTCATCCCAGGTATTTCTTTTGACTAGATGATGCAGAATACAAGATTTCCCTTCTTGAGGATTACTATGACTAAGAAAATTGCGAAATGGACGAGTAAGTTATTCCTCTTAATTTCGTTACTTGCTTGTGCTTGTAAAATAAGGGCATTAGTATACTAAGAAAAGATAAAAATGGACATGTATGAAGAATCTAGGGATATGTATATATGTGATTCTATGCTTATGTGATGAAATGAGAATTAAGAATATCGCAACTTCAAATTGTTTGTTAAGTATTTTGTCTACCTGCATTTATGCTTGGTTATTTGTCTACAAAATTGTTTGATCACCCCTAAGAAACCTTAATAAAGTTTGACTTAAGAAAAATATAACATTCATGCATAGCATCCATCGAGTCACATCTCCTTCGGAAGGCCACTACTCTTGTGTGTAGAGTTGGATTGGCTGTTATCGTACTAGAACACGGGCCATGTTCCTTCCTAGAGAATATAAATTACTCAAGGAATGCGACTATAGGTTCAAAGCCGAACCAATCGAATACTTTAGATGGGGAACTAGGACTAGCCGTAGAACGTTGAGGATCTTCATCAACAATTCTCTAATCTTTGATACGGAAGTGTAAATCCGTTCTATATACGTGATTGTTGCATAGCATACATAGCATATGCGTGAAAATTTAGTTGAACTTGTTTGAAATCATGGTGCGAATGAAAAAGAATACCTCACTAAGCTAGTTGTAGCTTATACCCCCATAGATTTTTATTGAAACAGGTATACCTGTGGCTCTATTCAAGGATCATGACGTTAAGGAAGTCATGGATAGATTTTAAACTCTTGTGGAGGAAGTGCAAACATTGGATGAAGTTTTTTTGTAAATTCCTTATATGTAAACATATGCTATGTTAGTATTTTGGAGATTCCTAAAGGAATGTATTTATATAGATTTGGATACAATAGCAGGGGTATGCCTCTCAGATTTGAAATGAATCATGTTTATGTTTTATGATAAGTATTCCCTTTATCTTATTACTTGATTGTTATCAATGTAAATTGTGTTACTCCGATGTGTGCCATTGGTTGTGATGTACGCCTTGTACATGATATGGAAGCCTTTGCGTGACTAAGGTAGTCATTCTTAGGCTTTAGTATTGTGTATGGCAGACTGTCACGTTTAAGGTACTCCTCGGGGCGTGACAATTTAAGTTGGTATCAAAGCAACAAGGTTTTGGGAATTAGGAAAAAGGATACGGGGAGATTAGATTGATAGAATTTGATCTTGAAAACCAAAAATATAGATGACCTGTAAATTCAAATCATTATGTCTAATAATAGAACTCTACCTTGGAAAATATTAGAAGAAGGCAGGAAGTGCTTATACAAGAATCGGAGGATATTTAGGAAGATACGATCAATGAAATAGAAGTATAGAATGTTGACCCGAGTTTGAGGAAAGCAGTAATGACTTGGTAAAGGAACATAGCAGAATGATGTGGAGAAAACATGAAGGAGACATAGAATTGAGATATAGAATGAATAAAGTAAGCCTACCTTAGCAATTTCAATAAGCCTGGATGCATAGTAACCCTACTCGACTCCTAGCTGAGACTAATTAGAAACAAGATAAGTATATTACCCCTTTATCGCTAAGACTCTTAGGTGAATGATATTAAGTGCCTACGCCAACGTTTTAATCAAACGGATAAACGCCTATAACGTTTCTCTTTCCTTTAAAAACAAATAACATGTGATCTAATACGACCGCTTCATTTGGTTCTAGGAAGCTACCCGAGGAAACCATGCCACAAGCGGCCATCCCTCTCAAAGAACAACAAGAACAAAAAGCACCCCCACCACAAGATCAAACTCAAGAAATCTAACTACCATGAGATGCCTAGAAGAGATGGTGAGAGCATACATGCAACAAGTACCCATGACTTTTGTGCCCACTCCAGTTATGAGATCCCAACTCGAAACAACACCAATATCACAAGCCCCTTCCTACATGGCTAATCGAGAACCTGAGGCTAAGAGGCATAAACAACTCGAACCTTTTAAAGAACCCGTAACCCCTAAGGTCAAATGCTAGAAGTGTAAAGGTGGACATTTCCCTAAATTTTGCCCACGACCACAAAATAAGTTTTATTTTTGTGGAAACCCTGATCACAAGCCCGTGATTATCCTAAAAAGAATGGTGCTATCTGCTTTGGTTACGCCAAGGAAAGATACGATGCCAACAATCACCTAACGACATTGAGGGAATGTGTATATATGCAGATGCCCCATCCACCAGACTAGAAGTTACCTCAGAGATGGCATAGTAACGTGCTTTATGTGCCAAGTGTGGCACCTTTATATACGTGAGGATCTAAAGTCGCAAGATCTATGGGTCGACCCCACCTAATCCCCCAAAGAAAATGACCTATCTAGGAAAGAATGTGGAACTTCGTCTAAAGATCCTACAATAATAACTCCCATCACGGGAAAGGAAGAAGCTCCTAATAATGAGGACAAGGAATAAATAGGCTTAGCATATTAAGGAGATGTTCCTATCCTGTGAAGTATAATCCAAAGTCACGACGAAAGCTAAATCTTTCATAAAGCCTTTAAAACATCGTTAGGAGTAACGCTTTTGTTAAAGGATTAACGATGTTGTAAACATTGTCTAAGAATGATTTGAAATTGTAATCATGTTTTACATCCTTTCTTTGAACTTCTGTAAAGGAAGAATTTAAGCCTTCCTTCTTTTTTCCTGTATTTGTTTTAATGATATGTATTCCTTTCTATTACTTTGATTTCAATCAGTTTCCAATATTCCTTCTATACATATTATATATATTTATTTATTTATTTATGCATTTCCATACTTGATCGCTATTAGTATGATTCTTCGATGTGTTTTCGAAATGCCTAAGACTTAATAAAATCCAAGAATCTCACATAAAACTTAATAAAACCTGTAGAGAAAATAGGAGACACACTCGTGCACAACGCGAACCAAAAATACCCCCTATAGACCCTGAGAACCGAGAAGGACCTCAACAACCAAATCAACCAAGAGTGGACCCAGCTAACATCGAACAACTTGTCAACCTCATAAGGGATTTCACGCAACAAGCTCATGATATACTAGCACCTATACCTACGCAAGAAGTGGCACCAGAAGTTCCAACACTACCTATTGAAACGGAAAAAATTGAGCCGCTATCACCAAGACCTTATCAGAGTATGTTGCCAAATTTTATAAAGTGCGATTGATATTTTGATGGAGCTTTTGGGAAACCGGATGAAGCAGAGGATTGGTTAGCACAAATAGAGTGATCTTTTAGAGCTTTTGAAGTACCACAATGCCTTCAGCTCATTTTTGGTACTTATATGGTGAGGTTCAATGCAAGAATATGGTGGGAATCCAAAAGTAAGGAGTTACTACCGCCAACCACATGGGAGACATCTAGGCATGAATTCTTGGAGAACTTTTTCCCTGGAAGCTCGAGAGTTCAGTATAGTACGTATTTCTTAAGTGTCTCTCAAGGAAGCCGTAGTTTTGAACAATATGAGACAGAGTTTAGCAGAATGTTATAATATGCCCCTGAATCATATAAGAATGGTGAGGAACTCAAGAGGCAAGTATTCTTAGGAGGATTGGACGAAGACCTTTGTATCAAGTTGATCAAGTTTGACATCAATGGTTTTCGAGAATTAGTAGAAAGAGCACGAATTGTGGAAGGTGATAAGAAAAGGAGAAGGATGGAAAGAAACATCATGATAATTGAGGAAGAACCTATAAGTGGACCTAGCTTACGCCTTAAAGTCAATAAGTCTAAACCATCGATCAACTCGAGTAGAAAAAGGGATAAAAAGACACTAGATATCCAATGTTGGAAATGTAAAGGGGGACATCATCCAAGACAATGTCCCAAGCTACAGCACAAGTGTTACTACTATGGAAGTCCAAACCATAAAGTCCATAGATGCCCAAAGAAGACCACCACTATCTGCCTCATCTATAAGAAACCAGAACATATTGCCAAGCAGTGCCTTAAAAAGAAAGGTACGAATTGTCACTCCCCAAAAGATACCCTAAACGTGACAGTCCGCCACACTCGATATTTAAACTTAAGTAAAGCAACCTTAGCCTCTCCATGAGTTTGAACATCGGGTGTAAGGCTCACGTTCAACATATAGGGACCATACTTTGCTTCGAAATAGTTTAAGGAGACATACATAGCAACAAGAATGTAAATCATAACAGTTACATTTAAATTTATTCTATCACATGATCTGAGGGGCATACCCCCGTAAAAAAAACATTAAGAGTTCTCAGACTCTCAACTCTTATATTATCCTTCAAATACCAATTTTGGAGACTCAAATAGAATTCCATGCCTACGTCTAGGTCCCGGCCTCATCAAAAAGCTCCAAAATTACCAAGAGTTGTACCTGATGATAGTGGCTCCTCAGAGATAGCCATAAATATTCATACTGTAATAGGAAACTATTAGGGTATAAGCTCGCGAGCTTAATGAGATTTCATTTCCAATAATTAGTACTCGTCTACGGTATAAATAATAGAAAAGTTATTAACATCCATATGAACGCACAAGCAAATGAGCATACAAGCATATGACTTTCTGGGAGTCGTATGTGAATGAATTTACGCCTCCATTCGGGGTTAGGATGGTCCATAAGACATGCAACCATAAATTCCAATTCTAAGTGGGGTAGTTCATAAGTCATGCAACTATAACTCTGATCTCTTTCTCTTAGTTATACAACCTCTTTTATTTTATTATAGTAGTTTTATGTGCCTACTCCACATCCGTTAACTTAAGCGATCCCACATCCTTAATGTTAACATAAGCCCCCTCGCCTTCTGCTAATATATTTGTGTCCCACCAAAGATATATTAGCTAATGCAATGTGACTCACTACGTGATATGCATGTACAATTTATTTATATATTCGTGGCATGTTAACTATGTAAATTAAATGTGATCATAGAGAATTTCAGACAATCCAAGTCTATACTAGCTCATACAATGATTTTTCAACAAGTCTCACATCGACATACTTATTATTCTTTCAACCACGATTAAATCACAACTCATCATAACTTTATCTTCTCCTAATTCTAGTGCCACTACAATTACAAGCACATACATGAGCATAACTATTTAAGAAATGAACTCACTCGGCCATGGAGAGAAACCCACTAGTCGTAGTAGTCTGGTGGTAAGGATTCGTCGATTTCGGGATCACCTAACAAGGAAGAAATGCCCTAATAAGTATTTTATTACATAACTAATTCAAACTATATATCAAAACTAATCAAAATTGTAATTCTTGTTGTCACGCCCCGAGGGGTACCCTAAACGTGGCAGTCCGCCGTACACAATACTAAGGCCTAGGAATGACTACCTTAGTCATGCAAAGGCTTCCATATTATGTACAAGGCGTACATCACAACCAAGGGGACGCATCGGAGTAGCGCAATTTACATTGATAATAAATAAGTAACAAGGCAAAGAGAATACTTAATATAAAACATAAGCATATCACAATTCAATTCTTAAGGCATATTCTTCTATTATCTTCAAATAAATATACGTCCCTAATCATATAGGTTAGCACATATAAAGAACCTTACAAAATTTCTTCATCGTATGATTCCATATCCTTAATCATCCGTCCATGACTTCCTTAATGTCATGATCCTCAAATTTAATCCACGAATATACCTGTTTCAACAAAATCTATAGGGGTATAAGCTACAACTAGCTTAGTGAGATATTCCTTTTCATTCGCACCATATTTTCAAACAAGTTTATTTATTTAATCACACATATGCTATGCATACAATGCAACAATCACATGATTACGCGAATATATATAGTCATCCGGAAACCATATATAGAACGGATTTACCCCTCCGTATCAAAGGTTAGGGAATCGGGGTTGAAGGTCCTCGACCTTCTACTGCTAGTCCCCAGGTCCTCACCCACAGCGTTCGGTTGGCTCGGCTCCGAACCTAGAGTCGCTTTCCCCGAGCGATTTGGATTCTCCAGGAAGGAACATGGCCCGTGGCACCGCACGATCACAGCCAATCCAACTCTACGCGTAGGAGTAGCAGCCTTAGAAATAGATGTGACTCGATGGATGCTATGCGTGAACGTTTTATTGTTCTTAGGTCAAACCTTATTAAGGTTTATTAGGGGCGATCAATCAATTTAGCAACAATAAACAATCATACAAGTAAGTAAACAAAATTATTTAAACAAGCAGATCGAAGTTGCGATATTCTTAATTCTCAATTCACGCATAAACATAGAATCATATATATACGCATAATCCCGAAATCCCCAAATATATTGTTTTTATCTTTTCTTAGTATACTAATGCTACTACATTACAAGCACAAGCAAGTAACGAAATTAGAAGGAATAACTCACTCGTCCATTTCGCTATCTTCTTAGTCGTAGAAATCCTCGGGTAGGGTATTCTCGTATCCTTCGTCACCTAGACAAAAGAAATACCCGGGATAAGTCTTTCATGAATTTCTATTCTTGGAGATTCTAAACTTTACTTAAAATCGCGGTAAAATCGTATAAGAAGAAATTCCAACTTAAAATGGCCATAACTTGCTCATTTTAACTCGGAATTTCGCATATGATATACCGTTTTCTACCTATTCGAAAAGTTCTATCCATTTCTAAACTTATCTTGGTCATAAAAGGTCATTTGGGTTCCGAAAACGTCAGGTACAGATTTAAAACGAATTTTCTAAACTTTTGCAAAAATCCATTTTCTAACTCAACTTCATTTTAAAGAAAATCCTTTTGTAACAATATAAATATATATTTGATAAACACTTTTGAATATATAGGTATGCTCACTTTATATGCAAAAATCCTAATGGTAGTGTCTCAACAATTTATTTCATAAAACAATTCATTTAAACTTTAACTTTGAAATTTTCTTTTCAAGTATTTAAAGAAACTTTATATTTTTACTAGGTTGTTATAAATGAGTATATTCTTATTTTATTTCTTTTTCCAAAACAAGTAAATTTTCCTTTTAACCTTAGTTTTTCATAAATTTCGCTTCTAGTGATAAAAGATCTATTTTTATCAAAAAGTATATTAGGTTGTTCAAAACCTTTTTATAATTTTGTATTTAGGATGGTTTTAGAAAATGAATTTTGTCTTCTTATATTCATTTCTAAAATATAAGCTTTTGCTTTCCAAAACTTGTTCTTTCATTTCTTTTGAAAAGAATCATTTTTATAAAATCCATTATTATAAATCTTACCTCATTTATATTCCTTTGAAAATTAGTTCCTTCTTTTAGAAATTTGAAAATCATTATTTTTCCTAAGTGGGTTCATAACTTGATGAGTTGATTTTTGTCTTAACTTTGAAAACTAGTTTGTTCCTTAGTTTAGAAAAGAATTTAAGTCTTAAACTTTCGATATTAACGATTTATTTTTCTAAAAACTTAGATTACCATAAAATACAAGGAAAATATTTATTTATGTTTTCTTGGTAAAACTATCTTTGTTATTTAAGAAAACTTGAGAAAACTTGTATTATTCTATTTCTAGGTTGTTGATAATAACTTCATGTTTTTGTGGTAAATCATATAATTGGAAACTTAGCTTTGAGTTCATTTAGTAAAACAAGATTCTATTTTTAGACTAGTTGAGACATTAACATTATGCAAATGCAAGTATATGAGCATATAAAATAATAGAACATAAGAAAATACTAGAAATAAATAATGAGCAAGAAAATAAAATATCAAGCATTGGGAACCTTAGCTTCATCAAGGAATCCCGATCAAGTATTGGAGCCTTAGCTTTATCAAGGCATCCCGGGACTAAGAATGGACTAGTCCCGAAAGATTAAAGAAATAAATAAAAGATTGTTTTGACTTGATATGGACAAGTCTAAGACTAGAAAGACTAGTCTTAATATCACATAAAATAAATAAATTGCATAACTTGAATGTAAATAAATAACAAATGAGCTTATATGCTCTAAATAAATATATATACATATATACATAATTATATAACAATAAAAATAATCAACATAATAAATAAAGAAGCTTATGTACAAGAACAAAACATGAACATGTTGTTGCTTTTACTACTCATATGAGTTTCAAAACAACACCATAGTCATGTTAAGTTACATGACATGGATGAATAATAGATGGAAGAAATATTTACCTAAGGTATGTAAGAGGTATGAAGATGGTAGTGAATGTATGGTTATGTGGTTATGGAGAGATGGTAGTTGTATTACATAAAAGAGTTTTGGTAGGAGAGATTTTCTTCTTACAAGAAGAGAGTTCTTGTAAGAGTATGGAGAGAGTGTTTAGAGAGAATTTTTGCATAAATTCTTTACTTGAGAAAGGTGTGAAGAAATGAGAAGGAGAGAGTGGTATTTATAGAGTTTTTGGAGTGATTTTTGGATGTAATAAAATAATTTGAAAAAGAAAAAATAAATAGATGGATGTGAGAGGGGGAGGCGCCGGTTTGTGCTTGAAAGGGGGAAATTGATTTATTTTAATTTGTTTTGTGTAATAAAGAAGTAATGTGTAAAGTTTGATGTGATTAAAGGTGTATTGGAAATGAAAAAAGTAAGAAAATAGATATGTAGGTGTAAGAAATAGGTAAGAAAAAGTAGAGATAGGTGAATAGTAATGAATAGTAGAAAAGTACTATGAATAGTAGACTAGACAATTAAGTACCGGTAGTAATAAAAATACGCGTAATAATGCGATATCTGTAATTTTTATCTACCGAAAAATTCTAAAACTGATATTTTTGGAATCCTTGTATTTTTACGAGTCTATTGGTATAAACGGAATATTTTTAATATTCCGAGCTCCAGGACACGCTTTTCGAGAACCGATCCCGTTTGGGTCCGAAGGTCACTCGAAATTCGCGAATCTGATATTTTTATGTTACCTTACGTTATTACGAACTATTATAGGCTATTTACTTAATTTTGTTTTCTAGGGTTTGAAAACGCGGGATTGCCGGATCTTAAACACTAGGGTTCGTTATAGGCTTGTTGACTTTTAGGGTTCCGTTTTGATTTCCGATTTTCTGAGTTATTCGTACGATCGTATAATTTTTGAGTTTTGATCGTTTTATATTTTAGCTGACATCTATGGTTTATCTTATTTTATTTGTGATTTATTTAATAGTTTTTAGTTCTCGGGATCATTTAACCGAGTCTAGGGTTATGAGTTGACTCAATTTGACCTTTGGTAAAAATTTGAAATTTGTGATTTCTGAAATTTATCGAAAGTTTTAAGATTTTTCTATTGATCGTTATTTGGATATATTGTCTTGATTTGCGTGTTAGGAAACAGTTAGATGATTTAATTGATGTACGAACGTTGATTAAATCGGTAGTTGGACTTTATATTTTGTTTCAAGGGTTCTCGTTTTCTCAAGATTGAGAAAACTCGTTTTCGATCTTTATTTGGAATTAAGTTTTAACTTGGTTTGACTTTTAGGGTTTCGTTTCTGGCGCTTGTCTTGATTTAGAATTTGGTTTTAACTTGAGTCGATTTTTGGGATTTAAATTCTAAACTTTTAGAATTATTTTCTATGAATTATGAAAATTTTTGGGGTTTACACTTGTTATTTGCGGAAGTCCCGACTTAAAGCGACCATAACTTGGTCATTTTAACTCGGAATTTCGCAAATTATATATTGATTTCTATCTACTTCGAAAGATCTATCTAATTATAATATTATTTTCAAGTTTTGAAAATATTTAGGTCATGAAACACAGAGATCAGATCTGATCAGTAATGGTTCCCGATTCCGAAAAATAGTTTGTAAAGGCTTGTAATGTTTCTACTTGATAAATCATGTATACATGAAATACGAATGATTTCCTAGCATGAATGACATGTGATGAGTTAAATGTATGGATGATCTTGATAATTTTTGCTAAAGGAAAATTTTATAACTTTTATTTTGCAAGACCACAATAACAACTACTTATGAAAATCTAGTTTTCCAACTTTGACAACACACTTGTGTTTTGGAATTCATTCTTAGGAATTTCTAAATATCTTAGTTAAAATTGAGTCTTCATAACATACACTACCTAAGACCTTCATTTTTACATAAAAATTTGCATTTTACACTTTGTAAATATGTTTTCAAATAGGATTTACTCAAATAAATTTCTGATCGAAGAGTTCTTGTAATTAAGTCTTTAACTCTTTTAACTCGGCTTGTGCCATCCAGTATGGTGCTTTGGATATCGGTTCGGTATTTGGAGCCAAAACAATCTCAAAATCAACTTCCCACTTTGGTGGTAACCCAGGCAAAATCTCTGGAAACACATCCAAATACTTGTTTACAACAGGTATGTCCTTTTCCTCCCGAGTTTCCTCTTCATCCAAGATACCTTCGATAGGTACTATCTCTTCACCCTCCATCATCAGTTCGAAAGAGTTTAATCCAAACTTTCTTGGAACTAGGGTTTCTCCTACGAACTCCACATCTCCTCCCGATTGATCATAGAAACACACCATCCTCTTTTGACAATCCACTACGGCTTTTACCTTACTTAACCAATTCATGCCAAGGATAACTTCATATTTGTTCATCTCCAATATTATTAAATCACTTTTCAAGTGGTGTCCTTGAATTTCCAATGGGAAATCATTTATTACTTCTCGAGTCGACACAACACTTCCGGTAGGTGTCTTAATTCTCAGGCTAACAATAGTTGTGGCTATAGGTAATCCAAGTTGATTAGCAAAACTAGTGGTGATGAACGAGTGTGTCGCTCCCGTGTCAAACAAAACATAAGCCTCCATTTTATTCACCCGTATGTGTCCTGTGGTCAACAAACATCCATCACTACTCAATCCTAAAACACTCTCATAGCTACCTATTTGAGGTTTTAATTTCCAGCTTTCCCATAAACAGGTTTCAATTTGTTATAGAAAACGATTGTGTCACGCCCCAGAGAGGTATCCTAAACGTAACAGTCTACCACATACTATATAAGACTCTCGAATTACTAACCGAGTCCTTCGGGAGTCTTGTATAGATGCAAGGCATCCCTTTACGATAATAGAATAGTCTATTCAATGGAGTTAAGAAGTTTAATGTGGTATTTCATAGCCTTAGATGATGAATCAAAACACATACATAAGGTTACAAAGTCTAAGGGGCATTCCCCCGCAAAAGAATATTACGGTCCATTATAGTCATCCAGAGTCCTTTTGGTTTCTTGTGGAAGTCTAACCAAAACCGAAATAACCTTCTAAAGGAAACGCCTAGCTCTGGTACCTGAGTTGTAGCCTGCCTTGGCCTAAGCCAAATGAACTCGTGCTGCAACAAGTAAAAACTATAGGGGCGTAAGCTAACTAGCTTAGTAAGTGAAAACTTCCATATCACAATTTCAACAAAACATTCAAGCAAGTGATTAATCAATCAAGTGAAATACATCAAACACGTGAGTTCAACAAACATATGACCAGCCGAAAATCATATGTGAATGGACTTGCCCCCTCCATCCCAGGTTAGCAGATTAACGAATCCTGCGGTACAACGCCGTTTAGGCTCACGGTCAACCAACTCAAATATTCGTTTTATGGATCACGATTAACCAACATATTCGTTTTATGGATCACGAAAAACCAACAAATGCTAATGCTCCATCCCCATCGTGATATGAATGAGTTCAAGTTTATAATTGATGTCTAATAATCGATTAATCCAATTTTTTTAGGTGACCAAGCAATACTCGCAGACAATCAATTCTAACTCCTCTCTATATAAGCAATGAATTATCACCCGGCTTCGATATTCTTTAAATTCAACTTTACAAAAAAACAGCAGACAAATATAATTCCCAAATAACCCCATCATGCATATTCATTTTTTTTTTTTTTTTTGCTCAGCAACTAGTGCATCTATCACTACAATCACAAGCTATAATTAAAATTGGAAGTAATACTCACTCGGCCATGATACGTCGGTTTCTTAGTAATAGTAATCAGGCAGTAGGGATTCGTCATTCTCGGGATCACCTACTAAATAAGAATATCCTAATGAGAACTTCATCACTCAACTAATTCAAACTATGCATCTAAACTAAACAAAATCGTGATTCTCGCAATTTGCGGAAGTTCCAACTTAAAACGGCCATAACTTGGTCATTTTAACTCGGAATTTTGCAAATTTTATATCGATTTCTATCTACTTCAAAAGATATATCTATTTCTAATATTATTTTCAAGTTTTGAAAACATTTAGATCATGGAACAGAGGGATCAGATCTGGTCTGTAACCTTTTCCATTTTTGAAAAATTGTTTTGCACTTGATCAAAATATATCTAAGTTGATGATTCATGTGTATATAAAATATGAATGAGTTCCTAATTTGAATGACATGTGATGAGTTCAATATATGCATGATCTTGATGATTTTTGATAATGAAACTTTAATAACTCCTAATTCTTACAAGACTCCAACAATTTCTTCTTGAAAATCCAATTTTTCCAATTTTGCATCTCCTTAGTGTTTTGGGATTTCATTCTTAGAATTTACTTGATATCTAAATAAAAAAAATGAATCTTCATCATCTATACTATCCAAGACTTTCATTTTCACATAAAAATTTACATTTTTTTTCTTTGCAAGTATATTTTTAAATAAGCTTTTCACAAAAATCCAAATTTTGGAAAAATTCCTTTCCTGCACGTTTCCTTTGAGAAAACTTGTTTAATGCATCAAAATTTAAAGCTTTACTATATCTGTTACCTAAGGACTTCATTTAACACATAAAACATGCAATTTGAGCTTGAATGCTAGGTGTTTACATAGGCATCATCCCAAGTTACGAATTTAACAAATTGAACACTAACTCAAAATTTTCCATCTTAATTCCACTACTTATTTTACACATTACTCATATCTAAACTCATTCCAACTTATAAAAATTATTACTCAGTGATACCTATCACTTATACCCTTCATTTTTTATGTAAAATATGAATTTCAAAGTGGTTTCAAGGGTTTTTAAAATAGGTCTTACAAATCATACGAATTTTTCCTTGAACATTTCTAACAAAAATCTTTTCTTTTCAAGTTTCTTATCTTATCTTCATAAAAATCTACCAACTATCACATTTATATATACAAGATTAAGCTTTTATGGGCATTAATGCATGAAAACACAAAATATTCATATGAACATGAATGTCAAGAAAAATATGAGTGTCTAAATGCTAGATCTACTACTTATAGTGCATGAAAATGAGTTTAAAAACATGAACATATATTTTTCATGCAAGATCTCTACTTTTATATGCATGAACATAACAGTATTTCAACAAAAACTCATTAAACATAAGATCTACTCTTGTGATGGCTTGGTATTCATGTATTAGTGTTTTCTTGTCCCTAGCATTTGCTCACTGGGATTTAAATTGAAAACACACAAGAATACTCTTGCCATTACAAGATTAAGTAGAGATAAAGATTGAAATCATCACCTAAAGGAAGATCTAGAGAAGAAAAGAAGAAGAAATGAACTTGTGAGTGTGTATGCGTGAGGAGGGGAGCTCACGGCAACATGAGGGAAAGAAGAGAGAGTTTTTCACTTTTCAAAATTTTTGGAAGACTAAAAATAAAGAGAGAGAGTGAAAATGAGTTATATATATTAAGTGTATTAGGGTTTTATTGTATTAAAAGAAGTAAAATAAAACAAATAGAGGGGGAAAAGAAGAGGGGGGTGCGTTGGCCACATTAGGGGAGAGAGAGGGAGTGAGTTGAATTTGATTGAATTTGTAATTTAAGTAATAATATGTAATAAAAGTAATAATTTAGTAGGAAACAAAATCTTCTTGGAAAAGAAAATATAATGAGTAGTTATAAGGATATAAGAATAGAGCATGGGTAGTGTATTTTGTAGGTTGTACTTGTGAATTATGGTAAATAGTAGACAAGACATCTACTTTACCGGTAGTAAAGAAAATACGGGAAAAAGGCTATAACTGTAATTTTTATAGCCCAAAAAATTATAAAATTTACATTTTTGAAATCCTTATAAAATTTCGGTTCTAAGGAGTATTCTAGAATATTTTTCTGAGTTTCTAGTCCCGGGACTCATTTTCTGTAATGGAGCTCGGGAAGGCACGGAATAGAAAATTTTCCGAAATTAAAACTTTCTAAGGTTTGAAATATACTTTAAAACAATAATTCACATTAATTTATTTTATAAAACTTCTTTTGTTATGAAACCGAAGGAAAGCCGGATCTAGGGTTTCTAAGCTTCTCTCACTAAGCTTGAACTAGACCGATTTAGGGTTTTGCTTTTTAGTTCCCTGAGTTTACTTTACTACTAAGAAAACCGGGGTTTACAACCTCCACACCTTAAACAGAGTTTTGTCCTCAAAACTGAACTGGCGTACCTTGTCCTTCAAATAACTCGGGGTACTTCCTTCGGATTTCCTCCTCAGCTTCCCACGTTGCTTCCTTGAAGGCATGGTTCCTCCACAACACTTTAACATAATGAATGTCCTCAATCCGCAGCCTTTGGGTTTTCTTATCCAATATCTTTATGGGGTGTTCTTCATATGTCACATTTTCCTTTAGCTGAACAGGTTCCAACTCCAAAATCCTCTCCGGATCAGGCACATATTTTCTTAACAAAGATACATGAAACATATTGTGAATCTCGGACAAATTTGGTGGTAAAGCTAGCCGGTAAGCTAGATCTCCGACTCTCTCCAAAATTTCGAGGGGTCCAATATATCTCAGGCTCAACTTCCCTTGTGTACGCATTCTTTTTATACTCTTAATTGGACTTATTTTCAGGTACACATGGTCACCCACTTTGAACTCGAGTTCCCTTCTTTTCAAATCTGCCCAGCTCTTTTGTCTGTCCTGAGCCTCTTTCATCTTTCGCTGGATTACTCTCACCTTATCGGCTGGTTCTTGTACCAATTCTAGCACGATAGCTATCTTTTCCACTTCATCCCAAAATAGAGGGGATCTACAACGCCGTCCATATAAGGCTTCATAGGATAACATCTGAATAGTCAAGTGGTAGCTGTTGTTGTAAGCAAACTCAATAAGAGGTATATGATTATCCCAGCTCCCCTTGAATTCTAATACACAGGCTCTTAACATGTCTTCCACGGTTTGGATTGTTCGCTCAGACTGTCCATCGGTTTGAAGGTGATATGCTATACTGAAGTGCAATTTGGTGCTCAAACTCTCTTGCAGGCTTGTCCAAAACTTAGACACAAATATTGGGTCTCTATTCGAAATAATCCCAGCTGGCATGCCATGTAGTCGCATAATTTCCCGAATGTAGATCTTAACTAGCTTTTCCATTGAATAAGTCATATTTATGGGTAAGAAATGCGCTGACTTGGTTAACCGGCCCACTATTATCCATACAGCATCACAACCTGAGGAAGTCTTTGGGAAACCACACAAAATCCATGGATATCTGACCCTACTTCCATTCGGGGATAGGTAAAGGCTTTAACAATCCACCTAGCCTTTGGTGCTCTACTTTCACTTGCTGGCAAATGATAAGATCATATCATATACAACTTGTTGATGTTCAAAATAGCTAGAATGGATACTTGTTTTGGTTAAAATTCATGTTTCAGGTCTAATTCGGACAAAGAAATGGAGTGAAAATTGGAAAAATTCAAGGATACGCCGGCTTTTCTGACTTCAAGGCCACCGGCGTTGAGACAGCTTACAAGATGCATTCATTCAAGGATGTTGCCTATACTGCCAGCTTTGCAAGCTTTGATTCAACCAAATATATGCCACTTAAAAGCTGCCGGCGTAGAAGATGAATAGGCCAGCGTACATTGAAGGCCGGCAGCTCAGAATCCAAACGTTGCCAGTGCAAAAGGAGTTACAACGTATGCCAAACACTAAGCCGCCGGTGTTGAGGCAGTGTAGATCAGAGATCAGAAGCGATAAGTAGATAACACATGCTCGGAGACAAATGAAAAGACCAAATTTGATATATTGTCTAAGCCGGCATCAAAGCCGCCGGCTTTAGGACGGCTTTCGTTATAAATTGGTCCAACCTTTCATTTTTCATTACATACGCCGGCTAGATCTATATCTAAGCCGCCGGCGTAGAAGTGCCCTACACTTGTAATCGAAGTTGAAAGCTGCCAGTGCACTACCTGTGTAAAGAAGAAAAAGGCTTTACGTCGTCTGTAAGCCGCCGGCGTAATATCTATAACTGTTGGCGTACAATTTGAAACTACAATTTTCCTTTAATGCTTTTCATGAAATTTTTCCTATAAATAGGGGATCTCCCTCCTCTAGTTGAACAAGCAGAAGCAAAATAGAGAATACTTTAGTACACAAATAGTTTTAGCATTTCATAAAGATTTGTGAGAGATTTGAGCTTTCAAGAATTGTAATTGAAGATTGCGATATTTGAATTGGTGATATCTAATCCCTTTCTTATGCAATTCATTTATCTAAATTATTTGTTCATAATGTTATCAATTGCATATTCTTATTTGATTATTGAATCATCTTTCATGAGTAGCTAAACTTTTCTTTGTGGAAAGTAATGAAATCCTAATTTTGCTAAAATGATTCTTGAACTTATATTATAGGATTGTTAGAATTATGGAATATTTGTATTGAATCTTAATTATCTATTTTACTTCTGATTGAAATTGAATTGATAAGAATTCTGATAATTTGGAAAAAGAATTAGGGTTCATAGGAATTCATGAATTGAGATTAAACAACAATTGTGAAAACAGTGAGTTTAATCTAATTTAGAAATTGTTCCATGTACTTCATGCAATATTTTATTTTAATTTCTCACTAAGGAATTAGGAGAAGTTAATTTAGGATATTAGACAATTATAGAATTGGAAGATTTATGATTGTAAATTAGATTCCATTGATAATTTGTATAGCGGAAGCTAATAGATTATTTTATGGTTCACTAAAACTTGATAGTTTAAAGTCTTTACAATTTCTTACAAATATCCACAATTCTAATTATTCATATAATATAACTTCAGTATGATTAATAAAGATTAGGATGGATTTTGTTCCTTCCCACATTTATCTTATATAACTTCTCACAATCTCATTGCATTCATATTAGATATAATTAGTTAGTTAATTGATATATTTTGATTGTCTAAATATTAGTATAAACTAATATCAATCTAGTAATTAATTTAGTCATTGTGGGAACGATACTCAATTCACTTTTATATTACTTGATCAAGATCGAGTACACTTGCTGGTAGTATATGAAATTACATGCACATTTTACTCAAATCAACAAACCAGACACTTCATCACATAATCTGCTACATCTCTTCATGTCGTTCCACCAATAGTGGCTTTTCAAATCTTGGTATATCTTGATACCTCCAGGATGCATGGTGTAACCAGAGTTATGGGCTTCACTCATTATTTCCTTTCTCAACTCCTTATCTTCGGGCACGCACAACCTTCTCTTCATTATGATCACATCCTCTTCGTCTACAGCAAAGTCCAGGTATTTTCCTACTTGGGTTTCCTTTTTAATCTTTTGTATCACCTCGTCACCTTTGGGCCTCCTTGATTCTTTCTATTAGGGTTGGCTCTAATGCCAGATTAGCTATCTCAAGATTTGTACTTTAGTTTATGAACTCAATCCTCAATCTCTCAAATCTCTAATCAGATCTCTTTGACTTGTGATCAAGGCAGCTACTTCCCCATAATTTTTCCGACTTAGGGCATCCGCAACTGCATTAACCTTCCTTAGACAGTAGTTTATTCCCAAATCATAATCCTTTATTAGTTCCAGCCATCTCCTTTGCTTCATGTTTAATTCCTTTTGTGTGAACAGATACTTAAGGCTCTTATGATCGGTGTATATCTCACACCTCTGTCCATATAGATAGTGTCTCCAAAGTTTCAAAGTGAAGACAATCGCGGTCAACTCTAGATCATGCGTGGGGTAGTTTTGCTCGTGGGGTTTCAACTGTTGAGAGGCATAGGCAATAACTTTCCCTTCTTGCATTAATACGCATCCAAGGCCATTCCTTAAAGCATCACTATGCATTGTGTAAGACTTTTCTGGGTCCGGTAGAACCAAGATTGGTGCTGATACTAGTTGCTATTTCAACTCCTGGAAACTCTGTTCCCTCTTATCTGTCTAAACAAATTTCTCATTCTTTTAGGTCAACTGAGTTAGCAGCTTGGCTATTTTGGAGAAATCTTTCACAAACTTGGGATAGTAGCCCGCCAATCCCAAGAAACTTCTCACTTCGGTAACCGTTTGTGGCTATTTCCATTCTACTACAGCCTTAATCTTCTCAGAGTCAACTGATATCCCTTCTCCAGTTACCACATGTCCAAGAAAAGATATTCTGTCCAACCAAAAGTCACATTTGGACAATTTGGCGTACAACTTATCTCTGTCAAGGTTTGCAACGCCAACCAAAGATGTCTTCGTGTTGTTCCTTAGTCTTAGAATATATCAGGATATTTATGAAGACTATTACACACTTATCAAAAGTGGCTTGTAAACTCTGTTTATAAGATCCATAAATGCAGGTGCATTGGTCAGTCAAACGACATCACCAAAAACTCGTAATGTCCATAACAAGTACGAAAAGCCATCTTTGGTACATCCTCAAGCTTTATTCTTAATGATGTATCCGAACGTAGATTGCATGAGAACACGCATGCTCCTTACAGTGATTTAACAAATCGCCGATTCTTAGCAAAGGATATCGATTCTTGATGGTCATCTTATTTAACTCACGGTAATCGATACACAATCTCATTGAACCATCCTTTGTCTTCACGAACAGGACAGGTGCGCCCTATGGCGACACCCTTGTTCTTATAAATTTCTGATCCAAGAGTTCTTGTAATTGAGTCTTTAACTCTTTTAACTCGGCCAGTGCCATCCGGTATGGTGCTTTAGATATCGGTTTGGTGTTCGGAGCTAAAACAATCTCAAGATCAATTTCCCTCTTTGGTGGTAACCTAGGCAAAATCTTTGGAAACACATCCAAATACTCGTTTACCACAGGTATGTCCTTTTCCTCCCGAGTTTCCTCTTCATCCAAGCTACCTTCGATAGGTACTGTCTCTTCATCCTCCATCATCAATTCAAAAGAGTTTAATCCAAACTTCCTTGAAACTAGGGTTTCTCCTACAAACTCCACTTCTCCTCCCGATTGATCATAGAAACACACCATTCTCCTTTGGCAATCCACTACAGCTTTTACCTTGCTTAACCAGTTCATGCCAAGGATAACTTCGTATTTGTTCATCCCCAATATTATTAAATCACTTTTCGAGTGGTGTCCTTGAATTTCCAATGGGCAATCCTTTATCACTTCTCGAGTCGACACAACACTTCGGTAGGTGTCTTAATCCTCAGGCTAACAGCAGTCGTGGCTATAGGTAATCCAAGTTGGTTAGCCAAACTAGTGGTGACGAACGAATGTGTTGTTCCCGTGTCAAACAAAACATAAGCCTCCATTTTATTCACCCGTATGTGTCATGTGGTCAACAAACATCCATCACTTCTCAACCCTAAAGCACTCTTGTAGCTACCTATTTGGGGTTTTAATTTCCAGCTTTCCCATAAACAGGTTTCAATTTAATACAAAAAATGATTAAATAAATAAATAACTTTTAACTTAAGAGGGTCTTGCTACTAACCTGTCACCAGACCGCCATCCATGCCGTCATTTTGATCCATGGTTGCCAATTCCACCTCCTCATCTTCATCTTCCTCGACCATCCACTGGCCTTCGAAGTTATAAAGTCTCATCCCATGCATCACCGAAGCTGCACGGCTCCCACTTTACTACTGACCTCATAGGGTTGGTATTGCTCGAAGTCCCAAAGGGTCGAGCGCCACACTTTTTGTTGCGAGCATTCAGAGGCCAAGTGCCCCTTCTCCTTGCAAATGAAACAAGTCACGGCCATCTTCTTTGGGCACGTATAAACCATATGGCCAGAATCACCACAAAAATAACATTTATTTCTCAACAGGGCATTGCCTAGGAACATGAGTCCCCTTGCATTTCCAACAAGTGACATTGACCTTAAACTGAGTCGGCCTTCCACTAGTCTCATCTTAAATCCCTGGTACGGTTTGTACCTCTTCCCTTTAAATCCTGAGCTTGAGGCGTCAAACGCCTTTTCCCGAATACTCTTTTATCAGGCTCCTATATTTCCTTTTCCTGGCTCCTTCAATCACTCGAGCCTTTTCTACTAACTCGAGGTAGGTTTTCACTCCAAATTCTTCCAGCTTGATTCGTAACTCCTCATCCAGACCTCCCAAGAATACCTGTTTCTTCAATTCCTCACTATCCCTGAAGGATTCAAGTGCATACTGCAGCAAGTGAATAAACTCAGTTTCATATTGTTCCACAGTTCTTCCTTTTTGCTTAACATGGAGGAAGTCAGCACTATACTTCACTCTTAGGCTGGAGGGAAAATAATTTTCCAAGAATTCCCGACGGAAGGATTCCCATGTAACCGGTGGAGCCAAGCTTCTTCTTTTAGAGTCCCACCAACCCTCGCATTGTATCTCAACATGTATGTTCCATATTCCAATTGTAAATAGGGTGGGATCTCATAAGCAGCAAAAGATCACTCAATCTGAGCTAACCAATCCTCAGCCTCATCGGGTTTACCAAATGCCCCATCAAAATACCGGTTACTTTTAATGAAGTCCGGTAAGGATCTTCGATGAGTCCTTCGGTATGGTGGAGGTGGTGGTAAGGGCACATTGTAGGAATGCTCCTCCTGTAGAGCAGGTGCTTCAGCAGTCACTTCCCGGTGATCTGCAGGTGGTGGTGGAAGCGGAGCAGAATCTCAAACACTTTTTCCTTGGTACGGGTTCTGATTTGGATTTTGGTTCTGGATGAATGTATTTAAAAGATCGGCTAACTGCCCAATCGCATTCATCACATCACCTTATTGGTTCTGCGGTGCTACTCCTTGCGGATTTGGTTGAGGTACGGCAGGTTAATCAGCTTCGTTCGGGAGAGGTTCTTGCTCCCATTTCGAATCCGTCGGTTTCATCTTTTACACATTGTTTAATAACTCTTAGTTTCTTTAATGTTTTCAACTTTGAAGGAGTTAATTTGTCAAACAAAGTTTGTAATTTTGAGAGAATTCGGAAATCAAAATTTTGAAAGGAAATAAATCTCATAAAACTTCATATACTCATGAGGAAGAACAAAAGAATTCATACATAAGAATAAATTTACAAATTCAAAATAATGACATGAATGAATGAGTGCTCATGCAGTTTATATGTGGTTAATGCTCTTTATGTCTAATGTCTAACATGCTCAATTCTCATAACTTCTTTCTTTTGAAATAAACATGATCCTTCATTACTTTTGTGAGCCATACAAAAATTTACATCGGAGATTTTTTTTCACAAAATTTGGCTAGCTACCTTCTAGTTCCAATTCTAAACATTTTTCTCTATTTCCGGAAACAAAACAAAACAAACAAGGAAAAAGAAAAGAACAAAATACTAAACTATCTAGAGATCCTAAGGCAAATTGGCATCCCGCATTGCCTACTACAAAAGAAAAAAAAGAAAGACTTCACTTGGACTTCATGGGTTGAGCTATCATTCCAACCTTCACTTATCACTAGCATCATCAGAGGTCGAACTAGAGGGTCGTCCCCTACTAGAAGAGCCACCATCATCCTGTCGGACAAATAGACTAAGGTACTCTCTCACATTCATCCTCCGCCTCCTAGCGGGTCGGACTAAAGCCTCTTGGTCTTGCTCCTCACTTTCTCCTCTCTTTCTATTCCTTGCTCCTCTCTCGGGTTCACTTCTTCCTCTTCATCTCTTGCTTTAGGTTCATCCACTTTTTTCCACTATCTCCGGTTCTCTCCTAAGTTCCTCATCCACATTTTCCACTTCCATGGGCTCGGGAGCCACGGGTTCTAATACTACCACATCAAGCACAGGAGGATGTTCACCCTCAATGTAAATGTCCCTCCATAACAGGGGATCTATCTCAGGCTCTACCCTCCCACTGTCAGGAATCTCCAAAACTCGATTAAAATCCCACACAAACTGCTTAGGTTCCGGATTTACTTCCCCTTCCGGCTCTATGGGTGGGGTAAGGGTTCTGGGCACTACATTCTCTTCCCAATTAGGATCCTCCTCAGGGTCCTCTACTTCCTCCACTTCCTCCTCAGCCTCAATACCCACTCCAATCACAGGTGCATTATTTAATTGCATACCTATATCACTAGCTGGGGAGGTGGATGATTACAGTGGTGGAATAATATCTAAATAAATCGCATGCCATGTAATGTGATTCCATGCATCAGCTATGTTCCAATCATGGTGGTCAACAAGTTATCATGAGCATAAACATATAAGGTACCTAGAGGGATCCATACCCTAAAGTCTAGAGGGTCGGGTTCCTCCTTTCATTCTTTAAAATAAAAGTAGCTTCTTTAGTCATGGGCTCGTGCCCATATTCTACCATGATTCGTTCTAAGTTATAGATTGTCTTCAATTTGGTCCAATTTCTCCTCCCCATAAGGTCGTATCTCAACTGGTCAACCACAGCGGCCCATCTCGTATTTCTCAATCCTTCTTTCCACAATCTGAACATTTCCCTTATAGTCCGGAGACTCCTTGCTAATGCAAAATCCTCACATAGCTCTCTCAGTCTTAATCTGTACTCCACAAGGATCTCATCTATCCTTTTTGTAAAATTCCTAGCTCGTTCCCGGGTCTCACCCAAGGAGACCTACAACAAGAGAAGACTCCTAATTAGACTAACAGAGAAAGATGTTTTCAACTCCACTTTAACCTATTAGTTAACTTCTAGGTTCGGTTTCTTTTAATTATATTGTCTTGTTTTATAACCTAGTGCTCTGATACCAACTGAAACTGTCACGCCCCAGAGGGGTATCCTAAACGTAACAGTTCACCACATGCTATATAAGACTCTCGAATTACTAACTGAGCTCTTCAGGAGTCTTGTATAGATGTAAGGCATCCTTTTACGATAATAGAATACTCTATTCAATGGAGTTAAGAAGTTCAATGTGGCATTCGATAGCCTAAGATGATAAATCAAAACACTTACACAAGGTTACAAAGTCTAAGGGGCATTCCCCCGCAAAAGAATATTAAGGTCTATTACAGTCATCCAGAGTCCTTTTGGTTTCCTGTGGAAGTCTAACCAAAACCGAAATAAACTTCTAAAGGAAAAACCTAGCTCCGGTACCTGAGCTGTAGCCTGCCTTGGCCTAAGCCAACTCGTGCTGCAACAAGTAAAAACTATAGGGGCATAAGCTAACTAGCTTAGTAAGTGAAAACTTCCATATCACAACTTCAACAAAACATTCAAGCAAGTGATTAATCAATCAAGTGAAATACATCAAACACGTGAGTTCAACAAACATATGACCAGCCGGAAATCATATGTGGATGGACTTGCGCCCTCCATCCCGAGTTAGCAGATTAACGAATCCTGCGGTACGATGCCGTTTAGGCTCACGGTCAACCAACTCAAATACTCGTTTTATGAATCACGATTAACCAACAAATGCTAATGCTCCATCCTCATCATGATATAAATGAGTTCAAGTTTATAATTGATGTCTAATAATCGATTAATCCAATTCTTTTAGGTGACCAAGCAATACTCGTAGACAATCAATTCTAGCTCCTCTCTATACAAGCAATGAATTATCACCCGGCTTCGATATTCTTTAAATTCAACTTCACAAAACAACAGCAGACAAATATAATTCCCAAATAACCCCATCATGCATATTCATTTTTGTTTTTGCTTAGCAACTAGTGCATCTATCACTACAATCACAAGCAATAATTGAAATTGAAAGTAATACTCACTCAGCCATAGTACGTCGGTCTCTTAGTAATAGTAATCGGGCGGTAGGGATTCGTCGTTCTCGGGTTCACCTACCAAATAAGAATATCCTAATGAGAACTTCATCACTCAACTAATTCAAACTATGCATCTAAACTAAACAAAATCGTGATTCTCACTATTTGCAGAAGTTCCAACTTAAAACGGCCACAACTTCGTCATTTTAACTCGGAATTTCGCAAATTTTATATCTATTTCTATCTACTTCAAAAGATATATCTATTTCTAATATTATTTCCAAGTTTTGAAAACATTTAGGTCATGGAACAGAGGGATCAGATCTAGTCTTTAACCTTTTCCATTTCCGAAAAATTGTTTTGCACTTGATCAAAATGTATCTAGTTGATGATTCATGTGTATATAAAATATGAATGAGTTCCTAATATGAATGACATGTGATGATTTCAATATATGCACGATCTTAATGATTTTTGATAATGAAACTTTAAGAACTCCTAATTCTTACAAGATTCCAACAATTTCTTCTTGAAAATCCTATTTTTCCAATTTTGCATCTCATTAGTGTTTTGGGATTTCATTCTTAGAATTTACTTGTTATCTAAATAAAAAAAATGAGTCTTCATCATCTATACTATCCAAGACTTTCATTTCCACATAAAAATTTACATTTTTTATTTTGCAAGTATGTTTTTAAATAAGCTTTTCACAAAAATCCGAATTTTGGAAAAGTTCCTTTCTTGCATGTTTCCTTTGAGAAAACTTGTTTAATGCATCAAAATTTAAAGCTTTACTATATCTATTACCTAAGGACTTCATTTAACACATAAAACATGCAATTTGAGCTTGAATGCTAGGTGTTTACATAGGCATCATCCCAAGTTACGAATTTAACAAATTGAACACTAACTCAAAATTTTCCATCTTAATTCCGCTACTTGTTTTACGCATTACTCATATCTAAACTCATTCCAACTTATAAAAATCATTACTTAGTGATACCTATTACTTATACCCTTCATTTTTCATGTAAAATATGAGTTTCAAAGTGGTTTCAAGGGTTTTTAAAATAGGTCTTACAAATCATACGAATTTTCCCTTGAACATTTCTAACAAAAATCTTTTCTTTTCAAGTTCCTTGTCTTATCTTCATAAATATCTACCAACTATCACATTTATATATACAAGACTAAGCTTTTATGGACATTAATGCATGAAAACACAAAAATTCATATGAACATGAATGTCAAGAAAAATATGAGTGTCTAAATGCTAGATCTACTACTTATAGTGCATGAAAATGAGTTTAAAGACATGAACATATATTTTTCATGCAAGATCTCTACTTTTATATGCATGAACATAATAGTACTTCAACAAAAACTAATTAAACATAAGATCTACTCTTATGGTGGCTTGATATTCATGTATTAGTGTTTTCTTATCCCTAGCATTTGCTCATTGGGATTTAAAGTGAAAACACACAAGAATACGCTTGCTATTACAAGATTAAGTAGAGATAAAGATTGAAATCATCACCTAAATGAAGATTTAGAGAAGAAAAGAAGAAGAAATGAACTTGTGAGTGTGTGTGAGAGGAGGGGAGCTCACGGCAACATGATGGAAAGAAGGAGAGTTTTCACTTTTCAAAATTTTTTGAAGGGTAAAAATAAAGAGAGAGAGTGAAAATGAGTTTTATATTAAGTGTATTAGGGTTTAATTGTATCAAAAGAATTAAAATAAAAAAATAGAGGGAGAAAAGAAGAGGGGGGTGCGCCGGCCACATTAGGGGAGAGAGAGGGAGTGAGTTGAATTTGATTGAATTTGTAATTTAAGTAATAATATGTAATAAAAGTAATAATTTAGTAGGAAACAAAATCTTCTTGGAAAAGAAAATATAATGAGTAGTTGTAAGGATGTAAGAATAGGGCATGAGTAGTGTATTTTGTAGTTTGTACTTGTGAATTATGGTAAATAGTAGACAAGACATCTACTTTACCGATAATAAAGAAAATACGAGAAAAAGGCTATAACTGTAATTTTTATAGCTCGGAAAATTATAAAATTTATATTTTTTGAAATCCTTATAAAATTTCGGTTCTAAGGAGTATTCCAGAATATTTTTCTGAGTTTCTAGTCCTGGGACTCATTTTCTGTAATGGAGCTCGGGAAGGCCCGGAATAGAAAATTTTCCAACATTAAAACTTTCTAAGGTTTGAAATATACTTTAAACAATAATTCACATTAATTTATTTTATAAAACTTCTTTTGTTATGAAACCGAAGGAAAGCCGGATCTAGGGTTTCTAAGCTTCTCTCACTAAGCTTGAACTAGATCGATTTAGGGTTTTGCTTTTTGGTTCCCGAAGTTTACTTGAATACTAGGAAAATCGGGGTTTACAGATTGAATAAATAAATGACTTACAACTTAAGAGGGTCTTGCTACTAACCTGTCACCAGACCACCATCCACGCCATCACTTTGGTTCATAGCCGCCAATTCCACTTCCTCATCGTCATCTTCCTCAACCATCCACTGGCCTTCAAAATTATAAAGTCTCATGCGATGCATCGTCGAAGCTGCACAGCTCCCACTTTTATTTCCTGACCTCATAGGGTTGGTATTGCTCGAAGTCCCAAATGGTCGAGCGGCTATACTCCTCCGTTGCGAGCATTCTAAGGCCAAGTGCCCCTTCTCTTTGCAAATGAAACAAGTCACGGCCATCTTCTTTGGGCATATATAAAACATATGGCTAGAATCGTCACAATAATAACATTTGTTTCTTAACAGAGGGCATTGCCTAGGGACATGAGTCCCCTTACATTTCCAACAAGTGACATTGACCTTTAACTGAGTCGGCCTTCCACTAGTATCATCCTTAAGTAGGGATGCAACCGGGGCGGGTCATTATAGGGTACCCGGCCCGCCCGAACCGTTAAAAACCCTATAGGGTCAGACCCTATAGGGTCGCGGGACGGGTTTGGAAAATTACTTGCTGACCCTATAGGGTTTCGGGGCGGGTTCGGGTCATTAAAAAAACCCGATGGGTAACCCGAACCCGTTATAATATAAATAATTTAAAAAATTAAATCTGAAATTTTAAAATCACCATTATGTAATATATTTTTATTATTTCTTGATTTTTAACATCTTGATTTGCACCTCCATTGTATTTAAGATATAAAAGCCCTTACGAATTTTCTCATTGAGCTAACACAATAAACATATTACATATTAACCTTGTTGCTTCTTCGCTTTCCCTCTCACTATTGATATTTTTGAAAACATGTTTTTCTATTCTTGAGTCTTCACAAGGCATGGTTCCTACATATGTATTATGTATATTTATGTAAGTGAAGTAATATCTTTTCTTCTACATTTGAAAATCTTCTTATGATAGTTTTAAACCTTTATATTTCTTAATAAAGTTGTGGCATATCTTATAAAATTCATTCAAGCATAGTTGTAACTAACTATTATGCTTCTATAGGATAAAATTATCGTTAAATTTTGTAATTTAACGAAGTATTGAGAAGAGGAAAAAAAATTAAGCGGGTCACGGGGCGGGGCGGGTCAGGGTCAAAACCCTACAGGGTCGGGTTTGGGTATTGAATAGAAAACCCTGTAGGGTCACGGGGCGGGTTTGGGAAACCCTATTGGGAAGCGGGGCGGGTTCGGGTCTTATATGACCCATCCCAAACCCGCCCCGATTGCATCCCTATCCTTAAGTCCATGGTACAGTTTGTACCTCTTCCCTTTAAATCCTGAGCTTGAGGTGTCAAACGGTCTTCTCCCGAATACTCTTTTGTCGGGTTCCTGATATTTCCTTTTCCTGGCACCTTCAATCACCCGAGCCTTTTCTACCAACTCGGGGTAGGTCCTCACTCCGAATTCTTCCAGCTTGATCCGTAAGTCCTCATCCAGACCTCCCAAAAATACCTGTTTCCTTAATTCCTCACTGTCCCTGAAAGACTCAGGTGCATACTGCAGCAAGTGAGTAAACTCAGTTTCATATTGTTCCACAGTCCTTCCCTTTTTCTTAACATGGAGAAAGTTCGCACTATACTTCACTCTTAGATTGGAGGGGAAATAATTTTCCAAGAATTCCCGAAAGAAGGATTCCCATGTAACCGGGAGAGCCAAGCTTCTTCTTTTAGAGTCCCACCAGACCCTTGCATTATATCTCAACATGTATGTCCCATATTCCAATTGTAAATAAGGTGGGATCTCGAAAGCAGCAAAAGATCGCTCAATTTGAGCTAACCAATCCTCAGCCTTATCGGGTTTACCAAATGCCCCATCAAAATACCGGTTACTTTTGATGATGTCCGGTAAGGAGCTTCGATGAGTCCTTCGGTATGGTGGAGGTGGTGGTAAGGGTACATTGTAGGAATGCTCCTCCTGTAGAGCAGGTGCTTCAATAGTCACTTCTCGGTGATCTGCAGGTGGTGGTGGTAGCGGAGCAGAATCCCGGACACTTTGCCCTTGGTGCGGATTTTGATTTGGATTTTGGTTCTGGATGAATGTATTTAAAAGATTGGCCAACTGCCCAATCACATGCATCACATCACCTTACGGTTGCTGGGGTTCTACTCCTTGTGGATTCGGTTGAGGGACAGCAGGTTGGTCGGCTTCATTCGGGAGAGGTTCTTAATCTCGATTCCGAATCCATCGATTTTGTCTATTTACACATTATTTAGTAACTTTTAGTGTCTTTTAACGTTTTCAACTTTGAAAGAATTAATTTGTCACACAAGGATCATAACTTTGAGTGAATTCAGAAATCAAAATTTCTGAATGTAAATCAATTTCATAAAACTTCATATAATCATAAGGAAAACAAAAGAACCCATACATAAGGAAATAAATTTACAAGTTCAAAATAATGACATGAATGAATGAGTGCTCATGCAATTTATATGTGGTTAATGCCCTTTTATGGCTAATGTCTAACATGCTTGATTCTCATAACTTCTTTCCTTTGAAATAAACATGATCTTTCATTACTTTTGCAAGTCATACAAGGAATTACATTGGAGATTTTAGTCTGCAAAATTTGGCAAGCTGCATTCTAGTCCTAATTCTAAACATTTTTCTCTTATCCGAAAACAAAACAAAATACAAGGAAAAGAAAAGAACAAAATACTAAACTATCTAGAGATCCTAAGGAAAATTGGCATCTTGCGTTGCCTACTACAAAAGAAAGAAAGAAAAGACTTCCCTTAGACTTTCATGGGATGAACTATCTTTTCACCTTTCATTCATCACTAGAATCATTAGGGGTCAAACTAGAGGGTCGTCCCCTACTGGAAGATCCACTGTCATCCTGACGGACAAACAAACTAAGGTATTCCCTTACATTCATCCTCCGCCTCCTAGCGGGTCGGACTAAAGCTTCTTCGTTGTGCTCCTCACTTTCTTCCTCTCTTTCCATTCCCTGCTCCTCACTCGGATTCACCTCCTCCTCTTCAATTCTAACTTCTGGTTCATCCACTTGATTTTCCACGATCTTAGATTCTCTCCTAAGTCTCTCATCCACATTCTCTACTTCCATGGGCTCAGGAGCCACGAGTTCACGGACCGCCACATCAACCACAGGAGGACGTTCACCTTCAATGTAAATGTCCCTCCATAACAAGGGATCTATCTCAAGCTCTACCCTCCCCCTATCAGGAATCTCCAAAACTCGATTGAAATCCCATACAACATGATTGGGTTCCGGATTCACTTCTCCTTCCGGCTCTATGGGTGGGGTAGGGGTTCTTGGCACTACATTCTCTTCCCAATTAGGATCCTCCTCAGGATCCTCTTCTTCCTCCTCTTCCTCCACTTCTACCTCAACCTCATTACCCACTTCTAACACATGTGCATTATTTAGTTGCATGCCTATATCTCCAGCTGGTGGGGGTGGGATGATTACATGCGGTGGTATAATATCTAAATAAACTGCATGCCATACAATGTGATTCTAGGCATCCGCTATGTTCCAGTCAAGGTGGTCAGACAGGTTATCATGGGCATAAACATATAGGGGACCTAGAGTGATCCATACCCTAAAGTCTGGAGGGGTCGGGTTTCCAGCATTCTTCAAAATAAAAGTAGCTTCTCTTGTCATGGGCTCGTGCCCATATTCTACCATGATTCGTTCTAGAGTATAGATTGTCTCCAACTTGGTCCAATTTCTCCTCCTCATAGGATCATGTCTCAACTGATCAATCACAGCGGCCCACCTCGTATATCTTAATCCTTCCCTCCACAATCTGAACATTTCCCCTATAGTCCGGGGACTCCTTGCTAATGCAAAATCCTCACATAACTCTCTCAGCCTTAATCGATATTCCACAAGGGTCTCATCAATCCTTTTTGTAAAATTTCTAGCTCGTTCGCGTGTCTCACACAAGGAGACCTACAACAAGAGAAGACTCCTCATTAGACTAACAGAGAAAGATGTTTTCAACTCCATTTTAACCTATTAGTTAACTTCTAGGTTCGGTTTCTTTTAATTCTATTGTCTTGTTTTATAACCTAGTGCTCTGATACCAACTTAAACTGTCACGCCCTAGAGGGGTATCCCAAATGTAACAGTCCGCCACATGCCATATCAGACTCTCGAATTACTATCCGAGCCCTTCGGGAGTCTTGTATAGATGTAAGGCGTCCCTTTACGACAATCGAATACTCTATTCAATGGAGTTAAGAAGTTTAATGTGGCATTCGATAGCCTTGGATAATAAATCAAAACACATTCATAAAAGTTACAAAGTCTAAGGGGCATTCCCCTGCAAAAGAATATTAAAGGTCCATTACAGTCATCCAGAGTCTTTTTAGTTTCTTGTGGAAGTCTAAACAAAACTGAATACAACTTCTAAAGGAAACGCCTAGCTCCTGTACCTAAGCTGTAGACTGCCTTGGCCTAAGCCAAATGAACTTGTGCTACAACAAGTAAAAACTATAGGGGCGTAAGCTACACTAGCTTAGTGAGTGAAAACTTCCATATCACAATTAAAACATAACAATCAAGCAAATGATTAATCAATCAAATGGTATGCATCAAACACGTGAATTCAACAAATATATGACCAGCCAGAAATCATATGTGGATAGACTTGCGCCCTCCATCCCGAGTTAACAGATTAATGAATCATGTGGTACGACGCCGTTTAGGCTCATAGTCAACCAACTCATATATTCGTTTTATGGATCAGATTAACCAACTATATTCATTTTATGGATCACGATTAACCAACATATATTCGTTTTATGGAACACGATTAACCAACTAAATTCGTTTTATGGATCATGAAAAACCAAAAAATGCTAATGATCCATCCCCATCGTGATATGAATGAGTTCAAGTTTATCTTTGATGTCTAATAATCAATTATACCAGTTCTTTTAAGTGATCAAGCAATACTCGCAGACAATCATTGCTAACCCTTCTATACAAACAATGATTTATCACCCAGCTTCGATAATCTTTAGACTCAACTTCACATAACTATAGCAGACAAATAAAATTCCCAGATAACCCCATCATGCATATTCATTTTTGTCTTTGCTAAGCAACTAGTGTAGTTATCATTACAATCACAAGCAATAATTGAAATTGGAAGTGATACTCACTCGGCCATGGTACGCCGGTCTCTTAGTAGTAATAATCGGGTGGTAAGGATTCGTCGATCTCGGGATCACCTACCAAATAAGAATACCCTAATGAGAACTTCATCACTTAACTAGTCCAAACTATGTATCAAAACTAAACAAAATCGTGATTCTCGTTATTTGCGGAAGTTCCAACTTAAAACGGTCATAACTTGGTCATTTTAACTTGGAATTTCGCAAATTTTATATCGATTTCTATCTACTTAGAAAAATCTATCTATTTCTAATATTATTTTAAGTTTTGAAAACATTTAGGTTACGGAACAGAGGGATCAGATCTGATCAGTAACCTTTTCCATTTCCGAAAAATTGTTTTGCACTTGTTTAAAAATATATCTAGTTGATGATTCATGTATATAAAAAAATATGAATGAGTTCCTATCATGAATGACATGTGATGAGTCCAATGTATGCATGATCTTGATGATTTTTGATAAAGAAAATTTTGAGAACTCCTAAATCTTACAGTCTCCACCAATAACTACTTCTTGAAAATCCAATTTTCCAAATTTGGCATCTCATTAGTGTTTCGGGATTTCATTCTTAGAATTTCCTTTTTATCCAAATAAAAATGAGTCTTCATCATCTATACTATCCAAGACTTTCATTTCTACATAAAAATTTACATTTTTCACTTTGCAAATATGTTTTTCAATAGGCTTTTCTCAAAAATCCGAATCTTAGAAAATTCACTTTTTGAATAATTCATTTGAGAAAACTTGTGTACTGCATCAAAATTTAAGGCTTTACTATATCCACTACCCAAGGACTTCATTTAACACATAGAACATTCATTTTGAGTTTGAATAATAGGTGTTCACCTAGGCATCATCCAATGTTACGAATTTTACAAGTTGAATACTAACTCAAAATTTTCCATCTTGATTCCACTACTTGTTTTACACATTACTCATATCCAAACTCATTTCAACCTATAAAAATCATTACTTAATGATACCTATTACTCATATCCTTCATTTTTTTTTATATAAAAAATGAGTTTCAAAGTGGTTACAAAGGTTTTTAAAATAGGTCTTGAAAATCATACGAATTTTCTTTTGAACATTTCTAACAAAAACCTTTTCTTTTTAAGTTCTTTGTCTCATTTACAAAAAGATCTACCAACAATCACATTTATATATACAAGACCAAGCCTTTATGAACATTAATGCATGAAAATACAAAATACCTATATGAACATGAATGTCAAGAAAAATATGAGTGTCTAAGTGCTAGATCTACTACTTCTAGTGCATGAAAAAGAGTTTAAAAACATGAACACATATTTTTCATGCAAGATCTCTACTTTTACATGCATGAACACAATAATATTTTAACAAAAGCTCATTAAACACAAGATCTACTCTTGTGATGGCTTGATATTCATGTATTAGTGTCATGCCCCAGAGGGGTATCCTAAACGTACAGTCTGCCACATGCTATATAAGACTCTCGAATTACTAACCGAGCCCTTCGAGAGTCTTGTATAGATGTAAGGCGTCCCTTTACGATAATAGAATACTCTATTCAATGGAGTTAAGAAATTTAATATGGCATTCGATAGCCTTAGATAATAAATCAAAACACATTCATAAAAGTTACAAAGTCTAAGGGGCATTCCCCCGCAAAAGAATATTAAGGTCCATTACAGTCATGCAGAGTCCTTTTGGTTTCCTATGGAAGTCTAACCAAAACCAAAATAAACTTTTAAAGGAAACGCCTAGCTCCGGTACCTGAGCTGTAGCCTGCCTTGGCCTAAGCCAAATGAACTCGTGCTACAACAAGTAGAAACTATAGGGGCGTAAGCTAACTAGCTTAGTGATTGAAAACTTTCATATCACAATTTCAACAAAACATTCAAATAAGTGATTAATCAATCAAGTGAAATGCATCAAACACGTGAGTTCAACAAACATATGACCAGCCGGAAATCATATGTGGATGGACTTACACCTTCCATTCCGGGTTAGCAAATTAAAGAATCCCGCGATACGACGCCGTTTAAGCTCACGGTCAACCAACTCATATATTCATTTTATGGATCATGATTAACCACCATATTCGTTTTATAGATCACGATTAACCAACAAATGCTAATGCTCCATTCCCATCGTGATATGAATAAGTTCAAGTTTATAATTGATGTCTAATAATCGATTAATCCAATTCTTTTAGGTGACCAAGCAATACTCGCAGACAATCAATTCTAACTCCTCTCTACACAAGCAATGAATTGTCACCCGGCTTCGATATTCTTTAAATTCAACTTCACATATCAACAGCAAACAAATATAATTCACAAACAACCCCATCATGCATATTCATTTTTGTCTTTGCAAAGTAACTAGTGCAACTATCATTACAAACACAAGCAATAATTGAAATTGGAAGTAATACTTACTCGGCCATGGTTCGTTGGTCTCTTAGTAATAATAATCGGGCGGTAGGGATTCATCGTTCTCGGGATCACCTACCAAATAAGAATATCCTAATGAGAACTCCATCACTCAACTAATTCAACTATGCATCTAAACTAAACAAAATCTTGATTCTCGCTATCTACGGAAGTTCAACTTAAAACGGCCACAACTTCGTCATTTTAACTCAGAATTTCGCAAATTTTATATCGATTTCTATCTACTTCAAAAGATATATCTATTTCTAATATTATTTCCAAGTTTTGAAAACATTTAGGTCATGGACAGAGGGATCAGATCTAGTCTTTAACCTTTTCCATTTCCGAAAAATTGTTTTGCACTTGATCAAAATGTATCTAGTTGATGATTCATGTGTATATAAAATATGAATGAGTTCCTAATATGAATGACATGTGATGATTTCAATATATGCACGATCTTAATGATTTTTGATAATGAAACTTTAAGAACTCCTAATTCTTACAAGATTCCAACAATTTCTTCTTGAAAATCCTATTTTTCCAATTTTGCATCTCATTAGTGTTTTGGGATTTCATTCTTAGAATTTACTTGTTATCTAAATAAAAAAAAAAATGAGTCTTCATCATCTATACTATCCAAGACTTTCATTTCCACATAAAAATTTATATTTTTTACTTTGCAAGTATGTTTTTAAATAAGCTTTTCACAAAAATCCGAATTTTGGAAAAATTCCTTTCTTGCATGTTTCCTTTGAGAAAACTTGTTTAATGCATCAAAATTTAAAGTTTTACTATATCTATTACCTAAGGACTTCATTTAACACATAAAACATGCAATTTGAGCTTGTATACTAGGTGTTTACATAGGCATCATCCCAAGTTACGAATTTAACAAATTGAACACTAACTCAAAATTTTCCATCTTAATTCTACTACTTGTTTTACACATTAATCATGTCTAAACTCATTTCAACTTGTAAAAATCATTACTTAGTGATACCTATTACTTAAACGCTTCATTTTTCATGTAAAATATGAGTTTGAAAGTGGTTTCAATGGTTTTTAAAATAGGTCTTACAAATCATACGAATTTTCCCTTGAGCACTTCTAACAAAAATCTTTTCTTCTCAAGTTCCTTATCTTATCTTCATAAAGATCTACCAACTATCACTTTATATGTGAAAGACTAAGCTTTTATGGACATTAATGCATGAAAACACAAATTATTCATATGAACATGAATGTCAAGAAAAATATGAGTGTCTAAATGCTAGATCTACTACTTATAGTACATGAAAATGAGTTTAAAGACATGAACACATATTCTTCATGCAAGATCTCTACTTTTTGTATACATGAACATAATGATACTTCAACAAAAACTCATAAAACACAAGATCTACTCTTGTAATGGCTTGATATTCATGTATTACTGTTTTCTTATCCCTAACATTTGCTCATTGGGATTTAAAGTGAAAGCACACAAGAATACTCTTGCCATTACAAGATTAATAGAGATAAAGCTTGAAATCATCATCTAAAAGAAGTTTTGGAGAAGAAATGAAAAAGAAATAGACTTGTGAATGTGTGTGTGTAAGGAGCTAGAGTCACAGGACAATGAGGAGGAGAAGAGAGAGTTTTTCTCTTTTAAAAATTTTTGAAAGAGTGAAAATGAAGAGAGAGAGTGAAAATGAGTTTATATATTAAGAGATTTAGGGTTTATTTGTATTAAAAAGAAGTAAAATAAAACAAAATAGAGGGGGAAAGAGGGGGGTGTGCGTTGGCCACTAGAGGGAAGAGAGGGAGTGAGAGTTGATTTTTATTAAATTTGTAATTTAAGTAATAAAATGTAATAAATGTAATAATTTAGTAGGGAACAAAATTTTCTTGGAAAAGAAAATATAATGAATAGTTGTAAGAATGTAAGAATAGGGTATGGGTAGTGTGTAGTGTAGGTTGTACTTGTGAATAGTGATAAATATTAGACGAGACATCTACTTTACCCGTAGTAAAGAAAATACAAGAAAAATGCTATAACTGTAATTTTTATAGCTCGGAAAATTATAAAATTTATTTTTTAAATCCTTATAAAATTTCGGTTCTAAGGAATATTCTAGAATATTTTTCTGAGTTTCTAGTCCCGAAGCTCGTTTTTCCGTAATTGAGCTCGGGAAGGCCCGGAATAGAAAATTTTTCGAAATTATAACTTTCTAAGGTTTGAAATATACTTTAAAACAATAATTCACATTAATTTATTTTATAAAACTTCTTTTGTTATGAAACCGAAGGAAAGCCGGATCTAGAGTTTCTAAGCTTCTCTCACTAAGCTTGAACTAGACCGATTTAGGATTTTGCTTTTTGGTTTCCGGAATTTACTTGACTACTAGGAAAATCGGGGTTTACAATCAGCATTTTCTTATCCCTAGCACTTGCTTATGGGGATTTAAAGTGAAAACACAAATGAATAATCTTGCCATTACACGATTAAGTAGTAATAAAGCTAAAAATCATCACCTAAGGAGAGATTTGATGAAGAAATGAAGAAGAAATGGACTTAAAGTGAGTGATGAGTGAGTGGGGGGGTTGGGGTTCACGGCACAAGGAGAGGAGAAGAGAGAGTTTTTCACTTTGTAAAAATTTTTGAAAGAGCAGAAATGAAGAGAGAGAATGAAAGTGAGTTTATATATTAAGTATATTAGGGTTTGTTTGCATTAATAAAAGAAGAAAAATAAAACAAATAGAGGGCAAGGGGGAGGGGAGTTGCACCAGCCACTAAGGAGTGTGAGAGAGGGAGTAAATTAATTTTGTTTGAATTTGTAATTTATGTAATAAAATATAATAAACGTAATAATTTAGTAAGAAACAAAAATTTCTTGGAGAAGAAAATATAATGAGTAGTTGTAAGGATGTAAGACTAGGGCATGGGTAGTGTGTAGTGGAGGTTGTACTTGTGAATAGTGGCAAATAGTGGCAAATAGTGGCAAATATATCTACTTTACCGGTAGTAAAGAGAATACGGGAAAAAGGCTATAACTGTAATTTTTATAGCCTGAAAAATTATAAAACTTATATTTTTGAATTCCTTTTAAAATTTGGAATATTTTTCGAGTTTTTAGTCCCGAGGCTCGCTTTTTCATAATGGAGCTCGAGAAGGCCCGGAATAGAAATTTTTCTGAAATTAAAACTTTCTATGGTTTGAAATATACTTTAAAACAATAATTCTCATTAAATTATTTTATAAAATTTCTTTTGATATGAAACCGAAGGAAAGTCGGATCTAGGGTTTCTAAGCTCCTCTCACTAAGCTTGAACTAGACCGATTTAGGGTTTTGCTTTTCTATTTCCGAAGTTTACTTGACTACTAGGAAAATCGGGGCTTACAACCTTCCCACCTTAAACAAAGTTTTGTCCTCAAAACTGAACTGACGTACCTTGTCCTTCAAATAACTCGGGATACTTCCTTCAGATTTCCTCTTTAGCTTCCCAAGTTGCTTCCTCGAAAGCATGGTTCCTCCACAACACCTTAGCATAATGAATGTCCTTATTTCGTAGCCTTTGGGTTTTCTTATCCAATAACTTTATGGGATGTTCTTCATATGTCAGATTCTCCTTTAGCTGAATAGGTTCCAATTCCAAAATCCAATCCGGGTCAGGTACATACCTTCTCAATACTGACATATGGAACATGTTGTGAATTTCGGACAAGTTTGGTGGTAAAGCTAGCTGGTACGCTAAATCTCCAACTCTTTCCAAAATTTCAAAGGGTCCAATATACCTCGGGCTCAACTTCCCTTGTGTACGCGTTCTTCTAATACTCTTAATCAAACTTATTTTCAGGTACACATGGTCATCCACTTTGAACTCGAGTTCCCTTCTTTTCAAATCTGCCCAGCTCTTTTGTCTGTCCTGAGCCTCTTTCATCTTTCACTAGATTACCCTCCTTATCGACTGCTTCTTGTACCAATTTTGGCCCGATAGCTATCTTTTCCACTTCATCCCAAAATAGAGGGGATCTACAACGCCGTCCATATAAGGCTTCATAGGGTGGCATCTGAATAGTTGAGTGGTAGCTATTGTTGTAAGCAAACTCGATAAGAGGTATATGATTATCCCAGCTCCCCTTAAATTCCAATACACAGGCTCTTAACATGTCTTCCAGAGTTTGGATTGTTCGCTCAGACTGTCCATCGGTCTGAGGGTGATATGTTATACTGAAGTGCAGTTTGGTACCCAAGCTCCTTTGCAAACTCGTCCAAAACTTAGACACAAATCTTAGGTCTCTCTCCGAAATAATCCCTGCTGGTATGCCATGTAGCCGCACAATTTCCTGAATGTAGTTCTTAGCCAGCTTATTCATTGAATAAGTCATGTTTATGGGTAGGAAGTGCGCTGACTTAGTTAACCGGTCCACTATTACCCATACAGCATCACTGTAAGTCTCGAAAAATTTCAGTAATTAATTCCAAGATGAACTTTGAAAATAAACCTTAAAAATCACTCCAAATTAAAACCGAACTTCAACTAGCCCAAAAACACGAGCGAATCCAGAAATTTCCGCATCTTGAGAAAAATAAGAATTCTTAAAAATAAAATAAAAACTCAACATACTTTAATTCCAAAACCACTACGTACGACGAATTCTCTACGTAACTCCGACTTATAAAATCGGGTAATGTAGAACCCAAAAACAAATTATTAAAAGTAAATAACGACTAACTTTCGGAAATGATACCCAATTCAAGAATTCCAAAAAGTTAAGAGATATTAATTACTTACAAAAAATCAAATTTAAAATAAATTTCTCAAATCAAAGATGTTGTATAAACATAAAATATCAGTTTCCAAATTAATAAAGACCTAAGCCAGAAAATCACCCGAAAACCGTAAGTGGAATATGGTAGTTTAAGTCCGGCAATCTAGCACCCTTAACTCTAGAGGCCGAGGTGTAGTATAAGTATGTAGAATAGTTCATAGTAATATAAGTTTGCTTAAAAATATCAGGTTGGTAAATTTTTGACCTATTTCGAACCCGTTCGGATACAAACTTCGAAAAGCGTGTCCCGGGGCTTGAAATATCAAAAATATACCATTAGCACCGTTAGACTCGTAATTTCATAAGATTTTCAAATATATCAGTTATAGAATTTTTCGAGTTATAAAAGTTACAGTTATAATCTTTTTATCGTATTTTCATTACTACCGTTAATTAATTAGTCTTTTGCACTATTTACTTTTATTTCATTACGATTTTATTATTCTTATAAAGCCTTATATTTTTAGATAAATATTTTATATATTATAGAAAGCTTTGTTTTTCTAAAATTTAGTTCGTTTCGGCTTATACGGGATCAGATTCTGTTTAAGGCCCGATACTAAAAATAAAATAAATTTAATTTAATAATTGAAAAATATTTTTATTTTCGTAAAATAATTTTTTAGAATTTTTCGGGTTATAAAAATATCAATTATAGCCCATATTCACGTATTTTGATCATACCAGTAACATATTTGTTAAAATACTAAAATAATTCAAATAATTATTTAATTTTATTTATGAAAATTCTGCCACTTATTTAAAATATATTTTTCCTAATTTTATTTTGTATTTTTCTTAATAAAAAGCATTTTTTCCAACCCATACTTCAAGTACACCTTATACATATCACTTCCTTTTCACTTCAATCTTTCTACACTTGTCCCACACTTCATGGCAATTTTTTCTTCTTTATTGCTGCCATTGTCTTTTAATTTACTCCTATTTTGACTAAAAATAAATATATTTCAATCCTTCTTCAAAAAGTTACATTACACATTAATTACACAATTCATTTTCAAGTCAAATTCAAACAAATTCACTCACTCTCTCTTCTCCCAATTCACGCCAAGTGCCCCGTACCTCCCCACCCCCATCCCCATCCCCCCCCCCCCCCCCCCCCCTCAATCCCATTTTTCTACCTTGTTTTATTTTTTTTTTCTCTTTCAATTAATTAAAACACATTTAATACACTTATTTTCTCTCTCTCTCTCTTTCATTTACTCCTCTTTCCCTTTTTCATTCCTTAACTTTTTCTCTCTCTTTTTCCTCTCTTTTCTTCTTCATTTTGTTCTTGTTTCTTCAAGAACACAAGCTGCCCCCATTCTATTCTTGAGCTCCCACGCATATTTCTTGAAGATTTTTAAGTAAACTTCCTTCTTAAAGCTTCCATAGGTGATATAGGTAAAGTGTAATGAGAGTTTCATGCATCAAATGACCTTCCATAAGCTTAAAAGCTTAGGATGATGATGCCAAAAATGAAACACTCCTCTTCTCTATGATTAATCTCTTGTATCACTATTATTTTCTTGTTTAAAGTAGTTATATTTTGTAGATCTAAATTTTTGTAGCTTTGATTTTCATTTATGCCATAAATCTTGTTATTTGAGTTGTTATTTTTGTTATTTCTTATGATTTATGCATAGATTCACCATCCACACGTCTATCTTAGTGATTCATGCATTTAAAACTAGTGTAGTAAACTAGATCTACTGTTTTGAGTTCATAAAATGCATTAGACTTTTGTTTTATATTCATGAACAACTTGTAGTCGCATGATGATAGTAGAAAAGTCTTAGAAAACTCAAGATCTATTTTATTTTCAACAAAAATCAAATTTGAAAATTCGGATAAAAAAGGACCCATATTTAGAAAAGTTATTTTTCAACTTCAAAATGTGTATTTTTCATTTAAAATGAAGGGCTTAGGGAATAGATAACATAAATGAGTGATTTTGATGAGTAAAGTTTAGATCTATGAGTTTATAGTTTACTACCATGGATTTCTTTTATGTTTATGTTCATATTAAGAGTAGATCTTGATTTTGACCTCAAACAAAAAAATTGTGAAATTCGTATTTTGGCAATACCCCTATTTAAAAACCACTTTTCAAATATCAAAATGAAGTTTTTATTTTAAATAATGAAGGCTTAATATATGTATATCATCAAGACTTCTTTTTACAAGAATCAAAGGTGATTTTCAAAAGTTATTTTCAAAATAAAAATCTCATTTTCGGATTTTGGCCAAGGCATATTTTAAAAACATGTTTTCCAACTCAAAAATGAAGTTTTTATTCAAGATATGAAAGGCTCTTAAGATATGATATGTAAGGAATGGATTTTTATAAGTTTAGATAGATTTTATCAAAAGATATGTCCAAAAATAAATTTGTAAATTCGGATCCCAACCAAGACTAATTTTGAAAACCCTTTTTTCAACTTCAAAACAAGACTTTTATTAAAGAAATGGAAGCCTTAAGGGGTAAGTTTGATTAGGAAATGATTTTTGAAAGACTAAATGAGTTTTACAAAGAAAACAAACTCAAATGAATTTATCAAAATTCGGATTTGAAAATAGCCACTATTTAAACACTTATTTCCAAATACCAAAATGATAATTTTTATAGGAAATGGAAGTCCTAGGGAATATATGTAATAAAGACCAAGTTTTGACAAGATAAGAGAAGTTTATCAAATATATCTTAGGATAACAAATGGTTTCAAAGACTAGGATAAACAATGTTTTCATTCTTCAAAAATTTTGTAAAATTCGTACTTAGGTAAACTACCTATTTAAACATCTACTTTCTAACCCCAAAATGAAGGTTTTTATTGAAATAATGAAGGTGATGGTTATATAGATCATCAAGGTTGAGTTTTGATAAAATAAAGTATAATTTTACAAGAAGAAAAATTATTTTTCTTAAGTCTAGTATAATTCAAGATTTTGCAAAGTAAAAGTTTTCAAAAAGAATTCTTGGTATTATATGTATACATATAGGTAGATCATCTCATAACCATCATGAAAATAGTGTAATATGCAAAATAATTTTAAGTGATAAGTGTTCATACGCTACTAGATTCTAATATGCCTTTATGTTGATGTTAAAAGTAGGTTAAGATTGATCAATTTCATGTTAGAACAAGATTGGCATCAATTGGATCAATTTCATCAATTTCTGAAATGAAGGCCGGCATCTCTGATGAAGAACGCCGCTGGCCTAGGTTTTAAGATTTCCAGCATACTCTGTAACAAATTGTATGTCGTCTCGTAGAGAATCTATGCTATTGGCGTATAGACGGCGTAGGATGGGAACAGTAGCGTTTTTCTTAACGTTGGGACAAAAGCTGCCAGCGTTCACTAGGGTTTCTTCCAACACCGGCATGAAAGCCGCCGGCGTAGGACAAAGATTTGTCGGCGTATGAAGAAAGATTTCAAATTCTGGAAATCAAAGCCTCGACGAACGCTACCGACGTTCGTGTAACTTTGCCACAATATGGTGTAAGCTCGCCAGATCTGCAAGTACGCCACCAGCATAGGGCCGGCATATGACCAAATTTCTATAAATACGAGACGCGAAAATCATTTTCGACAGATTTTGCTTTATATCTTTTCCCCTTCGTATAAGAGAGTTTTGAAGCGTTCTTGGAGATCTAGGCCTGGAGAATCATTCGAAAGGTATTATTAATTAAAAGTAAGTGATCTTAACCTTCTCATTTGGATTATATACAAATTTGTATAAGTTTCTTAGGGTTTGGTTGAATATTTCATGAAGGATTTTGAAGAAAAACCCTAGCTTATGTTTTGATCAATATAGGAAGAGAAGAAACAAGTATTATACATTCCATATCAGTAAGTATAAGTTTCGAATCCTTTTTATACGAAAATGGACAGCCTTGATATTACGATATTGATCATATGGTATGTTTTATAGGGTTTTGGTGAAGATTTTGATTTAAGGATTTGAAATATCCGTTCTTTGATATTATTGGAGGTGCTTGGGGTTATTGATCAGTATAGGTCGAGTTTGAGGAGTTCTATATTAGATTAGTTTAGATAGGTTGTTTTATGTTAAGTTTGAATTATCTATGAATACTGGTGATTTGATATATGTTAATATGTTACAGGTTGAAATTTGGAATTGTTATTTGACATCGGGTTTGGGAGTTTGAGAGTTTTGTAGGGTTGTGGTTTGGTTTTCTAGTAGTTGTTGACGGTTGTCTTTGAATAGTTCAAGTGATCTCTTGAATATAAAAGGTACGACCAATCCATTGTTTGATGTATGTGCTTATAGATTAGAATTTTTGTGAATGGATATAGGAACAGAATTACATAATGAACTTAATAAATATTTGGCTTAATAATTGCCTGTTTAGTTGTGGTTGGCTTTGACTAGTAGAGACCTGGCAGACAGTGATACTAGTGAGGCACCCTGATGATCTTAGTGTGAGGTTATCCCGAGTGGACTCGTACTAAGAAATGATTCTGATAGAATTTAGGTGTTCAGGAATTGGGATGTTCGGGGAGTACCTACTCATCCATATATGTATATGGTTACTTATTTTCAAATAAGTTGGTTGTTTTTATAGCAGAGTCTGAGTTACTCTAGTTCAAGATTTATGTATACTAGATTCTGAACCGTGTTGCTTTGCTGGACTAAAATAGATAATAATCTATTGTATGCATTTAGTTTAGTTGCATATATTTATACATGTTGTATGTGCATAACCTTGCTTGAACTAGATTGGATATTATCGTACTGGGCTTCGCCGCTCATTCTATTATATTTCAGGTACAGGTGATGATAGCGTGATATATGATCTATTGAGTTTTGATATCGTCTATGAGGATGGGGATGGTGTTAGCGGTCCTGACTACCCTGCTGATAACTAATTGTATAGTCATAGATGATATAGGATGGATCACAGAAGACTTTTTATGTCTAATTTATATTTTGTTCATTGAGTTTTAAGTTATATTTGGAGTTTTCATATAGTGATAGTTTTAGAGTATGGTATGACTTGTTGACCTGCAGTTATCTCAACAATGTCCAGTTTGCTGATTATGGAGATTATATTCTTATCACATAATTTATTTATGAGGACCACATGTCTTATTTTATACCTTGTAGTTATTCAGGTGTTATTCAGGTTATGTGTGGAAATTATAGCCTTAGCGTGTCCTAATCAAGAGAGGACAGGTGGCGAGTTGTAATGCCTTATTTTAGGGCGTTACAACTTGTTTGGTATCAGAGCAATACGTTTTAAATCTGGTAGACCTAGGTTTTGACTCCTTAGGACGGTGAGATAAGACGAGAGGGTAGATAAATAGGGTTGTCTAGTCAAACTATTGATGTTTAGATTTAAGTTGTTAAATCAAGTTGGATACCCTTGTTCTAATCTATGAGGTTTTGTTTGTTTTAGAATGCTACCCAAAGAAAAAATACTGAGGAAAATGAGGGTGAACATCAGGCTCACAATGAGAATTTACCACCTCCACCGGCAGGACAAGCACCAGTGGATATAGCCCAGCTTATGCAGGCTGTAGATGCCCTAATAGGAGTGGTAGGTCAATAGCAGCAGGATATGAGGAGGGACATGCAGATAGTTCAAGAAAATGCTGATGCTTGGAGGCAAGAGACACAAAGGCTGCATGGACATGGGGGTAATGGAGCCCGACATCCAGATGTGCTGAGCCTTAACAAGTTTGTAGATCTAGTGCACAAGTTTGAGCCAGTGCCGGGAAAACCATTGGAAGCTCAGGTGTGGATAAAGGAAGTGGAGAAAACATTTGCAGCATTGGACATTCCTGAGAACAAGAAGGTGGAATATGCATCATATTTGCTATCTGGTAGAGCAAATAACTGGTGGGCAAGTACTAAGAGACACGTGCCAGGGATGATCACATGGCAGATGTTTCACCAGGCTTTCTTCAGAGAATACTTCCCCGACAGCATTAAATAAAAGATGTTGCAAGATTATTATACGCTGCAGCAGGGAAAGCTTTCAGTTGAGGAATATGATGCCGAGTTACACAGACTTATGAGGTTTCTACTCGATGCACTGAAAGAAAGTGAGGAAGCAAAAGTTAGTCAATTCATCACTGGATTGGAACCGGAGATACAGTACAAGGTGAACTTGATGGATCTGAGCAATTATGCAGCGATTGTGAACAAGGCTAAGATGATTGAGCAAGGTTTGAGCAGAATCATGAGCCGGGAACCACCGAGGAATCAGGTATATTTAGGGAAAGGACCAGCTGTCAGTGCTGTTACCCAGGATAAAGGAAAGAGACCATTTGTGCAGCAGTACAGATCTGTAGGGCAGAGTTCTGACAAGAGATGCCCTAAATGCCTTGGGCCACACGACTTAAGGGACTACAAGTGGAAAAATAACACATGTTTTTCATGTGGAAAGTTGGGACACAAAAGTAATGTTTGCACAAAGAAGACAGTTCCCAGTTTTCTGTTTTAAATGTGGTCGAAGAGGACATAGAGCAGTGGACTGTAAAGAGGGACAGTTGGGCAGAGTTTCCTATGGATAGAGTCAGCGAGGACCACTAAGATTATGCTCTTCAGAGGAGTGAGACAGCTTCTAAGACACTGTTGCGGGTATGTTATCTATACTACAGCATAGTGCCTATATTTTATTTGATACTGGTGCTAGCTTCTCATGCATATCTGAATCTTTTGTGAGTATATGTGTTTATGTGTGGAGATCATGTCTGATGTGGTATCTGTTAGTACTCTTTGGGTTTTGGATCTGTTTTGGATAGAGTTTGTAGATCTGTAGATATTGTGATTGAAAATAGACATCTACTGCTGATTTGATTGTGATTGATTTGGTGGATTTTGATATTATTCTGGGAGTAGACAAGTTAGCAAAATATCATGCTATTATAGATTGCCATCATCTAGTAATAGAATTTGATTTACCTGATGGAGATCAGTTTGAGTATAAGTTAGTGGCACAAAGACCCCCAGTGCTACCATGTAAGCCCCGGAAAATTTCAGTAAATAATCCAAGAATAAACTTCAAAGACAAACTCTAAAAATGACTCCAAGTTAAAATCGAACTCTAAAAGGTTCTAAAATATAAACATAAATAAAAATTTTCCTAATCTTAAGAAACTGAGAGCCCTTGAAAATAAAATAAGAACCTAAATATCTTTAGAACCAAAATTCTTACGTAAGATAATTAGTTCATCTGATTTTTCACTCGGAAATCAAGATAATATGGAAACTCAATTACCACAACAATAATTTTGAGTAATTTAAAATTCACCAAAGCCATTTCATAGTTAGGCTTTGGCACGATTAAGTAAGCTTAAATTGACGACAATTAATCGATACACAAATTAATGATCCTGAAAGATAAGATTATAATGAAAGCTCTAATAGACAAACCAAACCTTCGAAAATCATAAAACAGGATCGGGAATAAAATCCCATAACCTTAAGAAGAAGGTCTAATTATTATTATGATAATCAATTCAATCATTAGACCCTAAGTTGAAGTACCATAGATTGGAAAGCAAAACGAAAGTTCAACACTCATCCATTATGAAATCTTTAAGCCAATCAAATCACTCGACGAATCAAAACTCGTAAATCAGAGCAATATAAACCTTTAAAACAATAAAATAATCCCGTAAGGCATTAATAAATTCTTAGACTCAATTTCATCAAAAATTGTCTCAATAACCAATATTCGGTACGATAATCGAGAAAACCCTATCCGATAACGAATGCGATAAATTTTCAAAACAATAAATCAATTTAAATAATCTCGAGAACTGTTAATACTAGATAGATCATCAAAGAATTAATGTTATAAGAAAATATGAATTATGAATAAAACTATTCAGTTTCTAAGTTGGCAAACCCTGGCCTTAGTCAACCGAAAGCCCAAAATCCTAGTTGTTTAGATCCGGCAATCCCGAGTTCTTAATCCTAGAAGTTTAAGAACGAGTTTAGTGTTTGGAATAGTGCATAATAATATAAGATAACTAAAAAGTATCAGATTGGATCGAAATTAACCTTTTTCGGACCCGATCGGGTACTGCCTCGAAAAGCGTGTCCCGGTGACCGGAATAGTAAAAATATTCCGTCAACACCGTAAAACTCGTAATTTTATAAGGAATCATAAAATTACAGTTTCGTAATTTTTCGACTCCTAAAAATATCAGTTATAGCTTATATAAGCGTAATTTGACCGTACCGGTAGCTTATTTGATAAATTACTAAAATAATTTAATTAATTATTTCATTTTAATTATTAAAATTCTGCCATTGATTTTTTTTATTTTATTTATAATTATTTTCTCTTTTCAAAAATCTCATAATAAGACACATACATGTGACCCATACCTTTGTACACTATTGTAATGATTTCTACACCACACCTTGTACTATTTATGTCTTCCAACACTCCATGGCAGCTGCAACAAGCCCCAAATCTGCCATTTTTCTTTTATTATTTTCATTTATTTAATGATTTAAAAGCTCCTTTTAGTTAATCACATGTGGAAGACAAGTTACATTTCAACTTCAAGTCAAAACCAAGCTAAATCCCTCTCTCTTTCCCCTAATTCACCCAGCCACCCCACCCCCCCCCCCCCCCCCCTTTCTTGCTGCCCTTGTTCTTTTCCTTTCTTTTATTTAACTCTCTTTAGCCTCTCTCATCTCTCTATATAGTCTCTTATATTCACTCCTTCTATTCTTTACAAACCCTAGGCAAAATACTCTCTTATTTTCTTCTTTCTTGCCTCCTTTGTTCTTGAAGTCTTGCTGCCCCCATAGGAAAAGAAGGCCTCCACACTCATTTCTTGACGCTTGTTTAAGAAAGCACCCTTCTTAAGCCTCCATTGGTGGTATAGGTATATGATAAAGAGGTTTCATGCATCAAAGGACCTTCCATAATGCCTATGAGCAATGGATGATGATGCCAAGAACATGAAACACTCACTTTGATCCTTGCTTATCTTGTTATTTCTATTTTTTTGTTATAATGTGTAGACCTCACTTTTGCAAGACTTTTTCTTAGTATTTGTTTTGTAAAATCTTGGTATATGGATAATATGGTTGTATGCATGAAGTTGATGCCTATATAAATGTAGATCTTGGTTTTGAATACAAATGAGAACTTTAATTTTCGTATCTTGGCAAAGCTCAAATTTAAACACCCCCTTCCAAGTCTCAAAATGGAAGTTTTAGTTGAGAAAATGAAGCCTTAAGGAGTAGATATCATCAAGACTTTATTTTGTAAAAATCAAAGGTGATTTTCAAATGTTATTTTCAAAAATAAAATTGTATTCGCGGATTCAAACCAAGACCCATTTTCAAAACATATTGTTAACCCCAAAATGAAGTTTTAAGCTAAAATATGAAGGGCTTATGGAATAGATATCATAGGGAAGTGATTTTAATAAATTGATGGTGGATATACTAGGAGGAAATTGTTAAACAAGTGATATTTACAAGATAAGAAAATTTGATCTTGTGTAAGATTGCATGAATCTCGTATCTAGGGGAAGATGAGATATAAAAACCTATTTTTCAAACTCAAAATGGAAGTTTTATCAAAGAAATGAAGACCTTAGGGTATAGGTTTAGTGGGGACTTGATTTCCAAAAGAATAAATGAGTTTTCCTTAAAAGAAATCACTTAAAAACCAATCTTGCAAAATTCGGATTTAGAGATAGCTCCTACTTGAACACCTATTTTCTAAGTCTAAAATAAGGATTTTTATCAAGAAATGAAGGCCTTGAGATATATATTTAGTTGAGGCTTAGTTTTAACAAGAATGAATAGGTTTCACTATGAAATTTTCCTAAAACAAGTGTAGTTACTCAAGACTACAAAATTATTCTAGTTTAACTAAGTTTTCTTGACTTTTTATGAATTTAAAACTTCTAAGGAATTTCTTGAAATAAATATCAACGAGAACATACGTATAGGAAGATCATAACATGTCATCCATGATAGTAAATCATCCATATTGTATTTACATTTGATCTATGATTTAGAAACATCGCAAACATTCACAAAAACAAATTTTCGAAAGTGAATTCGTTACTGATCAGAACTGATCGGCTTGTTCTGAAGCTGTAACATTTTCAAAACTTAGATATTTTATTAGAATTAAATAGATCTTTCGAAGTAGATAGAAATCGGTATATAATTTGCGAAATTCCGAGTTGAAATGACCAAGTTATGGCCATTTTAAGTTGGAACTTTTGCTTGTTACGAAAATTACGAACTAAAGAGTTATATTTGATAAGTTGGGATTAGATTGTAGTATGAAGTACTCATTTGGGTATTTCTTTCTTTAGGGGAATTCGGATCGGAGGATTTCTTGCCACCGGACTACTACGATTAGAGAACGGAGTCCATGGCCGAGTGAGTTTCTACTTCCTATTACGTTCCTGATTGTGCTTGTAAATTTAGTCGCACTAGATTGATAAGCAAGGATAAAATGGAGATGTATGATGGGTAATTATGGGGTTATGTATGTGTTGATGATGTATTGAGCAAACCATGTTAAGAATATCGAAACCGGGTGATTAATGATGAATGTTTATTGCTATATTATTGATTGTCTGCGTAATTGGTTGATCACTTAAGAATTGGAATAATGACTAATTGGAATGATAAATTAATATGGACATAATCACTTCACGTTGGGGATGGAGCATTAGCATATTGTTTCAGTTATCCGGTATCCATAAAACGGAATATTATGTGAGGGTAACCGTGACCCGAAGACGGAATATTATGTGAGGGTAACCGTGACCCGAAAACGGAATCATCAGTACCGCAGGAGTCGTGAATCTGCTAACCCCGAATAGAGGGCGTAAATCTATTCACATATGATTTCCGGTTGATCATATGTTTTGTATGATTCATGTGTTTGTTGCATTCATATGATTGATTAAATAAGTTGCTTGATTGATTGTGGGATGCGTGATTTATGGAAGTCCTCACTCACTAAGCTAGTGTAGCTTACCCTCCCACAGTTATTGAATGTTACAGGTTGATTTAAGATTACGACTCGAAGACCGAGATATCAGGAAACCGAGTATGAGTTTGAGCTTCCAATAAGGAAGCGGTGGACGAGAAGGCCTTAGTCAGGTTTAGTGAAGTTGTGTTATGATAGGTCTTATGTAGTAAGAACCTATGAGATTCTATATATGTCTTTTGTTTAAGGTTGAAGTTGGGAATTTTTACGGGGTATGCCCCTAAGAAGTGTAATCATTATATTTGAAGTTAGTTACATTCCTTATATCTTGTTGTATAACTTATATCAATATGAATCGCTATACTTCGATCGTGTCTCCTTAACGTGTTGTGCGCCTTGTACATAGTACGGAAGCCTTCGCATGACTGAGGTGGTCATTCTTAGGCTTTAATATTGTGTACAGCGGACTGCCACGTTTAGGGTACCCTTCGGGGCGTGACAACCAACTTATGAGTTGTGGGGTAAATCAATTTTGGCATCGATGATAAAAGCAAATAAACATATAGTGGAAGTAACAGACATACCGGTTGTGAGCGAGTATCTAGAAGTTTTTCCAGATGATTTACCTGGATTACCACCTATGAGGGAAGTAGAGTTTGGAATAAATTTGGTGCCAGGAACTACACCGATATCAAAAGCACCCTATAGGATGGCTCCTACCGAGTTGGCAGAACTTAAGGCACAGTTGGATGATCTGCTAAAGAAAAAGTTTATACGACCGAGTGTATCGCCATGGGGACCTCCAGTACTATTCGTCAAGAAGAAAGATGGAAGTATGCGGTTATGTATAGACTACAGGGAGTTAAATTAGGTAACAATAAAGAATAAGTACCCGTTACCAAGGATTGACGATCTGTTTGATCAGTTGGCAGGAGCTTCAGTTTTCTCTAAGATTGATCTGAGATCTGGATATCATCAGTTGAGGATAAAGGCAGAGATATTCAAAAAACTGCTTTCGGACAAGGTATGACATTATGAATTTGTGGTCATGCCTTTTGGATTAACGAATGCTCCAGCAATGTTCATGGATCTAATGAACCGAGTTTTCAGAGAATACCTTGATATGTTCATGGTAGTATTCATAGATGATGTTTTGGCATACTCGAGGAATAAGAAAGAACATGAGGAACATTTAAGATTGGTTTTGAATAAGTTGAAAGAGGAGCGGTTATATGCTAAACTTTCAAAATGCGAGTTTTGGTTGGAACAGGTATCATTCTTGGGGCATATAGTAAATGGAAGTGGAATATCGGTAGACCTTGAGAAAATCAAAGCAGTAGTTAAATGGCCAAGACCTAAACCTATGTCCAGAAATCAAAGTTTTTTGGGGATGGCAGGTTATTATCGGCGATTTGTGGAAGATTTTTCCAAGATTGCCAGTCCTTTGAAAAGGTTGACATAGAAAGGAATTAAATACGAATGGTGCGAGAAGTGTGAAGACAGTTTCCAGTTGTTGAAAGACAGATTAGTAAAAGCACCAGTGTTAGCATTGACAGTGAGTGGTGAGGAATATGCAATCTATAGTGATGCATCGATTCAGGGTTTAGGATGTGTTTTGATGCAAGGGGGAGGGTTATTGTATATGCCTCGAGACAGTTGAAACCGTACGAGAAGAATTATCCTACACATGACTTGGAACTAGCGGCAGTTGTACACGCTTTGAAACTTTGGAGACATTATCTGTATGGTGAGAGATGCAAAGTGTACACGGATCACAAGAGTCTCAAGTATATATTCACACAGAGGGAATTGAATATGAGACAGCGAAGGTGGCTGGAATTAATTAGGACTACGACATCGACATGCAATATCACCCAGGAAAGCAAATGTCGTGGCAGATGCGTTGAGCAGGAAGGGTAGAGAATTTGACAGCATGGTTACTACAGAACGGCATCCGATTGATGATATGAGAAAATTCGGATTAGAGATAGTCACAAGACAAGTAGGTGAAACTTTTGGCTAACATGAGAATACAACCTACTCTTGTGGACAGAATTAAACGGGTCAATCAGATGATCAGAGTCATTGGAGATCAAAAGAAGAATGGAAATGGGACGAGCACCAGAAATTTTATGTTGACAATGAAGGTTTTGCGATACAAAGGAAGGTTACGTGTACCAATCCAAGGAGATTTAAAGAAAGAATGTTTAAAGGAAGCACACTATTCTAGTTATTCCATACATCCGGGAGGGAACAAGATGTACCAGGACTTGAAAAAGTTTATTGGTGGAATAACATGAAAAGGAAATTGCATAATACGTCTCTAAGTGTCACAGTGTCAAATGATAAATATCGAACACCGGAGACCGGCAGGAGAGTTGAAACCGTTGCCAATACCACAATGGAAGTGGGAACACATCACGATGGATTTTGTTTCCGCTTTACCAAAGACGAAAGAGAAGTTTGATTTGATTTGGTTATTGTGGATCGTCTCACAAAGCAGCTCATTTCATACCTATCAAGACCGGGTATAAGTTGGAACGGTTAGCTCAGTTGTACATTAAAGAAATTGTGAGGTTGCATGGAGTACCGGTATCCATTATATCAGATCGAGACACAAGGTTTGTGGGAAGGTTTTGGAAGAGTCTACCTCAGGCGTTGGGAACGAAAAGTGATATTCAGTACAGCTTATCACCCACAGACAAATGGTCAATTGGAAAGGACTATTCAGACCTTAGAAGACATGTTGAGGGCGTGCGTGTTGGACTTTAAAGGATCTTGGAATGAGTATTTGCTTTTAGTAGAGTTTTCGTATAATAATAGCTATCAAGCTTCGATTGGTATGCCTCCGTTTGAAGCGTTCTATGGTAGGAAGTGCAGATTACCTATTCACTGGGATGAAGTAGGTGAAAGACAAATATTGGGACCCGAGTTAGTTTAGGATGCAGTTGATAAAGTCAATCTGATCAGACAAAGGTTACAAGCTACTCAGAGTCGACAAAAGAGCTATGTGGACAAAAGAAGAAGACCCTTGGAATTTGAAGTGGGTAAGCATGTATTGCGTAAGATATCACCAACAAAATGGGTTATCAGATTTGGACTACGAGGAAAGTTAAACCCTCGATATGTGGGACCGTACGAAATATTAGAAAGGATAGGCGACATGGCTTACAGATTGGCCATACCGCTTGACCTAGAAGGGGTACATAATGTGTTCCATGTGTCAATGCTTAGAAAGTATGTACGGGATCCGAATGAAGTCATTGCTCTTGAACCATTAGATGTTCAACCAAATCTTACTACAGTGGAAAAGCCGATAAAAGTTGTTGATTCTAAAGAGAAAATTTTAAGGAACAAGGTTATCAGATACGTTTGGGTACAGTGGACAAATCAAACAGAACGTAAAGCTACTTGGGAACTGGAGGAGGACATGAGATCCAGATATTCCGAGATATTTCAATGATTTAGGTAATTTTTCGAGGACGAAAATTCTTTTAGGGGGAGATAAATATAATATACAAAATAATTTTAAGTGATAACTGTTCACACGCTACCAGATTCTAATATGCTTTTATGTTGATGTTAAAAATAGGTTAAGATTGATCAATTTCATGTTAGAACAAGATTGGCATCAATTGGATCAATTTCATCAATTTCTGAAATGAAGGCCAGCACTCTGATGAAAAACACCGCCGGCCTAGTTTTTAAAATTTCCAGCGTACTTTGTAACAAACTGTACGTCGTCTCCTGGAGAATCTACGCCGCCCGTATAGACGGCGTAGAATGGGAACAGTAGCGTTTTTCTTAACTCTGGGAGAAAAGCTGCCGTCGTTCACTAGGGTTTCTTCTTAACACCAGCATGAAAGCCGCCGGCGTAGGACAAAGATTTTCCGGCGTAAGAAGAAAGATTTCAAATTCTGGAAATCAAAGCCCCGACGAACGCTACCGGCGTTCGTGTAAGTTTGCCAGCGTATGGTGTAAGCCGGCCAGATCTGCAGGTACGCCGCCGGCCAGATCTGCAGGTACGCCACCGGCCCAAATTTCTATAAATACGAGACGCGAAAATCATTTTCGACAGATTTTGCTTTATATCTTTTCCCCTTCGTATAAGAGAGTTTTGAAGCGTTCTTGGAGATCTAGGCCTGGAAAATCATTTGGAGGGTATTATTAATTAAAAGTAAGTGATCTTAACCTTCTCATTTGGATTATATACAAATTTGTATAAGTTTCTTAGGGTTTGGTTGAATATTTCATGAAGGATTTTGAAGAAAAACCCTAGCTTGTGTTTTGATCAGTATAGAAGAGAAGAAACAAGTATTATACATTCCATATCAGTAAGTATAAGTTTCGAATCCTTTTTATACGAAATCGGATAGCCTTGATATTATGATATTGATTATATGGTATGTTTTATAGGGTTTTGGTGAAGATTCTGATTTAAGGATTTGAAATATCCGTTCTTGGATATTATTGGAGGTGCGTGGGATTATTGATCAGTATAGGTCGAGTTTGAGGAGTTCCATATTAGGTTAGTTTAGATAGGTTGTTTTATGTTAAGTTTGAATTATCTATGAATACTGGTGATTTGATATATGTTAATATGTTACAGGTTGAAATTTGGAAATGTTGTTTGACATCGGGTTTGGGAGTTTGAGAGTTTGGTAGGGTTGTGGTTTGGTTTTCTAGTAGTTGTTGACGGTTGGCTTTGAATAGTTCAAGTGAGTGATCTCCTGAATATAAAAGGTACAACCAATCCATTGTTTGATGTATGTGCTTGTAGATTAGAATTTTTGTGAATGGATGTAGGAACAGAATTGCATAATGAACTTAATAAATATTTGGCTTAATAATTGCCTGTCTGGTTGTGGTTGGCTTTGACCAGTAGAGACCTGGCAGACAGTGATACTGGTGAGGCACCCTGATGATCTTAGTGTGAGGTTGTCCCAAGTGGACTCGTACTAAGAAATGATTCCGATAGAATTTAGGTGTTCAGGAATTGGGATGTTCGGGGAGTACCTGCTCATCCATATATGTATATGGTTACTTATTTTCAAATAAGTTGGTTGTTTTTATAGCAGAGTCTGAGTTACTTTGAGTTCAGGATTTATGTATACTAGATTCTGAACCGTGTTGCTTTGTTGGACTAAAATAGATAATAATCTGTTGTATGCATTTAGTTTAGTTGCATATATTTATACATGTTGTATGTGCATAACCTTGCTTGAGCTAGATTGGATATTATCGTACTGGGCTTCGCCGCTCATTCTATTATATTTCAGGTACAGGTGATGATAGCGTGATATATGATCTATCGGGTTTTGATATCGTCTATGAGGATGGGGATGGTGTTAGCGGTCTTGACTACCCTGCTGATGACTAGTTGTATAGTCATAGATGATATAGGATGGATCACAGAAGATTTTTTATGTCTAATTTATATTTTGTTCATTGAGTTTTAAGTTGTATTTGGAGTTTTCATATAGTGATAGTTTTAGAGTATGTTATGACTTATTGACTTGCAATTATCTCAACAATGTCCAGTTTGCTGATTATGGAGATTATATTATTATCACATGATTTATTTATGAGGACCACATGTCTTATTTTATACCTTGTGAGTTATTCAAGTGTTATTCAGGTTAAGTGTGGAAATTATAGCCGTAGAGTGTCCTAATCGAGAGAGGACATGTGGCGGGTTATAATGCCTTATTTTAGGGCGTTATAAATAGCTTGTAGGAAATACATATATGCATGATGCATTGTAGAAATAAGGTATGAAAATTGAGTTTATCCAAAATTTGTAAATTCGGATGATTTCAAAACCATACCTTAATAACCCATTTATCAACTTTAAAACTTGTGTTTTATATAAAAAATGAGGAGTCTAGGTCATAGGTATCATCAAGTAATGATTTTGATAAATTAAGATGGGATTTCCTAGAACAAGGAGTAGAAATGAAGTAGGAAAAATTTGAGTTGTTGTCATTTTAAGAGATTCATAACAATGGAGTAATGTCATGAAAACCCATATTCTTCAAACTCAAATTAGAAATTTTATCAAAGAAACAAAGTCCTTAGTGGCTTTGTATGGTTTGTCAATCCCTGAGGGATACCCTAAACGTAGCAGTCCGCCGTACATAATACTAAAACTTAGGAATGACTACCTCAGTCACGCAAAGGCTTCCATATCATGTACAAGGCGTACATCACAACCAAGGGAACGCATTAGAGTAGCGCAATTTATATTGATAATAAATAAGTAACAAGGCAAAGAGAATACTTATCATAAAACATAAACATATCAAGTTACAATTCCTAGGGGTATATCCCTCTATTGACTTCAAATAAATATACATCTTAGAATCAACATAACACTAATCATATAAGTCATTACATATAAAGAACCTTACAAAATTACTTCATCTTATGATTCCATTTCCTTCATAGAAGCTTAACATCCTTTCATGACTTCCTTAATGTCATGATCCTCAATTTAAGCCACACGTATACCTGTTTCAACAAAATCTATAGGGGTATAAGCTACAACTAGCTTAGTGAGATATTCCTTTTCATTCGCACCATATTTTCAAAAGTATTTATTTAGATTTTCACACATATGCTATGCATACAATGTAACAATCACATGATTACGCAAATATATCTAGTTATCCGGAAACCATATATAGAACGGATTTACCCTTCGTATCCAAGGTTAGGGAATCGGGGTTGAAGATCCTCGATCTTCTACTGCTAGACCCCAGGTCCTCACCCACAGCATTCAGTTGGCTCGGCTCCGAACCTAGAGTCGCTTTCTCCGAGCGATTTGGATTCTCCAGGAAGGAACATGGCCCGTGTCACCGCACGATCACAGCCAATCCAACTCTATGCGTAGGAGTAGCAGCCTTCCGAAAGAGATGTGACTCGATGGATGCTATGCGTGAGTGTTTCATTTTTCTTAAGCCAAACCTTATTAAGTTTTATTAAGGGGCGATCAATCAATTTAGCAATTAATAAGTACTCATACAAGTAAGTAAACAAAATTATTTTAAATAAGCAGTTTGAAGTTGCGATATTCTTAATTCTTATTTCACGCATAAACATAGAATCACATATATACTCATAATCCCGAATTTCGCAAATATATATCCATTTTTATCTTTTCTTAGTATACTAATGCTACTACTTTACAAGCACAAGCATGATAATGAAATTAAGAGGAATAACTCACTCGTCCATTTCGCGATCTTCTTAGTCGTAGTAATCCTTAGGAAGGGTAATCTCGTATCTTTCATCACCTAGACAAAAGAAATACCCAGGATAAGTATTTCATAGAAATTCTACTTGAACTTTCTAATTTTATTTCACTATGTCCATCAAAATCGTATAGAATGAAATTCCAATTTAAAATGACCATAACTTGCTCATTTTAACTCGGAATTTCGCATATAATATATCGTTTTCTACCTATTCGAAAAAGATCTATCCATTTCTAAGGTTATCTTTGTCATATAAGGTCATTTGGGTTCCGAAAACATTGGGTACAGATTTAAAACGAATATTTCTAGATTTTTGCAAAACCATTTCCTAACTCAATCCTCATTTTAAAGAAAATCCTTTTGTAACTATATATTATAAATATATATTTGATAAATACTTTGAGTATATAGGTAAGCTCCCTTTATATACAAAAATTCTAATGGTAGTGTCTCAACAATTTATTTTATAAAACAGTTCATTTTGAGTTGTTAAAACTTTAACTTTGATAATTTCTTTTCAAGTATTTGAAAAAAATTTATATTTTCCTAGGTCGTTATAAATGAGTGTATTATTATTTTATTTTCTTCATTCTTTTTCCAAAAACAAGTAAATTTTCTTTTAACCTTAGTCTTTCATAAATTTTTACTTCTAGTGATAAAAGATCAAATTTATCAAAAGTGTATTAAGTTGTTGAAAACCTTTTTGTACTTATAATGGTTTTAGAAAATGAGTCTTGTCTTCTTATATTTATTATTTCAAAATATAAGTTTTTGTTTTCTAAAACTTGTTCTTTTATTTCCTTTGAAAAGAATTTTCTTTATTGATAAAACCCTTTGTTTTTAATATTATCTTGTTTATATTATTTGAAAACAAGTTCTTTCTTTAGAAATTTGAAAATCATTATTTTTCCTAAGTGGGTTTATAACTTTATGGGCTTAATTCATCTTAACTTTGAAAACTAGTTTGTTTCTTAGTTTTGTTATGGAGTTAAAAAGAGTTTATTCTTAAGCTTTTTGTAAAAACTTTTAATATTAGCAAATTATTTTACTAAAACAGGTTACCATAATATACAAAGAAAATATTTATTTCTTATGTTTCCTTGGTAAACTATCTTCATTATTTAAGAAAACGTTGAGAAAACTCTATTTCTATGTTGTTGATAATAACTCCATTATTTTGTGATAAATTACATAATAGAAAATTTAGTTTTAAGTTCCTTTAATAAAGTAAAATTCCACTTTTAAATTAATTGAGACAATATCATTATGTAAATGCAAGTATTATGAGCATATAAAATAATGAGAACATATGAAGATATTGGAAACAAAATAATAAGCAAGAAAATAAAATATCAAGTATTGGGAACCTTAGCTTCATCAAGGTATCCCGGTCAAGTATTAGGAGCCTTAGCTTCATCAAGGCATCCCGGGACTAAGAATGGACTAGTCCCAAAAGATTAAAGAAAATAATAAAAGATTGTTTTGACTTGATATGTACAAGTCTAAGACTAGAAAGACTAGTCTTAAAGAAATAGCATGAAATAAATAAATGAAAAGCATGAAAAATAAATTGCAAAGCATGAAATAAATAAAGAACAATGAGCTTATATGCTCTAAAGATTATATATATATATATATATATATACATAAATATATTTAGTTAGATATAAAAATAAAATCAACATAACAACATAATAAAATAGGAAGTTCATGTGCAAGAACAAAACATGAACATGTTGTCGCTTTTACTACTCATATGAGTTTCAAAACAAAACCATAGTCATGTTAAGTTACATAACATGGGTAAATAAATGGTTGGAAGAAGTTTACCTAAAGTGTTTATGTGGTATGAAGATGGTAGATGAAAGAGGAATTATGTGAGTAGTGATATGTGGTAGATAGTTTATGTATAAAGAATGATTTTTGTAAGGAATTGGTTTAAGAGGGTTTTGGTAGAGAGAATTCTTGAAGAGAGGATTTATGGAGAGATTTTGAGAGAGTTTTGGTAGTGAAATGAATTGTGTGAAAGAATGAAGGAAGAAGGGGGTATTTATAGAATTTTGGAGTGAAAATTGGATGTAATTAAATTAATTGAAAAAGAAAATAAATGAGAAGGAAGAGAGAGGGGGAGTGGACGGCAATTGAAGGAGGGAGAGAGAAAATTTGATTAAAAATTATTTTTAGAAGAAAAGTGTAAGAGAAGTTTGATAATATATGGTATAGAATTTTTATGAGAAAAGAAAATTGTAAGAAATAGGTATGTAGGTGTAAGAATAAGTAGTAAGAAAAAGTAGAGATAGAGGAATAGTAATGAATAGTATAAAAGTACTATGAATAGTAAACTAGACAATTAAAGTACCGATAGTAATAAAAATACGCGTAATAATGTGATATCTGTAATTTTTAGCTACCGAAAAATTTTAAAACTGATATTTTTGAAAACCTTATATTTTTACGAATCTATTGGTATTAACGGAATATTTTTACCATCCGGTGTACCAAGGCATGATTTTTGAAAACTGATCCCGTTTGAATCCGAAGGACACTTGAATTTTGCGAATATGATATTTTTATGTTACCCTATATTATTACGAACTATTCTAAGCCATTAATTAAATTTCGTTTTCTAGGGTTTGTGAATGCGGGATTGCCAGATCTTAAACACTAAGGTTTATTATAAGCTTTGTTGACTTTTAGGGTTCCGGTTTGACTTCCGGTTTTGTCGAGTTATTCGTAAGATCATATAATTTTTGAGTTTTGACTGTTTTATATTTTTAGCTCGATACTTATGGTTTATCTTATTTTATTTGTGATTATTTAATAGTATTTAGTTCTCGGGATCGTTTAAACCGAGTCTAGGGTTATGAGTTGAATAAGTTTGACTTTTGGTGAAAATTGAAATTTCTGATTTTGAAATTTACCGAAGGATTTAAGATCTTATCATTTCGTTGTTAAGCGGTATTTGGATATATCGTTTTGATTTGCGTTTTAGGAATCGGGTAGATGATTTGATTGGCATACGGATGTTGATTCGACCGATAGTTGGACTTTATATTTTGTTTCAAGGGTTCTCGTTTTCTCAAGACTAAAAATTTTTGTGTTTGAATTGATTTAGAAATCGGTTTTAATCTTGAGTCGATTTCCGAGATTTAAATTTTGATATTAGACTCCTAAGATTATTTTCTAAGAATTATGAAATTTTCGAGGGTTTACAATATGTAAGGCGTCTATCACAACAATAGGAGACACCGGTAGGATGTGTAGTTTGAGATAGTAAATATAGCATACAAGAAATCGAGATAAATATCTAACTTCAACATAATAAGAATATAGTCCTTACATCATCTTAGGGGCATTCCCCCGATAAATCTCCAAAGAACATAATATCAACTTAACCTTTCCCATAAGGAAACAATACTAAATCCAAAAGATATTAAGGGATATCTAGCCTAAGATCTTCAAAGGATTTCAGAAGCTTCCTGAAACATAATCTCACCTGGGTATATGAAGTCTTTAGGCATAAGAGATATTAGTGTTATTTTAACAAAAGTCTATTGGGGTGTAACCTTAACTAGCTTAGTGAGAATATTCCTAGATTAACATACTTGTATCAACAAATTCAAAAAAAGTTATTAAACAAGCATATGAATACATCAAGCAAATGAGCAAGCAATACATATGATCTATCGGAAATCATATGTTTTGAATGGATTTACCCCTCCATTCGATGGCTAGGTGTTTCTGGCTCTTTAAAACCCATCTTTGAAATCCAACTTATATAGTTTATTTTTGCCTCCTACTTGCCTCTCTTGATATAGTTCTTTCCGGCTCCTATTCGCTTATCCTTAAATAATTCTTTCAGGCTTCTATTCACCCATCTCACAGATTTACGGCTCCTGCAAACCCCACTACTATACTATTGTCCCATCGAGTATAGTAGCTAATTAATTGAGACTAACTACGTGATATGCATGAATCAATTAATATATAACTCGAAATATGTAATTAAGATAATTTAAGGCAATCACAGAATTTGCAGACACTCCAGCATAATAATATAAAACGCAATTTAAGTAACAAAAATTCATGTCTCTATGCTTAGCATTCTTTCAACCAATATTATCATACATAATTCATTTTCATTTTTTTTTTCTACTTCTAGTGCATCTAGCTACAAGCACAAACAATTATGTAAAGGTAGGAGATAAACTCACTCGGCCATCCTTGCTACACTCCCTCGTAATGGTCCTCTGAATATCGATCGACTTCGTTACCTAAACGAAAGAAATACCCGGAAAGAGTATTTCGAAATTTCTACTTGAACTTTCTAATTCTATTCTAGTATTTGCGTCAAAATTCAGAGGAGGAAATTCCAACTTAAAATAGCCATAACTTGCTCATTTTAACTCTAATTTCGCATATTATATACCATTTTCTACCTATTCAAAAATCTATCCATTTCTGAGATTATTTTTGTCATAAAAAGTCATTTGGATCGCAAAACACTACGGCACAGAATAGTTATGAATTTCATAGTTCTTAAAATATGATTTTCCAAACTTTTCTTTACCTAAAATTCCTTAAACAAAATATATGGATATTTTTATAGTTGAAAAATCCTTTGAACATATATATATATATATATATATACTCATATTGTGTGCATGATTTTTGCAGCGTTGTTTTAATATTGATTTTTCACAAAACAATTTGTCTTTGAGAGTTTTAAAATATGAAACTTTGAAAATTTTTCCTTTTTAAATTGCTAGTAGGAAACTTAAAATTTCCAAGTTGTTATAAGTGAGTGTTTTCCTATTATAATTTCATTTCCAAACATTTCAAAAGTAAATTAATTTCCAAAAATTTTGTTCTTTAAGTTATCTACCAACATTGCTTCTAGTGATTGAAAAAAAAAAAAAAAGCTTTTCAAAATTTTTCTTAAGTTGTTAGTATAGTCTAATATTTGGAGTTTGTTAAATGTATGTTTTCCTCTCATTTTTATTCTTTTTCTTCTTTAGAAAATAAGTTTACTTTAAAACTTTACTTTCTTGTAAATTTTATTTCTCGAAGTTGGTTTCTAAAATAGTGAGTCGATTTTACCTTGATTTGAAAAACTTGTTTTATTCTACTATTTATCAAGTGTGGCGTAATCATTTTAGATAAGTTCATAAGAAAAGTTTTCCTAATAAAGAATTATCAATATTAAAACTTAGCAAAAATTCATTTTAACTTTGAAAAGAGAATAATAATATCAAAAACTAAATCTTGTTGAAGCTTTATTAGTAAGTGATTTTCAAAGTCTATGATGAGCCTATTTAAGTTTTATAAAAGATATGGTAGGATTAAAGTCTCAAGCTTAATGCTAAAAATTATATTTTTATGGAATGTTTAGTTCCTACTTGTAAAAGAAATGAGTTTCCTTTATTATGTGAAGAAATCTTCATTACTAATAATTTAAAATTTATATTAGCTTGTCTAAGCTTTTGAAAGAATTTATTAAAAACAAAACTTAGATCTCTTGTTAAAAAATCCTTTGTTAAGAATTTTAATTTTCTTTTTTTTTTTTTTTGTTTAAGAAAGACCCATTTTTTTATTTTTTTTTATTAAAACGACAACATTCTAATCATGCATGAATATGATTATATAACAATGAAAAAGTAAGAATAATACATATCAAGATAGAAAGAAATATATAAGCAAATAAACATAATAATATGATCAAGTATTAGGAACCTTAGCTTCATCAAGGTATCTCAGTTAAGTATTGGAGCCTTAGCTTCATCAAGGCTTCCCGGGACTAAGAATAAACTAGTCCCAAAAAAAAAGAAAGAAAAGAAAGAAAATCGTTTTGACTTGATAAAGACAAGTTTAAGACTAGAAAGACTAGTCTTAATAATTTGCATGAACCAAGTAAATAAATTAAAAAGCATGAATAAATAAATAAATATTATGTTAGTGAGCTCATATGCTCTAGGAAACATATATATACACATAAATATATTTACTAACATATAGGAGTTAGATTAGGATAATAATAATAACATAATAACAATAATATAACAAAAAATATAATCGGTATTCTTGATATGTGTAAGGATAAAACATGAACATGTTGCTTCTATAACTCACATGAGCTTTAAGAAACAACACCATAGTGGCATGGCCATACTAAGTTACATGACATGAGAAAAATAAGAGTAAGATATTTTTACCTAAATATATGTATTTGATGAAGAAAGAAAGTGATGGTTGTAAGAATATGTGGACAGTGATATGTGGAAAATGGTGTCTGTGTAAAGGAAAGAAAGTTGGGAAGAGAATTTTAAGAGAGGAAAATTGAAAAGAGAAGTTGAGAAATGATTTTAGTAGAGTTTTGTTATGTGTATGAGATGTGTGTGAAGAATGAAGGAGGGTGTCACGCCCCAGGGTACCCTATACGTGGCAGTCCGCCGCATATAATATTAAAGCTAATGAACGACAACCTAGTCATGCAGGAGCTTTAATATCACATGCAAGGCGTGCTTCCAAGATAGTAGGAGACTCAAGAGGTATCACATTTAAGTAGATAATAAAAACAAGCAAGAACTTATATAGATAAACATAAACCTTCATTTAAATAATAATTCCTTACATCATCTTAGGGGCATTCTCCGTCTTAAAAGTCTATTAACAAGATAATAACAACTATAACACAAGCCTACTATAGAGATTTTCCTAGAAGCCTATGTTCAAAACTTAAACATATAGCTTCTCCCAAAAACTCCTAGTAGCTTAAACTCGTACCTGGCATACGGGGCTCCTTGGGGCTAACCAAAGGTAATCATACTGTAACAAAAAGCTATAAAGTATAAAGCAAATCTAGCTTAGTGAGATAATTCCATCTACAAGACATTTCCATAATTCAAACAAGTATTTAATCAATCATATGAGAATGCACCAAACATATGAACAAACAAAATACACATGATTAACCAAAATCAAGTGTAGCATGGATTTTATGCCCTTCATGTCGAGGGTTAGGAGGTTACAGGCCCATACATCACCATCAATATTTGCAGATTTACCGGCTCCTGCTAGCCTGTTGTTACGCCCCTAGGGTACCCTAAACGTGGCAGTCCACCATACATAATACTAAAGCCTAGGAATGACTACCTCAGTCTCAAAAGGCTTCCATATCGTGTACAAGCGTACATCACAATCAAGGGAACACATCGAAGTAAGCAATTTATATTGAATAATAAATAAGTAACAAGGCAAAGAGGATACTTATCATAAAACATAAACATATTAAATTACAATCCTTAGGGCATACCCCTCTATTGTCTTCAAATAAATATACATCACTATCATGTAAGTCATTACATATAAAGAACCTTACAAAATTACTTCATCTTATGTTTCCATTTCCTTCATAGAAGCTTAATCATCCCTCCATGACTTCCTTAACATCATGGTTCTCAATTTAAGCCACGGGTATACCTGTTTCAGCAAAATCTATAGGTGTATAAGCTACAACTAGCTAGTGAGATATCCTTTTCATTCGCACCATATTTCAAACAAGTTCATTTAGATTTTCATACATATGCTATGCATACAATGCAACAATCACGTGATTACGCAAATATATATAGTTATCCGGAAACATATACAAACGGATTTACCCCTCCGTATTGAAGGTTAGGGAATCGTGTTGAAGATCCTCAATCTTCTACTGCTAGTCCCCAGGTCTTCACCCACAGCGTTCGGTGGCTCGGCTCCAAACCTAGAGTTGCATTCCCCGGCCGATTTGGATTCTCTAGGAAGGAACATAGCCCGTGTCACAGCACGATCACAAGCCAATCCAACTCTACGCGTAGGAGTAGCACCTTCCGAAAAAGATGTGACTCGATGGATGCTATGCTTGAGTGTTTCATTTTTCTTAAGCCAAACCTTATTAAGGTTTATTAGGGAGCGATCAATCAATTTAGTAATTAATAAGCAGTCATACAAGTAAGCAAACAAAATTATTTAAACAAGCAGTTTGAAGTTGCGATATTCTTAATTCTTATTTCACGCATAAACATAGAATCACATTTATACACATAATCCCGAATTCCCCAAATTATATACATTTTTATCTTTTCTTAGTATACTAATGCTACTATTTTACAAGCACAAGCAAGGTAACGAAATTAAGAGAAATAACTCACTCGTTCATTTCGCGATCTTCTTAGTCGTAGTAATCCTCAGGAAGGGTAATCTCGTATCTTTCGTCACCTAGACAAAAGAAATACCCGGGATGAGTATTTCGTAGAAATTCTACTTGAACTTTCTAATTCTATTTCACTATGTTCGTCAAAATCGTATAGAATGAAATTCTAATTTAAAATGAGCAATATTTAAAATGGTCATAACTTGCTCATTTTAACTCGGAATTTCGCATATAATATGCCGTTTTCTACCTATTCGAAAATCTATCCATTTCTAAGGTTATCTTTGTCATATAAGGTCATCTGGGTTCCGAAAACTTTAGGTACAGATTTAAAACGAATATTTCCAAACTTTTCGCAAATCCATTTTCTAACTTAACTTAATTCAAAAATCCTTTAGTAAAAATATATGTATGTATACATAATTGATAAATCCTTCGAGTATATAGATAAGCTCATTTTATATGCAAAATTTCTAATGGTAGTCTCAACAATTATTTATCATACAACAATTCATTTTGAGTTGTTAAAACTTTAACTTTAACAATTCTTTTCAAGTCTTTTGAAGAAAATTTATATTTTCATAGGTTATTATAAATTAGTATATTCTTATTTTATTTTCTTCATTCTTTTTCCAAAAACAAGTAAATTTTCCTTTAACCTTAGTCTTGCATAAATTTTACTTCTAGTGATAAAAGATTAATGTTATCAAAGTGTATTAAGTTGTTGAAAACCTTTTTTATAACTTTGTATTTAAGATGGTTTTAGAAAATGAGTCTTGTCTTCTTATATTTATTATCTAAAATATAAGTTTTTTACTTTCTAAAACTTGTTCTTTTATTTCTTTTGAAAAGAATCATCTTTTTTTTTATAAAATCCTTTGTTTCTAATCTTATCTCATTTATATTCTTTGAAAATAAGTTTCTCTTTTAGAAACTTGAAAATCATTGTTTTCCTAAGGGGGTTATAACTTTATGGGTTGAATTCATCTTAACTTTGAAAACTAGTTTGTTTCTTAGTTTTGTTATGGAGTTTTTAAGAGTTTATTCTTAAGCTTTTTGTAAAAACTTTCAATATTAACAAATTATTTTACTAAAACTTAGGTTACCATAATATACAAAGAAAATATTTATTTCTTATGTTTCCTTGGTAAACTATCTTCGTTATTTAAAAAAACGTTGGGAAAACCCTATCTCTATGTTGTTGATAATAACTCCATTATTTTGTGATAAGTCACACAATAGAAAATTTATTTTAAGTTCCTTTAATAAAATAAAATTCTATTGTTAAATTAGTTGAGACAATATCATTATGTAGATGCAAGTATTATGAGCATGTAATATAATAAGAACATAAGAAATACTAGAAACAAATAATAATAAGCAAAATAATAAAAATATCAAGTATTGGGAACCTTAGCTTCATCAAGATATCTCGGTCAAATATTAAGAGCCTTAACTTCATCAAGGCATCTCGGGACTAAGAATAGACTAGTCCCAAAAGATTAAAGAAAATAAATAAAAGGTTATTTTGACTTGATATGGACAAGTCTAAGACTAGAAAGACTAGTCTTAAGGAAAAGCATGAATAAAAAAATTGCAAAGCATGAAATTAAATAAATAACAAGTGAGCTTATATGCTCTAAAGATTATATATATAAATACATAAATATATTTAGTTAGATATGAATAAGGAATTAGCATTATAACAACAATAAAATCAACATAACATAATAAAATAGGAAGTTCATGTACAAGAACAAAACATGAACATGTTGTTATTTTTACTACTCATATGAGTTTCAAAACAACACCATAGTCATGTTAAGTTACATGACATGAATAAATAAATGGTTAGAAGAAATCTTTACCTAAAGTGTTTATGTGGTTTGAAGATAGAAATGAATGTATGGTTATGTGGTTATTGAAAAATGGTGGTTATAGAGAGAAATTTTATGAGTATTTGGTGAAAGAGAATTTTGGTAGAGGAAAATATTGTAGAGAGAGTTTGTGTAGTGAATTTGAGAGAGTTTTGATAGTAGAATGAATTGTGTGAAAGAATGAAGGAGGAGTGGGGTATTTATGGAATTTTTGGAGATAATTTTTGATGTAATAAAATAAATTGAAAAAGAAAAATAATTGAGAGAGAGAAGGGAGGGTAGCGTCGGCCATAGTGAGTTTAGAGAGAGAGTGAGTTGATTTTGTTTGTATTTTGTAAGAAAATAATTAATATGTAAGGTATGATTTGATATAAGATGTATTAGAAATATAAAAATTAAGAAAATAGGTATGTAAATAGTAAGAAATAGGTATAAGAAAAAGTAGAGATAGTGAAATAGTAATGAATAGTAGAAAAGTAATATAAATAGTAGACTAGACAATTAAAGTACCGGTAGTAATAAAAATACGTGTAATAATGCGATATCTGTAATTTTTAGCTACCGAAAAATTCTAAAACTGATATTTTTGAAAACCTCATATTTTTACAAGTCTATTGGTATTAACGGAATATTTTTGCCATCTGGTGTACCGTGACACGATTTTTGAAAACTGATCCCATTCGAATCCAAAGGACATTAGAAATTTGCGAATATGATATTTTTAAGCTTCCCTATATTATTACGAACTATTATCATCAATTATTTTCATTTCGTTGTTTAGGGTTTAAGAGCGCGGGATTGCCGGATCTTAAACACTAGGGATTGTTATAAGCTATGTTGACTTTTAGGATTTCGATTTGTCTTCTGGTTTTGTTGTGTTATTCGTAAGATCCTATAATTTTGGATTTTTGACCATTTTATATTTTTAGCTCCATATCTATGGTTTATCTTATTTTATTTGTGATTATTTAGTAGTTTTCAGTTCTCGTGATAGTTTAACCGAGTCTAGGGCTATAAGTGGACTCAGTTTGACTTTTGGTGAAAATTTGAAATTTCTGATTCTAAAATTCACTGAAGAATTTAAGATCTTATCGTTTCGTTGTTGAGCGTTATTTGGATATATCGTTTGTGTTTTAGGAATCGGATAGATCATTTGATTGGCGTACGATATTGATTCTACCGATAGTTGGATTTTATGTTTTGTTTCAAGGGTTCTCGTTTTCTTAAGACTAAGAATTTTCATGTTTAACTTGATTTAGAATTTGGTTTTAACTTGAGTCGATTTTCGGGATTTCAATTTTCATATTAAACTTCTAAGATTATTTTCTATGAATTATGAAAATTTTCAGCGGTTTAGCCCTGTAGACTTCCTAGCTCCTACTAGCCCATATAGACTTTCCGCCTCCTACTAGCCACCACTACCATTTCCTCGTTTCACTATACGAAAAATAGTAGTGAAACAAATGTGACTCACAAGTATGATATGCATGAATTGATTCAATATATATTTAACCAAATAATGTTGAATTCAGGTTAAAGGTGATCTACATAATTTTCGTCATATCAATATAAGAATCACAATTTATTTATCAAACCTTCTTTCGATATTCTTAACTTGTATTCAACCAATCATCATTCCAAGTCACACAACAATTATTCATTTATCTTTTTCTTAATTGCTAATGCTACTACTTACAAGCACAAACAAGGAAATGTAACTTAGTAAATGATTGACTCACTCCATGTCGGTAGATCCTAATCAAAGTAATCTTTCGGAAAGGTGATCTCGGGTCCTTCTCCACCTAAACAAGATGAAACACTCAAAATGAGTCTTTCATGAAATTTCTATTCTTGAAGATTCTAAACTTTTCTTAAAATCGCAGTAAAATCGTATAAGAGGAAATTCCAACTTCAAATGGCCATAACTTGCTCATTTTAACTCGGAATTTCGCATATAATATACCATTTTCTACCTATTCGAAAAGATCTATCTATTTCTAAACTTATTTTCATCAAACTAAGTAGTTTGGGTTTCAAAAAAGTGGCGAACAGATTCACCACGAATTTTTATAAACTTGTTTTCCTTTTCTTATCCAAAGCTCATTTTGAAGTGATAGATAATATAATAGCTTGTAAAAACCTTTGAAATGTATAAACATATGTTAAGTGACTCATATTGGATGTATGAAGTTAATGAAGTTGTCTCAACTATAAACAGTGAAGTCTTTTAAAGATTTTGGAAACATGAGAACTTTTGAAATATTTATTTTGCTTTGAAAAAATCTTAAGTTATTTCAAATGAGTATTTCTTTTCCCTAAATTTAATTTTTGTAATTGCTTTAAATTCCTAAAGAATGATTTTATTTTTCTAAGCTTAGTTTCCAACACTTTTTAAATTTAATAATAATTCTATATTTAGAGAAACAAATTTCTTTGTTCCTTGAGATCATTCCATTTTGATGAAAAGAATTTCTAATACTTGATAAAAAGTGAAGTTTTAATAAAACTTTTGTTTATTTCAAAAAGTTATTTTCTATGTATGTTTATGGGCTCTCTAGATTTCTTAGAAAAGTTTGTTTAAGAAAATTACTTCTTATTTCTAGAAAAGAATCTTTATTTTTAAGAAAACATTTTCTCATTTATTTTTTGTTGAGACAAAACCATTATGCTCATGCATGAATATGAATCATAAAGTTATGTAAACATAAAGAAACATAATAACTTGAAAGAATAAGCTAGCAAAGAAATAAATCAAGTATTGGAACCTTAGTTTCATCAAGGTATCCCGGGACTAAGAAAAGACTAGTCCTAAAAAGAAAAAGAAAAGAAAATATTTTGACTTGATGAGGACAAGTCTAAGACTAGAAAGACTAGTCTTAAAAATAACATGAAAGTAAATAAATTGCAAGGAAAGTAAATAAATTGCAAAACAAATGAGCTTATATGCTCTAAATGATATATATAGCTACATAGATATATTAGATAGTTATAAATATAAAAGCAACATAAACAAATTTGATCATGAACAAAAACAAAGTATGAACCTATTGTTGCTTTCTTTAACCTTCATGGTTAAGAAAATATACACTAAGCTCATACTAAGCAAATGAACATAAAGAAAACTTGAAGAAACATTACCTAAAAGAACTAAACTAGAGAGAGCTTCTTGGAGAGATTTCTTGTAGAAATTTTGGAGAGTAACTTTAGTGTAGAAGTGGTGTGAAAGAAGTGAAAGTAAGAGGGGGTATTTATAGGAAAATGTGGGAGATAATTTGTGTTAATTAAATAAATAAAAATGAAACAAATTTGAGATGAAAGAGAGAGGGGCCGATGCTAATTTGAGGGAGAGAGGGAGTGAAAATTTATTTTTTTGTATTTTTGTTAATTAAAAGTAAGATATGAAAGATGTGAAGTTGTATTGGAAATGAAAATGTATAAGAAATAGAGGTATGGGTTGTAAGAGTAGGTTGTAAGAACAAATAGAGATAGATAAATAGTATAGAATAGTAGTAAATAGTGTAATGTAAAGTAGACATGACAACTTAGGTACCGGTAGTAAGAAAATACGCGTATAAATGCGATATCTGATAGTTTTAGCTACTGAAAAATTATGAAATTGATATTTTTGAAAATCTTATATTTTTACGAGTCTAACGGTATATTCGGAATATTTTTACTATTTCGAACCCCAGGGACACGTTTTTCAAGAACTGTGTCCAATTGGGTTCAAAACGAGTCACGGTTTTCTAAACTGATCTTTTTAAGCTTCCTTAGATAATTGCTAACTATTCTACTTACTAAACTCTTTCTTACTCTCTTAGGGTTTCTTAAACAGGGATGCCGGATTTAAGTGGTTACGGAAAATAGGGTTTTGTTGACTTTAGAAATCCGTTGACTTCTAATTAGGGTTTAAACTTAATTGATTACAAAACTTCGAGGGTTTACAGAGGAGGGGTAGTTATAGAAAAAAAAGGAAGGAAATTATAGTTAATTAAATAAATGAAAAAGAAAAGAAAATTGATGGCATTAAAGAAAAACTAATTAAAAATTAATTTGAAGAAAAGTGTAAGAGAAGTTTAGTAATATGTGATGTAGAATTTTTATGGGAAAAAAATTGTAAAAAATAGGTATATAGGTTGTGAGAATAGGTAGTACTAAAAAGTATAGATAGATGAATAGTTTTAAATAGTAGAAATAGTAGAAATAGTACTACGAATAGTAGACTAGACAAATAAAATACCGATAGTAATAAAAATACTCGTAAACGAGCTATATCTAATATTTTTAGTTACCGAAAAATTATGAAACTGATATTTTTGAAATCATGGTACGTCTTTCAGGAACTGATCCCGTTCGGGTTCAAAACAAATCGAATTTTGGCAAATCTGATCTTTTTAAGCTATCTTATATTATTCCAAATTATAATCCAACATTAACTTGTTTCTATTATTCTTAGTTTCGAGCGCAAGATTGCCGAAGTTGAAACTGCTAGATTGTCTTATCTTTATTGACTTTTGAAACTTCGATTTGACTAGGTTTGGTTTAATCCAACTTTACCCTAGAAATTGAGGGGTTACATTGGCAATCGAATAGATGAATTGTCTCATGTTCGGATTTTGAGTCAAATGATTATTGAATTTTCTATTTTTATTTTTGATGATTCTTTTTCTTAAGGCCATGAAATCCCGTGTTTGATATTGTTTAGGTTCGGTTTTAACTTGGGTCAACTTTTTGGGTTTCAATTCGGTATTTTAAATTCCAGAACTATTTTCTAGGAATTGCAAAATTTCGAGGGTTTACAGGAACCATAGGATGGATTTACTTTCATGTAATTTCTTTATAAGTTATATATGATATGTTAATGTTTAGAGATCTCTAGGAAGTGTATTTGTATAGTTCTAAAGACATTAGCAGGGGTATGCCCCCAAGAATTATATTTGATATTACTTATGTTTTATGTTAAGTATTCTCCTTACCTTGTTATTCAATTGTTATCAAAGTAAATTACATTACTCCGATGTGTTCCCTATGATGTGTTGTACGCCTTGTGGATGATATGAAAGCCTTTGCATGACTAAGGAAGTCATTCTTAAGCTTTAATATTGTATACGGAGGACTACCATATTTAGGATACCCCTTGAGACATGGCAACTTTATTCTTCAATTATTCATTCTTCATGGAACACTGTGGAAACACGACTTGATGCATTCAGTCATGTTTCTCTCTAAATAGAGCCTTCAATTACAGTTCACAGGGGCAGTACGGTAGAAAACACTATGCATCTTATCACAGAGTGTTACTTACTGACTTGTACTACAAGTTAACTCTAATAGAAGCACAAATAAAGCACGGGTGAATATATTCCCTCATGCTTCTCTCCAATTTTGATTCTTCAATAATTGATTTTAATCCAACATGAGCATGGGGAAAACATGATTGATTACATCCCCCATGTTTTCATAGGTCTTTATCATTTTCTTGACTTTGACTCCAAATTTGATATAACTTGATCAATTTCACTCCAAATCTCTTTTTCCTTATAAAAGCAAAAAATTGATCAAGTTAAGTACCAAATCTTAAGAATAATATTATAATTTACTACAATCTAACATATTAAATATAGAATAAAACATATGTTAGATCCATTGGGGATTATGATCATCTAAACTTGATGTTGACCCTTGCAACACACATCTATTGAATTTGAATTGGACAATGCTTCTTGAGCTAGATTTAACTTGGATTAGCGTTATGAGTTGGCTTATTTTAACTTAACTATTCTTCTTAAGCTAGCTTGTAACTTGGAATAGCATTCCATGAGATGGCTCTTGATTCGAAGTGGTGCTTTGCTTTGATGTGGTGCTCTATGAGCTAGCTTCTGATTTAGATTGGTACTCCATGAAATTATCCAAACACCACACATAAAATTCAAAATTTAAATATAATGGCTGGAAGATAGTTAAGAATTTAAACCAAGAGAATGGATAAAATTAATTAGTGGGTTAATAAAATGAAACTTAAAGTTGGTTTGATTAATGGATCTTGGTTAAAAGAATCTGTCAAATAGAGATGGAGGGTTGAGATCATGCCAAGTGGCACTCTAATAGAAAGCCTACAAACCCTATACCCTACCCTATTAGCCCCCATATAAACACTCTTTTATTTTCTTCCTTTTCTTCTTTTGGAAACCTACTACCATCCTAAGGTGAGAATCCGTAGATCTTAGCCTCCACTTTATGTTAATTAAGCAAGATTAAAGGAGGATTAGCACTAATCGAGAAAGGTTATGCATTTCATGTTAGGATATGATGACAATGGAGGCTAATTAAGAGAAAGAGAAGAGCAACAACCTTAATAAAATTCGTGACAAGCTAAGTTAGAGATTTTCCAACTTTGAAATGTAAAGGTTATGGTGTTTTGGATGTAAATTTTGACATAGATGAAGGTAGCAAGGAAGTCAATTTCAAAGGTGTTTTGAGCTTTGGAGTACCACTTTACAACTGCAAGCCTACAATAAGGTAAGACTTAAAATCAACGCTTTGTGTTATGAAGATGTGATAATGAGGAGATAAGACAAGTATGAAATGTTAAAGAAGAGAATGAACATTTTTCAAGATGAAATCTCACTCGAGATTAACCTTGAGGAGAAATGAATGCTGCCATGTGTTTAAAACTATGGATAAGATCATAGAATGACCAGGAAGTTAATGTTATTGATGTTAGATGAAGTTAAATGAAGGGTTATAAAATGATTTGGAAATTGTAGGAAAACATGATATTTTGTGGGTTGCCATCAAAACTAAGTGATTTAGGCTTTCAACTATGATTGATCGTGTTTTAACAAATGGGAAATGAAAAGAGATGAAACTAGGCATGAACACGAGCATCTAACACCCTTAAGGTTTCCAAAGTCGTTCCAAAACATGATTTTGTAAAAAAATATCAATTTGAACTTGAAATGCCCCAAACCCAGAAAAGCACAACCGGTACATGAGGTCCTGTACATGTCATACTTCTCTCCGACCCACAAAACGCAGAAAGCAAGACAGGAACACAACACAATGCTCCTTTCGTGCTTCCCTCTTTTTGAAAATGCTTTGAAGCCTAAAAGAACATGAGGGGATACATAGTCATGCTCCCCCCGTGCTTATCTCTATTTTTGAAACACGCTTGAAACCTAGAAGCAAACGCGAGGATACATGCATTCATGTTCCCCCCGTGCTTCTCTCTACTCTTGAAACATGCTTGAACCTAGAAGAACACGAGGGGATATATGTAGCCATGTTCTCCTCATACTTCTCTCTGATGCCCAAACAAAGAAGGAACACGCATGAAACACGACTTTGTCCCCTCATGTACTAGTCGTGTTCTTTCCTAGCCCCTTTTTCCTTTGTCAATTTTTATCTGAATCACGTGAATCTTGACTCGAATCTTTCGTTAGACTTAAATGACCTTTTAAACATAATCCTTAAGTAGATAAAGTTAAACTAGAGTAACCATAACATAAATGGATTAAAGGTTAATCTTAAACTAATTCCAGACTTATTTCATGATTAGTTTTATATATTAAGCTTTGAAGAGAGACTCAAGGATCACTTCGATTATCAAGTACGCAGTAATTACGTGTTGCTTACCAGAATAGTATTAATGGTCAGACTAAAAATTTAAACTTGGCTTAATTTGAGTGTTGGTTACTGCTTGACCGCTTACTCCAAGAGTGGCACTCCCGAACTGGGTTGCAAGTCTAATCGCAACTTCAAGATGATGCAATAGTATGGGTGTTTAGGCCCCCAGATTCATGGTTAGGCTTAGAGGATAGTCAATAGGAAAATTTACGAGATCAGACGATTGATTAGGACTAGGAACAAAGTTATAATGAGTTATACGACATTATGGGACCCTGTATAAAGTGTTACAATGGACCATGCTTGTCAGTAGTAGCCTGTGAGGAGATGACCCAGAGACGTTATTTCCTTATTTTCTTTTCTGGTAGGTTCTGGGGATTTATCAAACCTCTTTCTTTGGTGTTCGATTCCTTGAGGGATTCTTACCCCTTTTGTTTGGTGGGTGTTTTAGTATTCCTATGTAGGTTTGTATTTCTGAGATGTTAGGATACTTGTTTATTGATCTAAAACTTAATCAGATTTAATTTGTGTTCGTTGCATTAGCTTAAGTATGCATGGCATGCATGTATGTGTTTAATTATTGTGCATTGGGCTTTGCCCCTCACTTTTCATTATTTCAGGTATCGAGAATGACCACTTCGTGAATTTACATTACGACTCTACGAGTTTTTGGACTGAGGAGTTTGCAAAATGATATGTATGAACCCCGGTTTTTCTAGTAACCAAGATAACTCAAGAACCGGAAACCAAAACCCTAAACCGAACTAGCTTAAGATGAGAGTGAGACCTAGGAACCCTAAATCCGGCTTTTCCTCGATTTCCAATTAAGAAACTTTTATAAGAAAACTTAATCTTGAATATAGTTCTTGAATATAATTCAAACCAAGAAAAGATCAGATTTTGAGAAAATTTTAATTCCGGGCCTTCCCGAGACCCGTTACAGAAAAACGTGCCCCGGAACTCGAATTTCAAAAATTTACTCATAAATACTCATTTAAATCCAAATTAAATAAGGATTTCAAAAATATAAATTTCATAATTTTTTGGTTTATGAAAAACACAGTTATAGCCTTCTTATTCGTATTTTTCTTACTACCGGTAATTAAGTTGTCTTGATTACTATTCATTACTATTCACAAGTACACCCTACTCTTACATCCTTACAACCACTCAATCACATTTTCTTTTCCAAGACTTATTTGTCTCTAAATAATTATTACAAATTATGACTTTTAATGTACAAATCTATCAAACAAAAATCAAATCCCCTCCCCTTTTTCATGGTTGGCGTGATCCCCCAATTTTAAGCTCCATTGTGTAATTTTTTTTTTTTTTTTATCCCACTTAACCTAATTTCACTTCATATATAAACTACTTTTTCTCTCTCTCTCTTCATTCTTCTCATTTTCAAATTTTCCAAAAGGTGAAAGCTCTCTTTTCTCTCCTCTCCACTCTTCCTTGCCGTGAGCATTCATGCTCCACACACACACACACACAACTTTTTTTTTCTTTCCTTTTGTCTCCTATTTTCACTTTAAGTAAAAGAACTTTACTTCACTACCTTTAGATCCTTGTAATGGCAAGGATATTCTTGGATATTTCCATTCAAAGGTCCCCATGAGCTCTTGTTAGGGACAAAGAAATATCAATACAAGAATACCAAACCATCACAAAGTAGATCTTGCATTTAAACAAGCTTTCATGTTATAAGCTTCATGATCATCCATCTAAAAGTGGTTTTGAACAAAATATCTTGCATAAAAATTTAGTTTTTATATTTTCAAAACCTATTTAAGCATTTAAGGTAGTAGATCTATCATTTTACCATTCATATTCATGTAGGCATTTAAGATCTCATCTATATTTTGAGTTTTTGTGCATTAATGGTCATTAAGACTTTGTCTTGAGTAAATAATCTTGCTAGCATATAGATCTATAGGTAGATGAGTCCATGAAACCAAAAAGGAGAACTCTTTTCAAGAAATGAACTAAGGAAAATTCGGATGACATGAAAAACCTAGTTTAAAAACCCTTTTGTCAACTTCAAAACATGTGTTTTACAAGGAAAATGAAGCCTATGCGTGATAGTTGATGTTTGATGATATTTTTAATGAGTTTAAATGAGTTTTTACCAAAGAAAATATTTAAAACAAAAGATGAAGTCTAATAGAAGTTTTGAATTGAAAGTTTTGTAAGCAAAATTCGTAATAATGAATAGATGGTTAGAAAACACTAGTTTTCCAACCTTAAAAATGGTATTTTCTTGAATAAATGGAGTTCTTAGGGTATAGGTAAAATGAATACCTAAAGTTCTAAGTATAAAATGCATTTTCTTAAGAGAATCAACTTAAAAATAAATTTTGCTAAATTCGGATTTTTGGAACCACCCTAGTATAAGACTCACTTAAAAGTTTACAAATGAAGATTTAATTAAAGAAATGAAGGCCTTAGGATATAGTTAATGTAAGGGTCAAAATTTCTTTAAATAAAGTAGAGTTTTCCTAAGGAAAATCCTTAGAATAAGTAAGTGACCAAGTGTAGCAAATTTACTAGTTAACAATGGCATGAAATGGTTCCTTAATATAAAGGTTATCTAAATTCTTTTAATCTAAAAATTTATAAGAACTTAGGCACATAAGAGTTCCTATCATGACATTCATGATAGGGAAATTCATTACCATGGCATTTATTTTCATTTTCACTTAGGAATCTCAAGAGCATTCATGAAAATCGCATTTTTGGAATCAACATAACCGCTGGACAGAACTGATCCTTCATTTTCGAGACTTAAATTTTTTCAAAACTTGATTTAAGTTTCAGATTTAGAAAGATCTTTCAAAGTAGATAGAAATCGATATAAAATTTGCGAAATTCCAAGTTAAAACGACCAAGTTATGGCCATTTTAAATCGGGACTTCGGAAATGACGCGAATTTCAATTTCACTAAGTTGTCTTAGAGTTTTTGGTGTTCTTAGATGGTAGAATTCTTATTAGGGTATTTCTTTTGTGATTAGACGAACCCGTGGACATCGAATCCTTACCTTCGAACTATTACTATTAAGAGACCGGCGAACCCATGGCTGAGTGAGTTTCTCTTCCCAATTCATTTATTGTATGTGCTTGATAAATTAGTGCACTAGAATGTAGGCCAAGTGAAATGAATATGTATGATGGGGAATAATGGGAAATTGTATGTTGATGATGATGAAGTGAGAACTAAAAATAAGAATATCGAAACCGGGTGATAATTTCTGACTGCGTAGTTGGTTAGGATGTATTGTTTGAGAAATTGCTTGATCGCCTGAATAAAATGACTTAAGCAACTATTCAGACTAATTCCAAATTTAGACATATGCATATCATAATGGGAAGGCGCATTAGTATTGGTCGGTTAATCGTGATCCATAAACGAGATTAATTGGTCGATTAATCATGATCCATAAACGAGATTAATTGTTCGGTTAATTGTGATCCGGAAACGAAATAATTGTCAGTTATCGTGAACCATAAATGGCATAAAGTAGTACCGCAGTATTCGTTAATCTGCTAACCCGGGATGGAGGGCGCAAGTTCATCCACATATGATTTCCGGATAGTCATATATATGTTGTTCTCATGTGTTTGGTGCATTCACTTGCTTGTTTAATCACTTGTTTGAACTGTTGTGACATGAATGTTATTGTGAAAGATTTCACTCACTAAGCTAGTGAGCTTATGTCCCTACAGTTTCTTCCTTTTGCAGCTACCAAATTTATAGCTTAGGCAGCGTAACCCGACTGTGCAGGTACAAGAGCTAGGAGTTTCCCCTAGAAGTTGAAATTACTATTTAGACTTCCATAGGAAACTTTTAAGACTTTAGATGATTGTATAAGGCCATTAAATTTCTTTTGCGGGGAATGCCCTTAGTAAATGTAATGTTTAATTATGCTTCATGAGTTATATCCTACTGCTAATGTATGACAAGTTAAGCTTTTATCTCCATTTGGACATGTATTCTATTGTCGTAAAGATACGCCTTACATCTATATGAGACCCCCGAAGGACTAAGGCGGTAATTCAGGAATCTTGTATGGCATGTGGCGGACTGTTACGTATAGGGTATCCTATGGGGCGTGACAATATGAACGAGTAGAGAGCTATGTAGACTTGAGAAAACTTTATGAATGTTTATGTTTCTTATACTTTATGGATGATTGTAAACCTTAAGTTATTCTACTACTTTTGGGCCGAGTACGAAACTTTGTAATTGGGTTGAGCCTAACTGCCTTTTTATGGTTGTCATCTCAAACTATTTGACTTTAAATTTTCATTTTACTCTTTGTTAAAGCACTTTTTCACAGGTTGGTATAATGGTTTCTAAATTTTTGATAAATCATCTTTCGATATGATATGGCTTTAATAAAGGCCTAATCATAATTTCACAACTAAAATTTAATTAACAAGCTCACCTAGTTGTTAGAAGCCTTACACATGTCACTTTGAGGCGATGTTTGCAGCGAAACAACCACACCCTTAAGTACCCTAAGGGTTGAGTCATTTTCACTCCATGAGTTGGCATTTCATTGGATTAGTGCTCCATGAGCTAGCTCTTAACTTAAAAAAGTGCTCCATGAGCTGGCTTTTAATCTAGATTAGCGCTCCATGAGTTGGTATTCTTATTTGAATAGGTTCTCTATGAGCTGACATTTGATTTAATATGACACTCCATGAGTTAGCTTTCGATCTAGATTACTGCTCCATGAGTTGGTCTCTTTTTCAAATTTCATTGAGCTCCATGAGCTGACATTTTGGCTTAGAATAGCACTCTTATGACCTGGCTTTTTATTTTGATATATGCTCAATGAGCTAGCATTTGATTTAGATTGACACTTCATGAGCTTGCATTTCATATGGATTGGCGTTTCATGAGCTCGCATTTGATTTAATATGGCACTCCATGAGTTGGCGTTTGATATAGACTGGCATCCCATGAGTTACTCTCTTTCTCAAATTTCATTACGCTCCATGAGCTGGCAATTTGTCTTAGACTAGCACTCCTATGAGCTGGCTTTTTTATTTCAATAGGCGCTTGATAAGCTGACATTTGATATGGATTGACACTCCATGAGTTGGCATTTGATCTATACTGGTGCCTGATAAGCTGGCATTTTCTTTAATTTCATTTTGCTCCATGAGCCAGTATTTGGCTTGGAATAACGTTCTTATGAGCTGGCTTTCTAATTTTGATAGGCACTTAATGAGCTTTCATTTGATTTGGATTGGCGCTCCATGAGCTGACATTTGATCTAGATTGGTGCTCCATTAGTTGGCCTTTTCCTTGAATTCAACTGCACTCCATCAGCTAGCATTTTGGTTGGTTCTTATTGATCACCTAAAAATCAATTCTTACAAAGGTATGTTTAAGGGTCTTATCATGTTCTTACTGAAGCCCCCAAACTGTAGACCATTTAGTGAAGTCTAACTATCACTATGTGTAAATCCCCGAAATTTTTGGATTCGAATTATAGTTTAAACCTAATCGGAAGTCAACCGGATTTCCCAGAGTCAACCAAACCCTAGTTTACCGTAACCGCTTAAGTCCGGCATTGCCGTTTTCTCAAGCCCTAGAAAACGAAGTTGGAAAAATTAGTTGTAATAGTTCGTAATAGCTATAGGTTTTATAAAAATATCAGTTTTTCAAAATTCGAGTGTCCTTTGAACCCGATCGACATAGTTCTTGAAAAACGTGTCCGGAAGCCCGGAATAGGAAAAATATTCCGAATATACCGTTAGACTCGTAAAAATATGAGATTTCCAAAAATATCAATTTCGTAATTTTTCGGTAGCTAAAATATCAGATATCGCTTTTATACGCGTATTTTCTTACTACCGTATTTAATTGTCATGTCTACTTTTACATTACACTATTTTCTACTATTCTACACTATTCATCTATCTCTACTTTTTCTTACAACCTATTCTTACAACCCATACACCTATTTCTTACACATTTTCATTTCCAATACAACTTCACATCTTTCATTTCTTACTTTTAATTAACAAAATAAAAAAAATAATTTTCCCCTCTTCATGCATGAAATAGCGCCCCCCTCTCTATGCCTCAATTGTTTTATTTTCAATTATTTAATTAACACAATTATCTCCCACATTTTCCTATAAATACCCCCTCATACCTTCACTTCTTTCACACCTCTTCTTCTCTAAAGTTACTCTACAAAAATTTCTCTCCAATTTCTCTCAAGAGTTCTTTCAAGAAGTCTCTTAGTTTAGCTTCCTTTAGGTAAGAAATTTCTCAAGAATTCTTCATGTTCATCTACTTAGTATGAGCTTAGTGTGTGTTTTCTAAAACCATAAAGGTTAAGAAAGCAACAATAAGTTCATACTTTGTTTTTGTTCATAATATCAATCTCTTTATGTTCCTTTATGTTCTTTATATTTCCTTTATGTTATTACTATCTAATATATCTATATAGCTATATATACTATTTAGAGCATATAAGCTCATTATCTTGCAATTTATTTATCTTTCATGCAATTTATTTACTTTATGCGATTTATTTCAAGTTGATTTTAAGACTAGTCATTCTAGTCTTAGACTTGTCCTCATCAAGTCAAAACAATTCTTTTCTTTTCTTTTCGGGACTAGTCTTTTCTTAGTCCCGGGGTACCTTGATGAAGCTAAGGTCCCAATACTTGATTTACTCTATTATTTACTTAAGCTTTCAAGTTATTATGTTCCTTTATATTTCTATAGTTTATGATTCATTCATGCATGAACATAATGTTTTTGTCTCAACAAAAATAGATGAGGAAGTGTCTTTCTAAAACTAAAGTTCTTGTTAAATAAAAATAGGAAATAGATTTCCTAAAAACTCATGAACATGCTTGGAAATGATTTTTCTTACATAAACAAAAGGTTTTATGAAAACTTATCTTTCAAGAAATATTCTTTTAGAATCATTACAAGAAACAAAAATTGACATTTTATTACTTTTTGAATCCAAGTTTTGAAAATAAAACCACACCTTAGGAATTTAAAGAAATTACGAGAGATTAAATTTAGAAAAAGAATATTCATCTCAATAACTCAAGATCTTTCAAAAGTAAAATAAATATTCAATAGAATCTCAAGTTCAAAGTCTTTTAAAACCTTACTTTTTATAAGTTGAGACAACTTCATTTACTTCATACATTTGTTATGAGTCATTACAAATATATATATACCTTTCAAAAGTTTACAAAATAATTGAAATATTTATCTTTTCAAATGAGCTTTGTTTACAAGAAGGAAAACAAGTGTTTGCAAATTCGTGGCAAATCTGGTCGCTGTCTTTTCGGACCCAAACGCCTAGTTTTATGAAAATAAGTTTAGAAATGCGTAGATCTTTCCGAGTAGGTAGAAAACGGTATATTATACGCAAAATTCCGAGTTAAAATGAGCAAGTTATGGCCATTTTAAGTTGGAATTTCCCCTTATACGATTTTACCGCGATTTTAAGAAAAGATTAGAATCTTCAAGAAAAGAAGTTCATGAAATACTCATCTTAAGTATTTTTCTTTCTTTTAGATAATCTCGAGGAGGATTGTTCATATCCCGAAGATTATTACGATTAGTGGAAATCCCGAACGACTCATCCGTTTCAAGAAAGGTGTCATCATGGCTGAGTGAGTTTATTCCCCGTTATTTTTCATACTCTTGATTGTGCTTGTAAAATTAGTTGCACTAGAATTTAAGAAAAATCAAAAGGAAGTGTATGATAATATGTTGAAAGAATACTAAGTATATCGAAACTCGATTTGTTTGTAATAAAGTTGTATGTGAATTAATATCTTGAAATGTTTGAAATTGATTGATCACTTGAAAGAAGTTAAATGTAACTACTAGACTTTAATTAAAGAAATTATTCATGCACTTCATATGTTGAGTCACATTGCATTCACTACTATACAATTGGTGGGACAAGTGTATAATAGTGGTGGTAGACATAACCGGTATATCATGTCAGTGGCGAGTAGGAGCCAGTAAGAACTACTTAAATTGGTGGCTAGTAGGAGCCTGTAATAACTACAAGTTTTTGATGGCGTATAGGAGCCGGTAAGATCTATAAAAGTGTTTTTAAAAGTTGTGGCTGTAATTGGCCTGAATACCCAACCCCGAATGAAGGGCGTAATTCATTCAACATATGATTCCCGGAAAGTCATATGTCTTGTATGCTCACGTGGTTGTTGCATTTCATATGTTTGAATAATAAACTTGATTGATAATTTTCTTCGAGTATGAATTTTGGGATTTACTCACTAAGCCCATAAGCTTACACCCCTATAGATATTTGTATTCTCAGGAACACCTATTTTTGTGCCCGAGGTCTTCCCGTATCCGTGTAAGTTTTATATTGAAGCTTTTGGAGGAAATCTACTCGAAGACTTAGATTAGAATTCCTTTGAAATCTTTAATGTAGTATTTTGGATGTTTAAAGTTTATCACGATCCATGGGATTACGGGGGTATGCCCCTAAGAAATTATGTAATAGACCTTTGGTTATTAATGATATGATATACTTTATTTCTGGATTCTTGTATGTTTATCTTTACTTGCTTAAACTATGCTTCCCAAAAGCGTCTCCTATTACCGTGTTAGACGCCTTACATATAATACTAAGGCTTTCGCATGACTAAGGTAGCCATTCTTAAGCCTTGATATTATATGTGGCGGACTGCCGTTTAGGGTACCCTTCGGGGCGTGACACTATGCTTCATCTATCCGACTTTCTTTAATTCTAATGTGATAATCTTCCTTTGATGTAAGACATTTTCCTTCATTACAAGGTGATTTCTTCCTTTGGTAATGTTCATAGGGATAAAATTTTTGCTCCTAGAGATATTCCCTAAATCTCCATGAATTCATGCTTTCAATTTCTTTTGCCCAATCATTTATCCCCTGAAATAGGCATCACTTTAAGAAAATGTTAAATTATAAAGTATTAAGATGTTTTACATTCTTATCAATTGTTCAATCTTCGTTTTTCTTATCGTGCACTCATGTTTTAAAAGTGTATGGTAGATATAGGGATGAAGAAGGACTTATTGGTTGGAATGGTTAGTTAATGAGCTAACCCAAAGTTGATGACTGCTGGGGATACCATTTTTGCTAATAGATAATGAAAACTAGATCCCGCATAGATAAAATAGTTGACAAATTGCTAAACTTGGTAGAATTTCTATTGATCCTTCAAACATAGTGCATCTTGACCGCATCAGAATTTACAGGGTCCCTTAAGTTTGGACCATCCATATGTGACAAAATTAATGCCCCTTCGTATAACACTTTCTTTACTACATATGGCTCCTCATAATTTGGGGTGAATTTCCCTCTTGGATCTTGTACATTTAGCAATAATCTTCTTAAGACTAGGTCTCCTTCCTTGAAGTTTCTTGATCAGACCTTCTTGTTGATGCTCGAGCCACTCTTTGTTGGTATAATTGGCCATGATATAGGGCATTCAATCTTTTCTCATCAATGAGATGTAATTGATCGATTCTCTTTGTAACGCCCTCATCTGATGGCATTACAACACATCACGTGTCCTCTCTTGAGAAAGACACGCTAAGGCTAAAACAAGTCTAAACCACAAATGGTTTCAAAAATATAAAACTTCAATACTCTCATAAGGGTACATGTTTAATACATCTCATATAAAATAAATTCTTTAAAAACGAACATGTCGGCATAAACCAAAGCCAACATTAAGACAAACTTTAATAAAAAGGAAAACTTCATAACTTTGTCTTAACTCATAAAACATAATAAGTTTAATAAGTCTTCAACTAAATCTCAAAGCAGCCCATGTGGTCCAAATATCTACATGAATGTCTGATCTACTATCGTCCTCCCCATCATCCACAAATATATCAAAACTAGATAAATCATAATAAACCGGATACGTACCTGTTCCTGAAAAATGAATGGAGTGAGCAAAAAGCCCAGTACATCAGGCCACATATAAATGCATATGCACACACAACATATATATTTTCATGTCACTATTTCTAATGCATCCAATTCCATTTATTATCTATGATTTAGCCAGCCAGCAAGCAACACAATTCAAAACCATATGCATCTAGTTTCAAATCTGGAGTAAGTCATGACTCTATATAAAAAAGCATACAGAAAATAAGTAATGTATACATATATGGTGTTCGGAATCTCCCACACACCCGGGGTACCGTACTCGCACTACTCCTAAACTACCAGAATCATCTCTATGCATGAGTCACTCAGGACAACCTCACACATAGATCATCAGGGTACTTAATTAGTGTCACGCTCTACATAGTCTTTATTAACCAAAGCCAAACACAAGCAGCAAGCATAATTTCTTATTGTCATATAGAATTAAGTCAATTTAGAATGCTAATCCTACAACACATACAGCAAACAAATCTAAACCTACAAGCACATACAACAAACAAGGTAAGGTCGTACCTAAATCAATTTCAAGGAACAGAAACTCCAAATCACCAATTCTCCTTTGAAATACAATTCAAATTCACGAAAACTTGATATTATAAACATAACAGCTTTCAATAGCATACCTTCATATAAACCTATTTGTATATATCATCTAATAGCCTAATCTTAAAAAAAAACACAAATCCGCACCTTTCTTCTCGATTGAAACACAAAATTCCTCCAAAGAACAGATTTTTCTCAACAGATCTCTTAAACCCTAGAATTTGTTCAATCCAATTTCAGACTAAAAGTCAACAAAATTGTTTCTATAATAGCATAACGGTTAGGAATATTCAATCTTGCCTAGAAATGATCCTTAATTGTCCTTGATTCTTCAAAATCCGGATCTCCCAATCAAGATAGGTCTTTCTTCAATTTCCCCTTCAAATCCAATTACAAACCCTAAGAAAAAGATAGATTCCTTTGAAATCTAAAGGCAAAGAAGAGATCACTTATCTTGATTTGGATTCCTCAAACTCCTATGGATGCTAACAGACTTGTAGAGAGGATTTTATGGGTTTAGGGATGATATTGGAGAAGGGGGGAAGCCTAGTTTATATAGAAGACAAGGAACAATTGTTCATTTTTAGGAACGTCTCTTCATCTTTAATGACGTCTCTTTATCTTTAATGACATCTCTTCATCTTTAATAATGATGTCTTTTCATCTTTAATAATGTCTCTTCATCCTTAATGACGTCTTTATCTTTAATAACGTCTCTTTATCTTTAATGACGTCTCTTCATCTTCATTCTCACATCTGATAACCAACAAAACAAAAATCAACAAAAATTAATTAAACTTTAGGGTTGACCATAAAACCCTCTTATTTTATATCAAAGGACATATTTGCCCTTCTTTATAATTTATTTATCTTTATATTACACTTTTTTTCACCTATTCAACTTCAACTAACTCGGTTTCCACCAATATTATGAAGGAAAGGATCTCAACCTCAACTGGCAAAACTGCTTCAATACCATAACCAATGAGCATGGAGAAGCTCCTATAGAAAACCTAATAGACATATGGTATGCCATGAGTGCAAATGGAAACATCTCATGCCAGTCTTTGTAAGTGACAACCATCTTCTCTTATTATTCTTCTTATGTTTTTTTGCTGCTTCAATTGCTCTGTTCAACTGGGGTCAGTATGGAGTAGAATTCTTATGCTTAATCTTGAATTGTTAGCACAACTCATTCATCAACTTATTGTTTAGATTAGTGCCATCATTTGTGATGATCAATTTGAGAACTCCATATCTCGCTATGATGTCCTTTTTGATGAATTTGACAACCACCCCTTTTGTGACATTGGCATATGAGGATGCTTCAATCCACTTGGTAAAGTAATGAATCGATGACCATTTGAAGCTTTTGAGGAGATTGACCCTATCATATCAATACCCGCATTGATAAGGGCTTAAGGATGGTGATTGTAACTCCTTGGGAGGGACATTTACTTTGTTGGAGTATATCCAGCACAGATGGTAATGCCTTATATGTTTGATGCAATTAGATTCCATGGTCAACTAGAAGTAGCCCAATCTCATAATTTTCTTGGCAAGCATATACCCATTCTTGCAAGGTCCACACACTCCTTCATCAACCTCTTTCATCAGCATTTCCACTTCTTTTTCATCCACGCATGTCAAAAGTGTGGTATCAAATGACTTTCTATAACTAAGCAAGAAGTTCCATAATTTTGTTGTACCAGGGCTCTTCTTTCTTGACTTCCTTAGTTGTTAGGCAAACGGCTAGCTCATCATCAACCTTAACTTTTAAGGGTTGAATCTTCACTTCATTGTTTATATGTGGATCATTGATGCTAATGTGGCCAGTGCATCGACAAATTGATTATGAGTTCTTGATACATATGTGAACAAAATATCTTTAAATTCTTGAATCACCTCAATCAAATATTGATGATAGGGTACCGGTTTTGCATCTTTGTTTTTATGTTCTTCTCAAGTTTGAAAAATGATCAAAGAGTAGTCTCCATACACTTCTAGGTCTTTTATTTCCATGTCAATTGCCATCTTAAGGCCCATGATGCATGCCTCATATTTTGCTACAATATTAGTGTATGGGAACATCAGTCTTACCGATGCAAGATACTAGTTTCCATCAGGAATACTAAAACTACCCCAATCTCATACCCATAGACATTGGCAGCACCACCATAATATAACTTCAACTTAGGGGTTGATGATGAACCTAATTCTACATCTAAATCTACAATAAGATATTTTCATCCAAAAACTGGGCATATTCATCAAAAGTGGCATCTTCAATTAGGCTCTTTGTAAGTTGATTCGCAAGCGCCTGCCCCTTAACTAAACTTTGATTCACGTATATGATGTCAAATTTGTAAGCCCCCGAATTTTTCGAGAATGGTTTTGGAATACCAAATCAAAACCCTAAAGTTTGACCCAAGTTGAAACCGAACCTTAATCAATTTCGATCACGGGATTTCATAAAAGAATCTTCAAAAACAAAAATAGAAAGTTCAATAATCGTTCGATTCGAAAACCCGAACATGAAAAGACCACCTATCCGATCCCTAATTTAAATCCCTCAATTTCTAGGGTAAAGTTGGATTAAATCCTAACCCTAGTCAAATCGAAAATTCAAAAGTCAACAAAGACCAAGACAATCAAGCAATTTCAACTCCGGTAATCCCGCGTTCTCAAACCCTAGAAAACGAAATTGAGTTAATGGCTTAAAATAGTTCGTAATAATATAAGGTAACATAAAAATATCAGATTCGCGAATTTCGAATGTCCTTCAAACTCAAACGAGATCAGTTCTCGAAAAGCATATCCCGGAGCTCGGAATAATAAAAATACTTCATTAACACCAAAAGACTCGTAATTAATCAAGGATTTCAAAAATATCAATTTTAGAATTTTTCGGTAGCTAAAAATAACAGATATAGCTCGATTACGCGTATTTTTATTACTACCGGTATTCTATATGTCTAGTCTACTATTCATAGTATTATTCCTACTATTCGTTACTATTTTACTATCTTTACTTTTTCTTACACCTATTTCTTACTACCTATATACATATTTTCTTACTTTTTATATTTCCAATACATCTTATATCAAATCATATCTTACATATTAATTATTTTCTCACAAAATATAAACAAAATCAACTCACTCTCTCTCCTTCTGCGCTACCCTCTTTCTCTTCCTCTCAATTATTTTTCTTTTTTAATTTATTTTATTACATCAAAAATTCACTCCAAAAATTCTATAAATACCCCTTCCTCCTTCATTCTTTCACACATCCATTTTACATAACAAAACTCTACCAAAATACTCTCTCAAAACCTCTCTCCAACAAATCTCTCTCAAAACACTCTCTACCATTCACTACACTTCAAGAAGAGAATAACAAACACAAAACCCATTCATCTCTTTTCAAACCTTCCATTAAACCTTAGGTAAAAATTCTACCTATATTCTTTATCATGTTCATACAACTTAGTATGAGCTTAGTGTATGTTTCTTAGACTCATATGAGTTAAAGAAGCAACAATATGTTCATGTTTTGTTTTTGTTCATGTTCCTATTTTACATTATGTTATTATGTTGTTGTTGTTATTGTTATTATTTTTGCTCTAATCTAACTTATATAATATTATGTATACTATGTATATATATTTATTTAGAGCATATAAGCTCATTTGTTATTTATTTATTTTCACGTCTTGCAATTTATTTATTTACTTGTTTTATGCAATTTATTAAGACTAGTCTTTCTAGTCTTAGACTTGTCCATATCAAGTCAAAACCATTTTCTTTCTTTTCTTTTCTTTTCTTTTCTTTTGGGAATAGTCTATTTTTAGTCCCGGGTTGCCTTGATGAAGTTAAGGCTCCAATACATGACCGAAATACCTTGATAAAGCTAAGGTTCCCAATGCTTGACAATTTTATTATATTTACTTACAAGTATTTCTTTCTATCTTATTATGTGTTATCTTTACTTTTACATTGCTACATATTCATGCATGATTAAAATATTGTTGTCTTAAATAAAAATAAAAATGGGTTCTTTCATAAATAAAGAAAAGTAAACTAGATTTATTAACAAAAAGAAATTTCAACAAAAAGATCTAAGTTTTGTTTTTAACTCTTTTCAAAGGATAAGTTAATCATAATTTCTAGAAGAAGTAGTAATGTAGATTTCTTCAAAATAAAAAAGAATTCTTTTCTTTTATAAACCAAACTTAATACTCCATAAAGATAAAATTTTTAGCCTTTAACTTAATATTTTAACTCAACCATATCTTTTATAAGACTTAAATAGATTCATTATAAACTTTGAAAATCACATACTATGAAAGCATCTTCAAAACTTCAATTTTATAATTGTTATTCTCTTTTCAAAATTAGAATGAAATTTTGCTAAAGTTCTAATGTTAACAATTCTTTATTAAGAAAGTTTTTCTTATAAACTTGTCTAAAACAATTGTTCTATCACTTGATAAATAGTAAGAATAAAACAAGTTTTTCAAACCAAGGTAAAACCAACTCACTATTTTAGAAACCAACTTAGAAAAATAAAATTTGACAAGTAAGTAAAGTGTAAGGGTAAACTCATTTCTTGAAAAAGAGAAAGGATATAAAAATAAGAAGAAAACATACATTTTACACAACTTCAAATATTTAAAACTTAAAGAATATTTTGAAAAGCTTATTTTTAATCACTAGAAATAAAGTTAGTAAATAACTTAAAGAACCAAAATTTTTTAAAATGAATTTACTTTTGAAAAGTAAGAAAATGAAATAATAATAAAACATTTACTCATAACAACTCAATTATATTTTAGTTTTCCTTCTAACAATTCAAAAAGAAGAAATTTTCAAAAGTTTTATCTTTTAAAAACCCTTAAAGACAAATTGTTTATGAAATATCAATATTGAGACAACACTGCAAAAATCATGCATACAATATGAGTATAAATATATTTTGAAGGATTTTTCAGCTATAAATATATACATATATTTTGCTTAAGAATTTTTGAGTAAAGAGAAGTTAGGAAAAATCATATTTTGTGAACTATAAATTCGTAACTATTCTATACCGTAATATTTTCCAACCCAAATGGCTTTTTATGATACAAATAACCTTAGAAATGGTTAGATCTTTTCGAGTAGGTAGGAAACGGTATATTATTTGCACAATTCCGAGTTGAAATAACCAAGTTATGGCTATTTTAAGTTGGAATTACCTTCTATGCGAATTTTAACGATCGTATGACATAGTTTTTTATAAGTACCATAGAATCAATAAGAAATACTCATTATGGGTATTCTTCTTGATTAGGTGATCTTGAGGAAGAGTACTCATACCCGGAGGATTATTTTGATTAGTGGATTTACGATCGACTAATCCATAAGAAAGATAGATCCTCGTGGCCAAGTAAGTTTATTTCCTACCTTTTACGTACTTGGTTGTGCTTGTAGCTAGAGCACTGCAAGTAGGAAAAGATGAAAATGAATTATGTATGATAATATTGGTTGAAAGAATGTTAAGCATACCAAGGCATGAATCGTTGTTAATTAACTTATATTTTACTATCATTCTGTTGGAGTGTGTGCAAATTTTGTGATCACCTTTAAATTATTTTAATCATATACTATGAATTATATTAATTGATTCATGCATATCACGTAGTTAGTTTCATTGCATGAGCTGCTATTCTCGATGGGACAAGAGTATAGTAGCCGGGTATGTAGTAGCCAGAAATCTGCAAGATGGGTGATTAAGAGCCTGAAACAACTAATTTAAAATGGCGATTAGGAGCCTGAAAGAACTATTTTGAGATGGGTGAGTAGGTTCCTGAAATAAACTACATGAGTTGGATTAAAGATGGGTTTTAAAGAGCTAGAACAACTAACCCTAAATGGAGGGGTAAATCCATTCAAACATATGATTTCGGTAGATCATATGTATTGCTTGATCACTTGCCTGATGCATTCATATGTTTGATTAATAACTTGTTTGAAAATTATTTATACAAGTACGTTGATTCAGGAATATTCTCGCTAAGCTAGTTATACTTATACTCGATAACCTTTGTTGTACA